>JAQJVL010000992.1:0-48149 GCA_035578905.1 Stictocephala bisonia | reverse complement strand
TGGCTGGAACACTTGCTAAAGAAATAGGTCTATAACTTGATGTGTTCGTTGTGGGTTTATCCTTTTTTTAATGTTGGGATTATTATTGCTTGTTTCTATCTTGTTGATATTATTCCCAGGTTCCAAATCAGATTATAAAGTTTGAGTATTGTGGGTTTTGTTTTGTGGCCAAAATGGATGAAAAATTCGGCATGTAACTCATCAGCACCTGGTGCCTTTTTAATTTTTAATTGATTAATGGCAATATTTAGTTCTGATAGTGAAAATGCATTAGAAAAAATGCTATTAGTTTTAATAGTTGTAGTTTCTAGTTTCATACTTTACTTTTCTTTTTTTGTATCAATTTCCGTTTTAAATTTGCTATCTTTCTTTTGAGATTTGGAGTAAAATTTAACAAATTCATTACTAATATCTTTGTCGTTTATTATATAGTTATTACCTTTTTTTATTGGTTCTTTTTTGAACTCAGTACTTTTATTTTGGATTTTATTAAGAAATTGTAATGTTTTTGCAGAGTCTTTTTTGAAATTTATGTTGGAGATGAAAGAGTTAAATGTATTTCTTTTTGCATTATTTACAGCCATTTTCATTATTGCTGTTTTCTTCTTCCATTTGTTTACTGATTCTTGGCTTTTATCTTGTTCAACCTTAATTCTTAAGTTGTCTCTTTAGGTTTTTTCATTTCACTACTTAGTTCTTTTTTCCAAAAACATTTATATTTTTTTGGTTTACCATATGGGATGTATTTTTTAGCTGAATTAAGGAAAATTTTTGTAATAGTATCACATATTTTATCGGGGTGTTGATTAAAATCTATATTATTTTCATTTAGTTCTATCTAAAGCGTATTAGTAAAATTGATCCAATCTGCCTTTTTAAAATTCCAGGAAGGTCTGATGTTGATAGATGGATTTTTATTTCTTAAAACATTAATTTTAATTTTAGCTATCATTATTCTGTGTCCAGCTCCAGAATCTTCAATTATTATTCTGTCAGTGTTATATACTAAATCTGATGAAACAAGTAGAAGGTCTGGATTATTAGTTGTCCCATTATAATGTAAATAAGATTGTGTATCATTATATTTGTATATTAATTCAACATTTGCAGTATTGAGTAAATCTTCAATAGCTTTTCCAGAGTAGTTTTGATCAGTGTAGCCTACTCTTTTAAAATGTGCATTAAAATCGCCAATAATAACGGTTTTATTAGAAATGTTTAAGTAGTCAAATTCTGGAGAATTATGTGATGGTTTGTGAACTGAATATATTTTTAAATGGTTACTTATTTTCTATACATTTATTAGAACTACTTCTGATTTATCATTTGTGTGACCCACTTCCTTAACCCTTTCGATGCCGCTGTCCGATATATCGGACAGCGGTAGTTACGCTAAAAATGCCGCGGTCCGCTCTTAATTTTTTTTTTCGATAAGGCATTTTCGTTAATATGCCACATATACGGTACCAATCTGTTGAGAATTGATTATTGTACTCAGAAAAAGTGTTTTAAACATCTTTTAAATATGAATTTGTTAAAATATATTTGTCACACTTGAAATAATCGCTCGAGTGTGACAAATATGTGACTTTGTACTGTCGAAAAAAATTACGATAAATCCTGGGATTTTCAAGGCAAGACTTTGAAATTTGGTATGCATGTTAGTAATTAAATGTTCTTTCAAATAAAGTCACTTTTATAGCCCTAGTATTTTTTTTGTATGGTCTGAAAAGTTTCAAAATTGAAAAATTAAAAAAAAATTTTTAATTTTTAAAAAAAGTTGATTTTACAAATTAAAACCAATATTTTATTTAAGAAAATATATAAGTAGTAAAAAGAGCATTTAAAAACAAGAAAAACCAAAAAATAATTATGAAAATATATTGAAAAATAACAAAGTTAGAACAAAATAACGTAAACTATGCATATTCACTAAAAATACCCCCGGCATTTCTCGCATACCAAGGGAAAATATGCCCGGCATCGAAAGGGTTAATAAGTTCAAAGGTTGTTGTTAAATTATTGTGTATACCTACTAATGTACCACTACCTACCTGTCTATATTTTTCCATTATATAAATATTATAACCTTCAAAGTTGTATCTTGGAAGTAATTGCTTTGTTAAGTTTGCTTCTGCGATACAAAATACATCAATATCTTCTTTACTTATAATAGTTTTTAATTAAAAGTTTTTGCTTGGGTCAAGCCTCCAGCATTCCAATGTAATATCTAAGATTATGATTGTTGATTTGTAAGTGATTCTTATATTTGTTCATGATTAGGCAAAGAGATTTTTTACTTTTTAAGTAGTTTTAGGGAAGTCAGGATGTTACTGAGATTGTAGACTATTTAGCCGTCAAAGAAGACGTTGCCCTCGTGCACTAGGAAGTTAGTCTACGTTGCACTTGATTTTATATTTTATGAAATTATTCTGTGTTTACAATGTTCATATTTACAACATTTGAAATTTTAGATTAGGTTTAATATGATGTGTTTAGTTATATAAATATAAACTTTTATATAAAAACTATTACTTACATTATAAATATACTTGCAAATTGTTCATTAAACGCTTCTTGAGATGTAAAATGATAACTAGAATAGTTTTAAATTATATTGATCCGTGGACAAAAGTAAAGTTCTTTTTATATTTTGATATAACAGCTGATATATCAAAATGGGTTATAGTTATTTTATATTAGAGGTTTTATGTTTATTATTTGTTGTTTATCAATAAACAAAATTGTTTCAAGGAAGTTAAGTTCAAACCAGGATTATTTGTATCAAAAACATTATTCAATATAGAGTTTACAAAAAAAAGTGTTCTGTAAACAAATACTTCAGATTTATAATAGACTCTTATTTTAAACTGAGTTAAATAACCAGAGGCAGGTTCACACTGGACAATCATAACTCATTAACACTAATAGCTTTAACTAAACATAGTCCTACTAAAATAGTATTTGTATTTGTAAACTTATTTTCTACGCTTAGTTAAAAAAAATTCCAAATGAAAGAAAAAACCAGAACCTGGTTAGCAAGAGAACTATCCTGTAAGGGTTCTGGATTGACTTTGAAGGTACTATCGAATTTCTGTTGAGTTACTGAGAAATCACCATTTTCAAGGTATTCGAGGGTCACTGCCTGCAAACAGAACAAAATATCCTTGATAATAAAAATTGAGGAAAGTAAAATAATTACTTAAACAATCAATTTAAGATAAGGGATTTTACAAAAAGTGGAAATTTTCTGAGGCAGTTATTTTTAATACATACCGTCCGTATTAGAGAATCTGAGAGAATTCTGAGGCCGTCATAGAAATACATTTAATATGATTGATTTTAACATCAATATGTTTTTAGATTCAAGTTAATAAATGCATTAAAGGGTATAATGAAAACAGGATTCATATTACATTTTTGGTTTTATTATATTTTGATGAAAAATTAACTGTGAACCAGTTTTTAATTACTTTGTAATAACCATCAAATGTTATGAACAATAAACATTTTTATTTATTTACAGTACTGAAACAAGTACTGTAGTAAAGCAGTTATAAAATTATATGTTTTATAAGTTTGGTAAACCGCAAACAATTTTTTCATTGATAGTAGTAAGCAAATAAACTTTTCCTTAGATAAAAGACAAACAGATCAAATAAAAAATATATTGGTGTAAAAATATATATAATAAGTCAAAAATATTTAGAAAAATTTATTTGTGTGGGAAGCTGTTTTATCTATTTTAATTTAATTAGGCCTATTAAATTTTGATTATGATTTGAAAACAGTTTTAAGAAAATAATAATTTTAGTCGGTGGTAAAATTGTTTTTTATAATAACAATATCTTTGTTCATATATGTTAATTTATTGGTGGTTTCCAATGCTTCTAGTGATAAAAAACAACCACTCCATGCTTGTATGTTTGTTATTTCAACATTAGAAGCATCGGAAACACAACAAAATTAACAATCATGAAAAAAGTACTGCTAACAAAAAAATATGAATCAAACAATTATACCTTTGTTGTTTAGTCAATATCTATATAGAAACAAAGAAAAAAAGAAATTTTACTATAATTAATATTAATTTAATATGAAGTATGTCAATAAGACACATTTATGCCAACTAGTACTTAAAAAGAACTAACCTTTATAGTGTCAGCCAACATAGACAGCACCTTAGTGGCATTATAGTTTGTTTGTGGTTGTAGTTGAACCTTGACAAGTCGAAAGACTGCATTTAATATCTTTTTAGCATGCTCCTCAACAATCAGCTTCTGATCCAGTACCTCCTTCAAACCACTTCTCACTTCTTCTATATTTTTTGCTTCACTTTCTGATACTGCATGTTCAAGCCTATCAATACATGACTGTTTCTCCAAAATTATTTTCTGAAGCTCTGCCATACAGTTATTTTTCTTTTCAGTATCCTCTGATAAGGCCTTTTTCTCTGCTTCAATTGTCTCTAGTCTCTCCTCCAATCTTATGATCGATAATCGCTTTTCCGTTAGTTCTCTTTGGAGATCCTCTATTCGTACAAGCTGATCTAAACATAAGCAAAAAATAACAAAAATATGTTTCCAAATTTCAGTTGGTATTGATGATACTGATATAAATAAATAATTACATATATTGATTCTATTAATGATAAGTACAGTGAATACATGTAATAGAAACAATTTAGGGTGACTATAATGATTTTATTAGCGTATTTAATAGATTCCATAGAAAACAATTTAAAAACAATAAACTGAAAGGTAGACAGTCTCATTTGGCTACATGACGGTTGACGAATGTTCAATTAAATTTGTTGATGGTTTAGGTAGATCGTTTGATTTATCTAGTACAACTATTCTACCTAGTTTGTTCGTTGGTCCAGTATAACTGAACGTGCGCAATCCCCTTTCTTGCATCCTTAAGATACTAATTAGCACTTCTGTTCCACTCACACAGTTTTATGTTAGGTTACAACTGAATGAAGACTCGGCCATCATAAGAATATTTCTTGATCGAGACGGCTATATTATTGCTTCCTTCCAAGTTCTATTGTTCACTTTGAGTTGAACTAGTTCAAATCATAATGAACAAACTAGTTCACTCATTTACTAAAACTGACTAGTTCATTTGACTCGTTCGTTCATGGACAGCCCATCCCTTTTGTGATATTATTTTCTTTTGTCATTAAAAAACTGCACAACATGAATACGGCCATTAGAGATGTGTGTTTCATTTTTAATTTATAAGGCAATGGAATTTGTTGAATCCATCCTAATAGTTACGTTTGGCATATAATATTTAGACTTTTTTGTATTTTTAATTTGAACAATTAGGGATCAGAATTTAGCAACATCAACAGATAATAATCGGAATTGAGGAATTGCGATCCCTCTGGAATGGAGTGATTCTTGGAATCGGAAGATCTCTATTAACGAATTATAACTTTAGTTGACTTGTGCACAAGAAAGGTACTAAATATAAATTAGAACATTATGATAAGTTTGAGAATAAAAGGTTAACAAAATATGCTATCTTTTCAAAAAAAATTTATTTATTATTTAATTTATTGGCGTTTTTTATAGGTAGTTGTTTTTTTCCAGTTTTGGATAGACCTAGTTTTTTTTATACCTATGCACTAAGAAATAGAAGGAAAACTTTAATTTGAACTGAGGTTCTGAAAGGCCTAGGTGTAATGTATTAAATGTAAATTAATAAAAAATGAAACAATCTGAAATATACATGGTTTATATATTTCCTTAGTAGAAAACCCTTATATCACCTGTTTTATAATAGCTCAACATTGTTTTAGTTTCCCCACTCATTTACACAGACCAGTCAAGCCAAAATAAGTGAATGGCATTCTTTAAATCAAGGAAATAAAGCAGATAAGAGCAATAATAATGTGTTTTACAGTACCTTGGTCTGCAATTCTGGCATTCTCTAGAGCTGATTTTAGGGCACTTGAGGTTGCTTGCAGGCATTCATTTTCTTCTTTGAGTTTTTTTATTCTTTCCTAAATTAAAACATGTATATTTTCAAACTTGAAAAATAATTTAAAACTAAAACAGCATCTTACAATTTTATAACAGTAAAATTGTATGTAGGATAAATAAGTTGCTGACAATTAGGAATAGATTTTAAGAGTTTATAAAATTGTTCAATGTGAGTAAACAAAATAAGAATAACTATACCATATCTAACATTACTACAGTACGTGTATGGATGGGTCAATAACACCGTATAAGGTGGTTGGGTTAAAGTGGTACGGGGATCATAACTATACCATATCTAACATTACTACAGTACGTGTATGGATGGGTCAATAACACCGTATAAGGTGGTTGGGTTAAAGTGGTACGGGGATCATAACTATACCATATCTAACATTACTACAGTACGTGTATGGATGGGTCAATAACACCGTATAAGGTGGTTGGGTTAAAGTGGTACGGGGATCATAACTATACCATATCTAACATTACTACAGTACGTGTATGGATGGGTCAATAACACCGTATAAGGTGGTTGGGTTAAAGTGGTACAGGGATCATAACTATACCATATCTAACATTACTACAGTACGTGTATGGATGGGTCAATAACACCGTATAAGGTGGTTGGGTTAAAGTGGTACGGGGATCATAACTATACCATATCTAACATTACTACAGTACGTGTATGGATGGGTCAATAACACCGTATAAGGTGGTTGGGGGTTGGGTTAAAGTGGTACGGGGATCATAACTATACCATATCTAACATTACTACAGTACGTGTATGGATGGGTCAATAACACCGTATAAGGTGGTTGGGGGTTGGGTTAAAGTGGTACGGGGATCATAACTATACCATATCTAACATTACTACAGTACGTGTATGGATGGGTCAATAACACCGTATAAGGTGGTTGGGTTAAAGTGGTACGGGGATCATAACTATACCATATCTAACATTACTACAGTACGTGTATGGATGGGTCAATAACACCGTATAAGGTGGTTGGGTTAAAGTGGTACGGGGATCATAACTATACCATATCTAACATTACTACAGTACGTGTATGGATTGGTCAATAACACCGTATAAGGTGGTTGGGGGTTGGGTTAAAGTGGTACGGGGATCATAACTATACCATATCTAACATTACTACAGTACGTGTATGGATGGGTCAATAACACCGTATAAGGTGGTTGGGGGTTGGGTTAAAGTGGTACGGGGATCATAACTATACCATATCTAACATTACTACAGTATGTGTATGGATGGGTCAATAACACCGTATAAGGTGGTTGGGTTAAAGTGGTACGGGGATCATAACTATACCATATCTAACATTACTACAGTACGTGTATGGATGGGTCAATAACACCGTATAAGGTGGTTGGGGGTTGGGTTAAAGTGGTACGGGGATCATAACTATACCATATCTAACATTACTACAGTACGTGTATGGATGGGTCAATAACACCGTATAAGGTGGTTGGGGGTTGGGTTAAAGTGGTACGGGGATCATAACTATACCATATCTAACATTACTACAGTACGTGTATGGATGGGTCAATAACACCATATAAGGTGGTTGGGTTAAAGTGGTACAGGGATCATAATTGTTAATATGATCTTATTTGTTCTCCAAATAATAATAGTAATATAATGAATATATATTAATAAAACATAATATTTTGTTGACGTTATAGGAAGTGTACAAATGTGTGTGTAAGCATTATAGAAATACATTAACCCATTGCGGATTACTGGTGAGATAGCTCATCATAGCGTTCTGTGCTTTATTTTGTTACTAAAAGGGTTTTAATTTCATCTGCTAGATGTAATGCGCAGGTTCTTTGACAATCTAAAGAAGTTAACAGCATCGTACGTTTACCCTTGTTTTACCAAGTTTGTGTAGCACTGTTTTACTATGTGTTTCACGTAATGCTCACAAGGAAAGGGGAGTCTGTCCATTAGCAGATAGTTTCATTAGATTTGCTGTACATTTAGTTTCAGTACCATAAGTTTTTATGATGAAGTGATTTATAGTGGAGTTTTTAAAAATGGAAAATTTATGTTCATCCGAGTTGGACGTATTTTTACATTTATTTACAATACACATAGTTAATTATTTTTAGATATTTATCTAATTTGGACTGTAGTTCGTGTAAAATTAAAATATGTACAAATTGAAAAATTCAAACCTATAAATCTAAAAAACATAAGCAACCTTAACTTATATAGGTTATTCCTATCGTTTTCCATCAAACAATGCTGCTCTGCTGTCGATGCTGTATGCCAGACTAGGGCAGTCAAATAATTTGTACCTGCTGTGAGACACTGCACCAAACTAAAGCCCTTACAAAAATCAAAATAAAAAAAAACTAATAGATAAAACTTTCTTGAAATTTAGTTTCAATAGTAACTTTAGTTTTTAGAAGCTAGGAGTTAGTTAATTTGTTAATAGCTTCCTAGATAGATCATATTTTCAGAGATCACTGTTTAGTACCCATTAAATGAAGAAATAAATGATACTTACAGACATTAATACTTGTGTTTCTTTAAGTTGTGTGCATGATGGACAAAGATCAACCACTGATACAGCAGAAGTAGCAGGAGCGGCAGGTGTGCAAGGGCGGTGATCTGAGTCAGTCAAAGAGGATGCAGATGGAACAGAAGATACTCCACTTCCACTGAACAAAAAGGATAACAAATATGTCATAGTGGAATTGAAAAATAATTTCTTATGTAACTATTATAATATCAGTATGACATCTTATGGTGATTGACTTTACCTTCCTCTGACCAGAGGGATTCACAAAGGAACTAACTAACAGAATATGAGATTTGGCTAGAAAGAAACCGGATTAGTATTGCCGTAGCCACAGAACGAATGCAATAAGGCTGAATATTGTACAGCTTGTTACGTGACTCCCTCTCCACCTGCTGTTTGAGTTATGTCTCTCCCCCGCACTCATTCTGTCTGTAGTGTCAGTTATAAGCATATAACCTTATGTCTATGCGTCGGAAAAATTTTGAGTGTCCACAAAGAACAGCATGTAAACATTAAATTTCTTTACAAATTAATGTTAGAACAAGTACTTTGATGTCAAATTCTCTGCTTCCCCACGGCAAAAAAAGCATGAATAACAAAATCAAAGTTCAAGGCCATGATGATTGTGTTTTTTGATATTAAAGGCATTGTGCACATTGGTTGTGTACCAGAGGGGTAAACAGTCAACCAAAATTACTACATTAGCGTCCTGACTACCCTACTTGAGTGAGTATGGAGAAAGCGTAATGGTTTGTGGAAATCATGAAGCGTAATGTCATGGATCCTCCACCAGGACAATGCCCCGGCTCACAACGCTGCATCAGTGAAGACGTTTTAGGCAAACCACAACATTCCCGTGTTAGACTGTTCATCATACATAATCACCTGACTTGGCTCCCTGTAAATTTTTTTGTTTCCTAAAGTCAAGTCAGCATTGAAAGGAATGAGATTTGAGATTGTTAAAGCAGTAAAAGAAAAAGCAACGGAAGTCATGAACGGGCTTACAGAAAATGATCTCCAGTAGTGCTACACCTTGTGGAAAACTTGCATGGAGCAGTGTAGAGAACGAGGAGGGGAGTACATTGAAGGAGATAAGAAATTGTAAATATTTGTATGTCAATTTTATTTTCAGCCTCAGTCTGGTTTTTTTCTAGTCTCGTACTTAGCTTAGAATGCTAAAATTAGATGCCAGTATATTTCTAAGTAATTCACAGCATAATCAATTGCATGATAAGGCGTCAACACAAGAGAGAGCATTGCAGCTTCCAGCATACTAAGCAACTGAATTTCCCCACCAATAATTTTATTACAGTTTGGCCGCTTTGATTGTGACCTTATTACAGAACCTGTGCGAGAAAGACAAAGCTAGTCATTGAAGGGAGAGGGAACATAAGTTGAAGGGAGTTGGTGTCTATCGCCGGCCGGCAAATGAGTTGTACTCATGTTTTAAAATGTTTTAATGTTTTATAATTTTAGTGTTTAATGTTTTAAACAGTGACGTTTTTGGAAGCCTGATGATGAAGCTTTATATGCTTTGAAATGTACATAGCAGTAATGTAATTGAAGAACTGTTAAGACAGGAAAAGGTAATCTAAACCAGTATTATTTCTAACATAAGTCTTCTCCCACTACTGAACTGACATGCCTCCATGCCGTTTTAATATTTCGTTGTGTCATGGATTCGCTGTGGGATGCTCCGCCTACTACGTCATCGTGCTAGGTTACCATTGGTGGGCAAGACACGTGGTGGGAACTGCAATCTAATACAGCTGGAACATGGCATAAAGGGAAATTGACCAGAGATAGGAGTGAGGACAGCTGGTGTGGTCGGTTTGTTGTCATTACCGATATATATTGAGTTTATATTATAGTTTGATTTGTGATATTATTATGTTTTAAATATATATATATATATATATATATATATATATATATATATATATATATATATATATAATTTGAAATAGTTATAATGTGATTGAAATGTTCAATGACCTACCTTCAAACTGAAATATTATTTATCATTAATGTTTTACTTTCATTAATGATTTATTTACATATTACTTCGTATGCAATTTTAAAATGTGTGCTTTGCTAACTGTATAAGTCGTGATATATCAAGCAACAACGAATATTCAATTTCAACACGATTTATAATAACTACAAAAATGACAATACACAAGATTATGACTATATTATATCGACTTTTATAATTGAAGCAATTTTCTTTTACACAATTGAATCTATTACCTTTAACTTTAACATAACCTACAAACAAAGGGAGCGAAGGAGAGGAAGTGATAAGCACATCGTAACCCACCACAACATCACCAGCTGATTGTGTCTATTGTCCACACTCCCAACACTGCCCTCACGCCAACAAAAGCGGAGTGGTGGAACACTTCCCCTCTGCTGCTGGAGCCCTTATATGCACTAAATATTTCACGCAGGTCACTTTCAACCCGGCCCAATTATAGTTAGTGAGCTCTGCCACAGCAGCTGTTTTAACCCTTTGAGCCCCAGGCGCCGATATCATCGGCTTTGAAATTTTGTCTGAGAAACCCCAAGGGCCTCATTGCCATGCATGTATTACACAAGAAGCCCTGAGGGCCGATCTCATCGCCGTGCGTATAATACGCGAGAAACCCCAGACGCCGATCAGGTCGGCGGCACGTAGTTTATTTTGTACAAAGATCAAATCTTATTATATATACGCAATTCTTATACCAAATGAAAGCTAATGAGTTTAAATCTGGTGTAAAAATAACAAATAATTATAACAGTGCATTTTATATAGTAACTAGCTGTACCCGCCCGCTTCGCCGGTCATAATATTGAGTTTGATTTAGAACCTAATAGCTGAAAGAATTCGAGCATTTTTGCTTCTTCTACCAATATTAGATTTTTTAGGAGGCATGTCATAAAAAGTAAACTGCAAAACGAATAATTATTTGTTTTTATTTTCACGTTTCACCACATGTTTTAATTACCGAGGAAGAAAGTTTAACACCAAATACAGATCACCTGATCAAGTAAAAGTAGTGTGTGCTACACTCTCAAGGTGAAATGTAGAACTACAATAAATCAAAACATATACAGTACTGTTGTTGAGAGAACATCAATCTGCTTATGGCATGTGAAACTACATTAAACCACACAGTCATATGTTTTTTGTAAACAATTCAGATTATCCATTTGAATAACATGGGATCTTTAGGAGCCCGTGGGGCGGGACCCTGTGGACGGATCTGCATCAAACTTCACAGAAACCATCTCGGGAGTATACAGAACAACATCCTAAAGTTTCATGGCGATCGGTTGGATGGTTTGGCAGCGCATAAACTTCAAATATATATATATATATATATACAAACATCCTTTTTTATAAATATAGATAATAACATGACAAGTTATCTGACAGCTGTTTTCTACCAGTCTGTCTGTAGTTACTCTTTGTGTACAACATCGTGAAGTTGTAAGATTTTGTTGTTGTTTACATTCAGTGTTTATGAGTGGGCTTTGTGTAATTGATACATTTTTATTTTGTAATTATATTATTTCTTTGGATTATTAGTTTATTTTGTGAGTTTATAAGTTATTTACTATTTTCTGTTTTAGTGTACATAGTTAGTTTGGATTAATTTTTAGTGACCTGTGTGTATTTATTATAATTATACCTGTGTTTTATGTATAATTTCATGAAAGTTTCAGGATATATTCTTAAAAATATGCTAAACAAGGAAATATATATATATTTTGCCATAACATTAGTTGAAACCTACTTATATAATAATAAAAAATAAAAATAAATATGTATATATTTTTTAACTACAAATATTTATATAAAGTTTTTATTTTTATAAACATTTTTTAATCAAATATGTATTTTCTGTTTGGGTGTATGATTACCTTTAAAAGGGTGCTTTTATATTGGCAATATCTTTTTTTATAACGTTACAATCAATTTTTTGCTAAACCCTTACAAAATTCTCATTTTAGGCCTGGGCATTCTAAGTACTCTTGCCCACATTGGGCTGGGATTTCACAGACACGCCTGTCAAAAATGTCTGGGATTTCTCAGAGTGAAATATGACAATATGGCTGGGACTCAATGGGTTAAACTGCATTATATTTACATGGGACTACACTATCGCTCCACAACTACTGAGTTCCATAATAGCTGATAATGTGAGACACAAAATTGACATTAGATGACATTAGACATTAGATGAGAAATCTATCTGTTTGTATGTAAAATCAAAGGTTTGGCCTTGTAAATCCCACACATGCATTAGGTAACAAAACTAACATTATTATTGTTAATCACAAATGAGGCCAATCAGACCACACAGAGTACAGTCAATGCTGTTTTGATGAACTTGCCTTACCTGGTTGCCCACGCTTGCTGCATTTAGCTGAGTTTCAGTGAGCTCTCTTCTTTTTTCATTAGAAGAAGCGGTTTTGGTTCTTTTCTATGTCATACTTTTTTCTGTTCAAATAATGTTCTAGCCAAATTTTTTTTCCTGAACGTGTTCCTATTTGAAATGTCAGTTTGTGACATACATGCTGCATTTAGGTCTTATTTTATTTTAATGCAATTTTAGGTCAGGTTAAAGGGCACTAGGCCAGGAATTAGTATATTAGAGAGATATGACATCAGCAAACTTACCTTAAAAGACAAGTTCACTAACATCAGAGTAGTAGTCACAAACACAAAATAAACACAATCTCACAAATGTTCAACACCACTGCATTTTCTTCAGGTCTCTCTCTCTCTCTCTACTCACCTGAAGAAAATGCCAGTGGTGTTGAATATTTGTGAGATTGTGTTTATTTTTATTTTGTGTTTGTGACTACTACTCTGATGTTAGTGAACTTGTCTTTTAAGGTAAGTTTGCTGATGTCCTATCTCTCTAATTTATTTTAATGCAGCAATCCATTTAATTGTTTCTGTTTTGCCCCTACTTTGATTGTAATAAGACTCTACAGAATCCTTTCTTAACTTTATGGGTTTCATTTTCTTGATGTGCCTATAGAATGTTAGACTTTGTTTTCTCATTTCAGAATGTATGTTAGTATATTCTTCTATTGCCTTATAACTTTGAAGTCTATAAGAAAATATTTAACTGAACTAATATTTTTATGATAATCTTTCTTTCTCTTTTCTGAATACGTTTGAAGTAATTTTTCTGTTTAAAACTTACAGTTCATCCCCAAGGAGGCATCTGGTTTAATTACCATGTCATAGGGCCTTGCCATCTAGCACTAATGTACAACTAAACCTTGTTAACTCATCTGGGACTCAGAGTGATTTAACTGCAAGTCAGCGGCAATATCAATATTCTGTTGCTGAACTGTAACAAGCACTAATTTACAGTATTAACCCTTTAATTAGTAATGCCACTTATGTTGCTGTGCTAACAAACAATCAGACTGCAATCTATGCAGCTCAGTTCCTGTGACCAAAATAGTATCGCCACAACATTTGCAACTTAGTATTTTTTTTGCCTTAGTGGTACATATTTAGTTCACAACTTTTTAAATAAAATTTGATAGATGATAGGAGCATTAAATCCGAAGTTACTAATATGTAGTTTAGAGAAAAATTACAGTATCACTGAGATCAGCTGTGGTGGCACGAAAAACAGTTAACTTGGAGTGTTCCTGCTCATTATTATTGTTATTCCGTGCTCATCTATGCTAAATATTATTGTTGTTATTATTATTTCATTTTTTCTTCATAAGCTAACACAACCCCTTGGGTTTAGAATTGTTTACTTTAACATCAGTTGCTTGTCATAGAAGCCCAGATAACAAGGTCCACTTCATTATCAATTTTTATAGTTTTAGTTCCTTCACTTTCCACTGCTATATGGTTAATGTATGCATAGTGACACAAGTTAAGGTTTTTCTTTTGACCTATAAACTAATCAACCTGAATCTTCTGGCTCCTTAAACATAAAACTTATGTAATTCTGGAAGTATGTATGTGGATGTACAGTCCTAATAATTTTTCCTAAAATTAAATTTTAGAACATTTTACATATAGTATGAGACCATTCTCAAAGGTGTTTTTATTCTTATTCTTGGATTTAATTTAGAGGTTGGCCAGCTGTTCCTCTTGTAACACTTCTTTAATTCTTACAACATTGAAATTCTACACTATAAATAATATGACAGCTTGTTGCTGCTCTCAATCTACCATTTGTTTGTCAATCTCGTAAACCCCCCAGTCACTTCTACTTTAAAATACCCTAAAATACAATTTGAATCAATAAAAAATAACTAGCTAAGGAATCATTACATATCAGGTAGACTCAAATACACCGTGACTATCCCCCCTTGACACCACCATTTCCTGTCACTTGCAGAACACAAATTTGCTAACATATTTATTTATTTGTCCTGTCTTTTTTATTCAGAAATCTCATATCACTTAACTCATTTCATACGTATCCCTCAGGTAAAAATATCTATCCATATTGGTATACAGTAAAATTCTCAATAAACTATCTTAATATTAAGAGATATATTTACTTCTCATTTTCCACCCAACAGTTTTTTTTTAATTATAAAAATAATTGATATAACACATATATTACCTTGGATGATGAGTATTTTTGAATGAGTTAATAACTATTTGAAGTTGGTCTTTCAGCTGTTGTTCATGTTGTAGCAATCTCTCCATCACAGACATCATTTCATGATTGGGTTGGTTCTTTTCTGGACTTCCTAACTGAAACGTTCAACACCATTTATATGCAAACAGACGTAGAACATTTTGTATTTTACAAGCGTTTTTGAACAAATGTATATTATTAAATATTACGAGTGTGCGATGCGATTCATCAAAGAATTTCGATTAGATGCGATTCGATGCAACTCGATTCTGTGCTAAAGAATTTATCGTTTTTATTAAGTTTTAGAAGCGGTAGATTAACAATAATACCTTTTGTTATAGTTACCGTATCTTGCTAGAATAAAGAATAATAATTTAAAACCTACATTTTTTGTTCATATAAATGTTACCTATTTAATGTTATATGTATGCAACAAAAAAATACAAATTAACTTTATATCAAAATAGGAGGGTCAATTAAAAACAATATAAGGAATTCCAGATGAAGGGATTAAAAAAATACAGTAGGCAATGTGATTTCTTTTCCTAAAGCACAATAAATCATAATTATTTTGAAGTAACATTTTAGGACTGAATAAATTAGTTTAGCAGTAAGTATGCTTATGTAATTAAGTCTACAAAGCAGCACAAATATAGAAAAAGTTAGTAATAAAGAAAGTTGATGGCTCTGTATTAAATTCATTAAATTTAAATGCCAATAGTTGTACTTTTCTGTTGTTGTGGAGTGTAACTGTTCAAAATTATCAAAATTGTATTTGCTACAGATAAAATAATATATTTCACAGGCAAAAAGAAGAATGTATATAAAATAACTTAATTATTGTTATTCACTATCATTGTTGGACAATGATGACAGCCATATAACTGATTACTTTCTAACTTGTGATGATTTGATTGAAATAAATATTAATGTGAAGTTACATAAGCATAGATAAATAAAGCCTATTATACCACAGAATTATTTTAGATGAAGCATCATTTTGATTTAAGTATAACAATCCATTTTTTAGACAAAATATTAAAATTAATAAAACAATATCAACAAATGCAATGAAATGTAATTTTTTGAATCCATTGAGTTTTTATATTAATTCTAATTTAAAATATTTTCTAATAGAAAGGTTGAAAATATATGTTAATAGAGTTGTTTTTAATAACTAATGTTTAATTATAATTATAAAAAATGCAAATAATCTTGAGTAAAGTATTTTAGAACACGGTGCCAATGGACTAACTAAATCATAATCGACATGAATTATTGTTAAAAATGCAACAAGTTTGAATTTATAAAAAGAAACAAGATAATACTGTGCTTTGATTGGCAAATGTTTTGTTAAAAGGATGTTCTGTAGAGGCCAGGTACCCTATCAGACAGGAAGTGATAACAAAAGTTACGATAAGGAATGGACTGGTGTTATTATCATCCAGTCATCTTTCTGTATCATGACTCTTTCTCAGTCATCATACTGGACTGTTATTAGAAATATTTGAAAATAAATAGAAGAACCTAATTTATTTTGCTATTCCGATTAAATATGCAACAGTTCATATTAATTTTTTATCAAATACTCATCCCAAAATAATTGCCGACTAACTAAAATAGATGGACTGTCTGTAAGGGAATGTTCTACTGATTCATGGTACTCTGCATGCAAGTAAATAACCCATACGCTTGACAAACTTATATCATGTTCATATCAGCTCATGTTCTCATCAGTTATATCTCTCAGTGGAACTCTGTATTCGTTAATGCGATATGATCTGGTTTGTGTCCGATCGCGCTCATCCCTGTCCACTCAAAACAAAAACAAACTCCAGTAATAACTGTTTTACAGTCAATTTATTGTAAAATATTATATTCAAAACATGAAAGTACTAGTTCTAAAAGACGCACCAATAAGTATCATTGATTAAAAAGGCAATTTTTCTTAATAATTCGTCATTTTGGCGCATCATATCACATCGATATTGCTTATGCAATGTGGCACTATCGATGCATCACTTTACTTTCGATGCGTCGACATTTTGACTAGTCCTGAATCAAATCGCATTGATTTTTCAATGCTTTTTGATGCATCGCACAGCCTTATTAAATATATTAAAATACTAACATATTGCCTACATTTTCTACAATATGTTTATTGAACTAAGTGCTTAAATGGCCACATTCAATTCTAATCTTTGAACTGGAGCTTGAAATGTGTAAGAAAAGTTATTATAAAACATATATTTTACTCACACCTCTTTCTCAAAGTAGACACACAAAACATGTTCTCAGCTGTGAGAGGTAGAAAATAAAACTGGAAAATCAAGTCAAATATAATCTAACAGATATATTTTACAAGAAGCACACAACTAACAGAATTTTACGTACATACCTTGGTGTGCAGAGCGTCAACTTTGTCAGTCAGTCGAGTAATGCCCATTCGTAGCTCAGAGTTGGTTGTTCGCACTTCTGAGAAGAACATGTTGAATTGAGTTTGGTTGTGATCTATCTGAGATGTTGGATATATGCTACCCATCTATAGCAATTAACATGATATCAATGTAATAATACTCCAAGTTATCAACATCAATAATGAGCTTATATTATTGGAGTCACTGCTAGTTTATTCACAATCAAAGATAAGTACCGGCACTTACCATCACTCTAATTTTTTGAAACTTACATTTATCATTACTATTATTCATTATTAAGATGCTGATTGTCAAGATATGAGTATAATATTAAGGGCGAATGAGCGTGATGAGTGTAGATGAACAAGTGTAGTCATTGTTACTAACAGTAGACAATATACTTTATTAGTCATAAAATATTACAATGAATACATGGACTTCGTCAAAACAATAATATAAAATAGACCATTACAACTAAAATCACATTAGGGTACCTAAGGACTATGAACACAATTCAAATTCCAACTTATAGAGAAGAAATCCTCAATGCTATACAGACATTCAGACAACAATACACTTTTAATGGTTTTATTTTTTTTTTTAATTAAAGGAAACTTTTTAAAACACAAGGGAACTCAGTTGTATAATTTAATTGACAAATAAAACCAGATTTTCTGTGATTGACTGTAAGAGTACAGTTCAACACGCAAATTATTTTTGTTTCTGGTAGTATAATTGTGAAAATCACTACTAGTATTAAACTTATCAAGATTGTTGTGAACTTAGAAGATAGTACTCAACACATACATGCAAAGAGGGCAAAGACAATACACATAGATTAACAAATAAGTGCCTACAATGAGTTCGAGAGGGCATTTTACAAATTATTCTAATGGCCTTTTTCTGTAGAATGATAATCCTATACACATGTGAGCAACAGCCCCAAAGTATTGTTCCGTATGAAAGTAAACTTTGTATTTTTGCATAATATATATTGAGCAAAAATAAGAATCTACTGTTTCATTCAACCTTCTTAACCCATGGATAGTTTATTTGAAATATAGTCTGCATGGGCACCAAGAAAAATTTGAATCCAAAAACATACCCAAAAATTTAAATGAATCAACAGTTAAGTCTCTAATAAAAGAAAAACGGATGTCAACAATTTTTTTCAGTGTTCAGAGATAAGCGGTTTGCTATACACCAGTCTTTAACTACTACTAAGGGTGGATTCAAGTTCAACTTAGAGACCTACAGTACTTTTAAACAAAAATCATCTGCAAAAAGAATATCGTCATATTTACATTATCAATTATAGACAGCAGGTCAGTAATGTACACATTAAAAAGAATCAGGCCAAGTACGGACTCTTGAGGGACTTCACATTCAACTAATCTACCACTGGTCAAGACACCATTTTTGAACACAAATTGAGTCCTATCGTTTAAATGATCACAAATTAATTCGACCCAATTTAAAGAAAACCCATAAAATGTAAGTTTATCCCCTATGATATTATGTTGGAAGGTATCGAAGGCCTTTGAAAAATCATAAGATCTAAAACCAACAACGGCACCCTTTTCTAAATCATTAACTACACTGTGAACTAACCTAGTCTAACCACTAACCATTGCATGTATTTCTACCAGGTTGAAACCCATATTGTTTATCTGTAAAGATGTTGTTAGATTCAAAATAAGTGGACATTTGCTCATACATACTACATACAACTAAGGTAGACTGTTCCTCAGAAAGAGCTACTTATTAATAGCCCAATAGCCAGGGTAATTAAAGGACCTAAAGCTTTATGTGGAATCCAAACCATGAAAGAATTCATTACTGACGTTGATTGTAGCGATGTAGCAATATGGGCAAACATGAGGGGGAATGAGTTTGATGAATGTAGTTGAAAAATTGCAGTCATTGTTACTAATTAAGATCGACAGCTCCTAAGAAAGAGCTATTTATTAATAACCTAATAGCCAGGGCAACATACAACTTAACTGACATATCAGTATACAATAAAAAGTATCATTAACTTTATAGATAGTTGTAATATATTAAAAAGGAAGGTCCATTAAAACAGAATTGATCAAATTTCATCATGAAAGGAATAACTACCTCAGGGTTGAGGTTCCTTTATATTCAATGGGATTAAGATTTAAAACAATTTAATTAATGTTTTAGTTTTTAAACATGTAAATAGGCTTAAGATGTTTGCACAGTAAAATACTGGACATTTATTAATAGATATGTGAAATAAATAAATTAGCAACAGAATATAATCATTCTCATATAATCATGATACAGCTTTGTCACGTTCTCTAGTCACCATTTAGCATCAGTCATGTCAATCGTAGAGCCAGAGGCAGAGCGGTTTAAGGCATCAGAACTTTGCACCCGAGTTACAGGTAGCGCAGGTTCAAATACTGTTCTGATTAAAGCCATAAAAAACACCAACAATTTATCTGTCAGATAATGCTGTAAAAAAATGTTTAAATAATGCCATAAAGAATTTTTAACATATAATTGAATAAAGTCCGTCACAATCTGAGAATGAATGAAGTAACCATTTGGGTACTATCAAGTCTATCTCTTAAAGAAAAATAATCCTGAAGCTTTCAGTCTAGATATTGTTGGGGTTGGACAGATATAAATAAATAAATGTTAGGCCTATATCTAAGAAGATTTTAGACATGTTACTATTTATACAAGCATATTAGAGAACTTTCTACTATCAAGTGAAGTTGTAAAAAAGTAAAATATACTATGATTTAATGTATATATTATATCTAATTTAAATAGTCTCTGCCAGACATTTTGTTATATTGGAATTGTTTGACATTTCTGTGATGTTATTTGACCTAATATTTGATAAACATTAGTGCATGTCAAACCAGAAAAAGGAAATAAATTTATTAGGTAGCTTTTAAAAACTTAAACATTCTTGAGAGCATCAAAATGGTTCAATTTCCCCTTTACACATTTTGGAAAAATTAATAAAAGTATCTGAGAATAAAAGTAAGAAACATTTATAGATCTATCATGCCACAAAAGAATTTCATAGGATGAAGCCTACCATATACGGTTGCGTCATTGTCAAAGGGTGAGGCAAGATAGTGACCGGCGAGGGGAGAGTAGAAGCTACAGGACCTGCAGCTCCTGCCATCTCAGTTGGCACATTGGATGTTGTGAGGGAGGCAGCCACTACAGGTGTGGCATGATGCAGTCTAGTGCGAGGCTTAGGAGCTGTCTTAAGAAGCCGTCCACTTAAATCTTCCTGCAGACAATGTCCACAAAGGTCCATGTTCCATTAGACAGTTTGAGCAAAAAGGGAAGGACTCAATGGGAAAGGAAGTTTGTATATTCAGTAAAAGTATGTTTACGAGAATACAAACAGAGAAGACTGGTGAAAAAATAACAATTGATTAACAATGTAAGGTTAAACTGGACATTTATAAGGTTTGCAAAACAGACGAATAAAAATATGAAGCAATAAGTGCACAAAGTCAACAATAATATGAAAAGTAAATTTATAAAATTAACTTAAAATGATAATTGATGATCATGAGATCTCAAATTCTGACTATATAATAAAAGTATTAAAAAAATAGTTACAACTAGAATTGTTGCAAACAACAAACATAGACCTACTTCAGTTTCATCTGAGTCAGAAATTGTAGGTGTGACAGTCTTGAAAGGCAAGGCCTGACCCATCCGTGCCATTCTTGTGATGAGATTTGCCTTTGTGGCCTTGGGGCTGCCTGTAATTCCAGCTGTAGCCGTTGTGGTGGGCTGTGCGTGTAGAGAACTGGACGGTGGCCTGACAAATTAATTATGACTAATTTATTCCATGATGAGAAAGCTATTACTGGTACATATGAATGATATGCATAGACACTGCTGCTAAAAGATCTATGACATTACGTTATGTTGTTGACTTAAAGCAGGGGTTCCCAAGGATATTTGAAATAAATAATATCCTATGACATTTTAATTTACTAAGAAATTAATAACTTTTTAGTATGTTTTGGAATTTTATTCTTATTGAGGTATCCATTAAGTATAGAAGTTTAATTAAAATATAAATTTGAACATTCTTACATAAACTGAAAGTGATTTCCTATTTTTTAAACCCATTAAAAGCTAGGCTATCAACCCATTCACTGTGGGTGACGCACCAGTGCGTCAGCCATTTTCCAACTGGGATGCACATGACACACCGTTGCGTCCACTTTGAATTGCTGCTTGTATTTATCAGGGTGCTCCTAGCACTCGGACTAGAAGGATGATATTTTGTGTGCATTGTCTAGCAATGTTATGAAGTATTACTGTGTAGTTCGTTTCTTGAATTTGTTGTTAGTTTTTGCAGTGAATTGGGTTTATTTGTATACTTTGAATATATAGTAAATGATGTACATAATATAGTCTTTACAGTGTAAATATTTAAGTTATTTATGGTGTTTATAACAAACAAGGTGTTCCTTTTGAACAGAATATGAGTTATAGTGAGTCAGATGTCAGTGAGTTTACAGTTTAAAGATATAACGAGAGATTTTGATTTGTTTATTACGGCTTATGATGATGAATAAATAGAGAGGAATAGAATGAGCTGGTGGGTTGAAGGGGATTAAACATTGTAAATACCTAGCTGATGAACTAAAAATATTACATGAATTGCACATCAATCGATTTTATTTCTGAATATGTTAAAATATGTAAGCATGGGGCCATGGTGGCGAGCCAGGCAAGGTAGCCCCGCACCCCGCGTTGTGTGACTCCATACACTGCTGCA
Source organism: Stictocephala bisonia (assembly GCA_035578905.1). Lineage (NCBI taxonomy): Eukaryota > Metazoa > Arthropoda > Insecta > Hemiptera > Membracidae > Stictocephala > Stictocephala bisonia. The sequence goes on along the minus strand of JAQJVL010000992.1, from coordinate 25,775 downwards.
GTGAATGTGTTAAAGACAGCAAGACCAGTTGGTTGGAAATAAGATAAGTAGATATGATATCAGACCAGTGAAAATGAAAGCTCATCCATCTCACTAACAGAGTAACTTCTTTTTGTCTTACCAGTATTTCTTTACCTTGTAAATTAAAACTTGAAATTTTATATCATGTTCATTGTGAAAATAGAAGTAAATAATTTGTTTCAATTCAATATGGGACTTGTTTATCGGTATGTACAAACTTTTGTAGCCACTAAATACCCATTAAGGGAGCTTTAAAGCATAACAATGAAGCTTTATTATTACAGTAAACAAATAGATATAGTAAGACCAAAGTCTAGTAAGCCACACAAACAGGGAGATTCATCTTGTCCCTTAACCAGTTTAAACCATTTAGCATATGTTAAAAGTGGTTGTTCTCTATTTAGCATAAATATTAAATTTTTAGTAAGAACAGAATTATAACATAACATTTCTTTCCAAAAAAAATCTATAACTGAATACTTTTTAATGTTATCTTAGTGATTAGTTATAAGTTTATAATACAACTGCTCTATCATATTCAAAAGCCTTTGAGTGGTTTTCAGAGTTAAATTAAGAAGACAAAAATGAAAGCTGAATGACAAAAATGAAAGCTGAATGACATAAATGAATGCCAGCGTGGTGGCTCAGTGGTTAAGACTTCAAACTGCGGAGGGCAAGGTCAAAGTTTGAATCGTTACTGAACCAACGGTCAGTACTTCACTTCACTCGGTAAATAAAGTTCGCACACAGGTCTACAAGTAAAATTTAATAACCGCCTTTCAGCAACTACTGTCATTAAGAGGGCTCTAAAGGGAAAGAAAATATAGAAGTCATGCGACACTGGCGAGAGAAGTTGGAACTACGTCCAGGTTTTTTTAGGCGATGAAGTTTAATCCGCCAGACAGAGTATAATATAGTTCTTTAATAATTTCCTGTATAGCAGGGATACTCATTACGCGGCCCGTGGGCCGATTTCTTGCGGCTCACTAACGCGAGAATAATATTTGTTCGTCCCCCGAATACGTTATTTTAAAACGCATATTTAATGAATGTTTTTTTTATTTTTAAAAGGTTTACAATTTTGTAATATTCTACATTTCTGCGACTATAACATGTAATAAAGAGCTTTACCACTCAGGCGTTGGTGGGCAAGGGGTGGCAGCAGTGCTTCGTGCCTGTCGCTACACGAATGCACAGCTGACTGGAGTGATTGTGATGGATGTCTACTATAGTGTGTAGTGCAGTTTTACTTAGCTCAGTGCAGACTTGTATAAATTGCGCCAGTGTTATTGTAATTATAGTTCGGTTAACTATATTTTATTGACATATCATATATTTAAGTGCTTGAATCCCCATTTTAAATATGGCAGGAGTTTGCTCAAAAGGTCGGAAACGAAAAATTGAGGATGAAAACCGTGAGTTCCAACCTGAATGGGAGAGTGAATTCTTTTTTACAAAAGGTAAGAAAGACGGGACATCTCCATGTTTGATATGTCGTGAAACGGTAAATGGATACAAACGTTATAATTTGAACAGACACTACACTTCAATCCATTCGCAATTTGACGAAAAATACCCGAAAAAATCTAAGGTACGAGAGGAAAAATTGCAATCTTTAAAAAAGTCTTTTGCTTTTGAACGTAGTACACTTTTTAATGCAATGAACAAGAATGAGCTTACTACAAAAGCATCCTACCAAGTAACAGAAATTTTAGCAAAAAAGATGAAGCCGTTTTCTGATGCAGAAATTGTAAAAGAGTGTGTTGTCACCATTTGTAAAACTTTGTTTTCAAACTTATCAAATGGTAAGCAAATATTAGATGAAGTTTCAAAACTTCAGTTGTCTGACTCAACTTGCATGAGACGGTCCCAGGATTTAGCAGCAAATATTTCACTTAATCTTACCGATGAACTTCAGCAAAGCAAATATTTTAGTCTTGCACTCGACTCTTCCACTGATATAACCTCAATTTCTCAATTGCTAATATTTGTCAAGTATATATCTAAGGATTGTTATCTTAAAGAAGACTTTTTGGGAATGATTCCCATGACTGGACAGACTCGAGTTGTTGATTATTTGAACACAATAGTAAGTTTTTTTAAAGAGCGTAGCATTGACATGAAAAAGATTTTTTCGGTGTGTACCGATGGATGCCCATCGATGGTAGGGAAACATGTAGGATTCGTTCAGTTGTTGAAAGAACATATAGGAAATGATCATTTATTAAGCTTTCATTGCATTATTCATCAGGAGAGCTTAGCTGTTAAATTTGGCGAAAATTTCAGCGAGGTTATGAAAACGATTGTAAGGATCGTGAACTTTATAAGATCTAATGAACTTAATCATAGAACATTTCAAGAGTTTTTGAAAGAACTCACGTCGCAATACGGGGACATTCTTTACCACACAGAAGTGAGATGGCTAAGTAAGGGTAAAGTTTTGGAACGTTTCTTCAGCATTCGTCATGAGATTACTCTGTTTTTGGCTACAAAGAAAAAAGAGTATGCTGATATTTATCATTTGGTTGGTGGCTTAAAGTAGCTTTTCTTACTGATACAATGGGCATTATGAATGAAACATTGACTCGATTGCAAGGAGACTACAATAAAATTGTAACGAAAATGATGAGTGTTGTATTTTCACAGGAACAGAAGCTCAATATGTATATTGAAGAATTGTCAAACAGCGATTATTCCAGCTTTCCTTGTGTTAAAACTCTATTTGATGAAAATCCAGATGAAAGTCACGATGTTTCTGATTTACTAAAGCTGTTGACAAATCTCAGGGACGAAATGTCTGTGAGATTTAGTGATTTCAGGAAGTACCAAGAACCATTTCGCTTGGTGGAAAACCCATGGGCAATAACAACAGCAAATATAGCTCATCTTTCTGTGTTTGGATACGAAGCTAGGGATTTGAAAAATGAGTTAATTGATCTTCAGAATGATACGGAACTCAAAAGTATTTTTGAAGAAAAAAAGAAGGAAAAGTTCACTATGAGTTTTGGAAAGCAGTTGACGAAGACAAATTTCCTAACTTAATTGACTGTGCTCGGAAAATTTTGTGTTTTTGCATCTACGTATGTTTGTGAATCTACTTTCAGTAAGCTTAAGTTTATAAAAAACAAGTACAGATCCAGGTTAACGTGTGAGAACGTTGAGAACATTTTGAGGATTTCAGTTTCTTCCCAACGTGCTAACATTGATAGCATACTAGAAAGCTGTGAAAGATTTCGTCCATCAACTTCAAAGGAATAATGAATTCAAGTAAAATATGTTTTTCTGCTTTTTTATATGCAAAACAATTTATTTTATTGATGTAATAAACTTATGTTGTAATCATATTCTTTGTAAGTTATTTACCACCTTTTTTTGGTTTAGTTAGGCAATAATAAATAATCTATTTAGTAATCAAGCTAAGTAATAAATTATACATTTTGTACTTGCGGCCCTAAGTAAAATTTAATACGGACTATTTGGCTCTCTAAGAAATCCTAATGAGGACCCCTGCTGTATAGTAAGTTTTCGTAGTATTTTCAACCGGAAATCCCAATTACCCCTCCCTTTCACCTGCTGCCTCCTCAGTTGGCTACGCCCGACCTTCTCTGTCTGAAGATATGTTGAGCAGAGAGGCCAATTCTTTTCAACAATTGTCAATTTTCCAGTCAGTACCGGAATTACTGCTGTATTTTATTTCTTAAAATGTTTTTATGTCATTTTGTTTTTGTAAAAAATAGTAATATTTGTTTAGAAAAGTAGACTTTTTACGGCAAAATCAAATTATTCACTGATAAAATTAGGGGCCTATAAAAATATTAAGTTTCTACTTGAAACATTTTCCAAAATCATAATTCTTATTAAAATCTTGTTATTCTTAAAACAGTTAAAATTTAACATATTTAGCCATCGGCTTACCATAGTTGTATTCTACAACTGAAAAACAATCGAAGAGTTTGATCTATAAAAATAAAGATACGCTTCACTAAAAACTGAGTAAATTATGTTGCAAAGCATGGTTTTTTGTAAATATTTCTTAAAGCTGTTGGATTGTACTCTAAATATTGGTTGTTATGTGGTTAAATATTTAACAAAAGGCATCAATTTGCAAATACATTTCTATTTCGTATCTTTTTATGTTCGGTTGAAGATTAAAACAAAATAATATTAAATAAACGCCACAACAATTCTCAACACACGCTTAAAAAAGCATTAAAGGATACGTTTTACTGAAAACTAAATAAAACACGTTAAAAGTAATAGTAAAAAATAGCGCCTGTCAATTTATTTTACGTTTTATAGTTTTGTACGGTTTATTAACTATTTTTAACAAAATAAACAATGATATCACATAAACTATCATAGTTTTATGGCAATTGCAACATAACACACTAATTTCCAAACATTAAAAAATAATTGAAATGTAGCCACTTTTTTATTTGCTTCTGAAGTATGCTGAATGAATTACTGCATGAATGAATATAACACTGAATTACACAATACATGAAAATAACACTACGTGGACAGTTTGGTTTCAAAAAGCAAACATTTTGTTACAACAAATATTTTTGCGGACAGAGACGAAAACCGAAGCGAACCGTATGAATGATATCAATTATAATTAAAATAATATATTATAATCTTGCTCAATTTTCCCATTGCCATGAGAAAAGCAATTATTTTATTTCGACAACAGTTCTTACACAATTACTTTTAAAAAATTTTAGTTTTACTGATAAATATTTCACAGTATTTTTAGGAGTGATTAATTTAATATGATTCGATTAGGCCTATATAAATTACTAAATATAACCTTTTTTTTTTTTAAACACGACTGTTAAAAATAACCAACAATCAAAACAGAGAAACCAACAGACAAACTGCTGCGAGCATATATCAATTTCGAACATATAATTTTAGACGTTCAAAGCAGATTGGGCTCACCTACCTGACAGTAGTTTGGCCTCATAAACATGTATGTCAGGGGTAGTTTAGGCTCACGTAGTCTACGAGTTTGACCTCAGCAATTCACACAATACTTTGGTCTCAGTTTTTTATATGAGTACAGTAGTTTGTCCTTACCTGTCTGAACAGTTTGGACTCATCCATTGTGGCACCACAGTACATAAGCGCTAAACACTTCGTTACCTATGAATGTATTTGTCGTTTATAAGAAATGATTATATTGCATGGATTAAAGCTGATGTTAAAACATATTTAGAAATAGATTAATGTTATTCCTAGTAAATATAAAAAATGCTTGAACAATTTATTGATAATAAATAATTACATTTGCCAGAGTATTATAATATAGAGATACATGAGTTAGCTGAGTATGTCGCAATTTTATAAAGTCACTATTACATTTAAGTAATAGATCTTTTAAGAACAGTTACATACATTCAAAACGTGACCAACATGGGTTGTATCAGTTATTACCTTGGGTACCACCCGTGATTAACTTGGGTAGTATCTGTGATTATTTTGCGTAGAACCCATGTCAACTTGGGTAGTACCTGTGATCCTTGGGTAGCACCCATGGTCAACTTGAGTAGCCACCCGTAATTACCTCGATTATAAAACGTGGTTAACATGGCTAGCCCACTCGTTACTACCTTGAGTTGGACGCGTGGTAAATGTGTGGGATTGTCTTTGGTAGCAGCCATGGTCAACTTAGATAGTACTTGTGATTTTTTTGGGTAGGATAGGATCTGTGGTGGACAGGACTTGGGAAGTCACCTGTGATTACCTTGAGTAGACCCTGTGGTCAACTTAGGACCTTTAATTATCTTAACAGTGGTTAATATGGGTAGTACCTGTGATTACTTTAGGTAGGACCGGTGGTGAACTTTGGTAGTGCCTGTGATTACCTTGGTTAAACCCTGTGATCAACGTGAGTAGCCTTACCTGATTGCCTTGGGTAGCCCCGGTGGTCAACGTGAGTACTACCTGTGATTATCTATGGTAGGACCCTTGGCCAGCTTGAGTAGCCACCCATGATTACCTTGGGTAACACCCGTGGTCAACTTAGATAGTACCTGTGATTATTTTGGGTAGCACTCGTGGTCAATTTAGGTAGCCACCCGTAATACCAGTAATCATTTTGAGTAGTACCTGTGATTGACTTGGGTAGCTCCCATGATCAACATGGGTAGTACTCTTGGTCCTCTATGGTAATATCTCTGTTTACCTTGGGTAGCACCACCATTGATCATTTTGCTTATTATATGTGATTTGGGTAGCTCCCATTGTCAACTTGGATAGAATCTGTGATTACCTTCAGTATAACCCGTCGTCAACTTGGTTACTAACTGTGATTAACCTTGGGCAGCACCCTTGGTTAACTTGGGTAATAACTGTAATTACCTTGTGTATCACCAGTGATCATTTTGGATAATATCTGTCATTACCTTGGGTAGCTTCCATGGTCAACTTCGATAGCATCTGTGATTTCCTTTGGTAACACCCATGATCAACTTGGGTAGTCACACCTCATTACCTTGGGTGTACTCGTGGTCAACTTAGATAGTGCCTGTGATTACTTTGGGTAGGATCCTTTGTGACTTGGGAAGCCACTCATGATTACCTTGAGTAGAGCCTGTGGTCAACTTAGGTAGGACCTATAATTATTTTAGGTAAAACATGCGGTCAATTTGGGTAGCCACCCATAATTACGATGGTGAACTTGGATAGTGCCTGTGATTACCTTGGGTAGGACCCATGGTCAACTTGAGTAGCCACCCCTTATTACATTGGCTAGCACTAGTTGTCAACTGGAGTAACCACTAGGGGAGAAACCGTAATTAATTTGAGTAGCCACGCCTAATTATCTTGGGTAGTATTTGTAGTCAACTTGGGTATTATCAGCCATTACTTTGAGTAGCACCAGTGCTACAAGATAACAAGTGTGATTATTTTGGGTAGCACCCATGGTCAACTCGGATAGTACCTGTGATTACTTTGCGTAGGACCCATGGTCAACTTGAGAAGACACCCGTGATTACCTTAAGTAGAGTCTGTGGTCAACTTAGTAGGTAGGACCTCTAATAATCTAAGATATAACACGGTCAATTTATGTATCCACCCATGATTACTTTGAGTAGCACCATTGGTGAACTGAACTTGTGTAACCACCAGTGATTACATTGGTTAGCACCTGTGGTCTACTTTACTAGCCAATCATTATTGAATAGCCACGAGTGCTATCCAAGTCTATGATGGTGGATGGCTAAGTTTATTACGGGTACTATACGAGTTGATCATTGGTGTTAGCCATGTTGATCACGAGTGCTAGCCAAGCCCATTACGGAGGCTGCCCAAGTTGATCCCGGGTACTACTCTAGCTGACCATGAGTTTTAGCCATGTTGATCACGAGTGCTAGCCAAGTCCATTACAATGACTACCCAAGTTGATCAGTGTGGCTGCCACAAGTTGATCACGAGCTCCCAAATTAGGTCAGTGGATACTCAAGTAATTGAACATGCATTAAATTAATACAAAACCAAACCGATCAGAACATCTTATTTCAGCAATATAATAATAGTTGAACAATTTTACTTCAATAAACAAGTAACGTAAAAAAATGCAAATTTCATACAGTATAATACTTATTCTGTATTGATAAAAAATAAGTGCAATATCTAGGCTACGAATGTTATGGTGATCGATTTCGGTAAACTTAAGCTTACCTTAATCGATCACCGTTATATTTGTTCAGTTTATATTAATATTGTATTAAATTCACCTACCAACACATACTATGCTAATTAAGAAAACTTTTTTAAATTAGTATTTTATTAATTCTCTTCGCATTGCACAATGTTTAAATATCACTTATGTCAAGTTTTACCGTCCTAAGTCTTTTCATTGGCTGTTCAACGGAATACATCGGGAGTGGTACGAGGTTCCCAACACTACCTCGCCCCATGACTTCAAGTTCACAAAAGGATTGCCGCTCCGCCCGCCCCGTCCCGTCCCCCGGCTGTCATATTTTTCTGTCCTTGTTACCGTTTAGGTAAAATATTTGCTTCAAAGTTACCTTCTTATAAAATTACAAATAAATGACCTAGCATTTTTTTCTACCACAACATTAATGAACTATAATAAATTAATAGTTACAACTTAACATTACTGTATTTATATTTTTAAAATAAAACAAAGGCCAATAGTGACAGTGACTTATTATAGAATTACTTATTGCTTTGGTCAAGCCGGAATTATTGAATTAATATTTTAACTGTACGCATTCGTTAATGTAGTTTAAATTATTTATTTCATAAAAATGTTGTATATAGATGATTATTACAGTATTTTTCATGACATAATAAATATTGTGCACTGTCATTACGAATAAAAATGTTATGCTTTACTTTGTAGTTAGATGATATCAGGAACCACATGGGAACGCACATTTTAATTTAAACGAAATAAGCCATTCAAAAGTAATTAGACTAACTCTAAGTAATCAGTCTGTAAAATAATACTGATATCAGTCGTCGTAGGCCTACATTGCATCCATCGATGTTAAATTAAATGAAGGAAGGTTTTTATGAATGAAGTAGTAAAATCCATCCGCGACTAAGAAGTTCGAGGTTTCGCCACTTGGATCTCATGAATCACCGCATATTTTGGCAATAAATTACCATGCAGGCATTTGCGCGGTCCAACATTGCGGCTACAGATTTAAAGATATCGATCTGAAACCAAAACTAAATTGAAACCAGATACATTTCTGACTAAAATCGCTTTTTAAAATTTCGATAACAGCTCTAGTTTTATTTTGGCGCTAGTTTGAATATTGGGTAACTTCAATAACCTATAAAATCGAAATGAAGGAGAATTCGAAAATTCTAAAAAGCGATTTGAGTCAAAAATATCTTTATCTTTAAATAGATGTTTCTTTTATAATTTTACGACAGTAAATAAGGGCAGTATCTTGGACCGCGCAAAGCAGTTTTTACGCTTCTCAGCGCGGGGGTTTAGAGCCCTGTTAGGTAATAAGATGATTGTACATAGTTGATATATTCTGTAGTTATAAGATTTGATTTTTGGTATTTCCCATGTTCACTAATGCCAAGAGAGAGAGAGGGTTATCTGCCCTTAGAATAAACATCACGCCACCCCAAATTCGAGCTCTCATTGGTGCTCAGGAATAAACTCATCTCAGGCGACGGTTTTGCGCCACACAACACACACTCACGCTTAGTCTCTCATAGTGTAAGGTCGCGGGTCTCGTTTCCAACTCAACAATTAGTGATTTTGTGCCTCTTTAAATTCTAACTCTACCTCTTGCAACTCTCTCTAACTCTGTGCTGCTCATCCAGACCTTCAAGAACCTCGTTTGTGCGGTACGTGGTCGGTCTTCTGGACTTTCGGAACGCTCGTACTTCCGCGACTACTCTTCAGTGCTTTAGAACTGTGACAAAGGAAGGTGGACTGGATTACCAAAAGTGTCTCCAACTACTCCTGTTGGATACGTGGTCAACCAATCTCTGTGGTGAGTCAATTCTCTCTAATTAATTATTTACGTCCTTAGTTTATTCCCCCGTCTGCTCCGGAAGAGCAGTGGTCCTCCGTGTTCAGGAACAGAAACATTAACATTCTCTACCCGACATTTAGTGTGGTCCTTCGAACCGGATCAAGCCCTCTTAATGAGGTAACTTCGTTTATCAAAACTGTTGAACTCAAAAGCCTTGAGTATATGGATTTGGAAATCAATTAACAAATTCTTTGTAATAGTAAACCAAATTCTTCAAGAAAAAAAACTGCTCAAAGTTGGTTTTGAGTGATTCGCACCTGGGCAGAGAGAAGATGAAGAAATGTTTTCCTGTAACACCCTGGAAAATATCAAGATGGACCCTAGTCTCATTAAAAATTAATATTTTTATATATAATCCATAAACTAATACATATAAAAATTGATTCTTGTAACGGTAAAGGGGACTTTGCCACATGATTTACAAAACGAAAATAAAAACCAGATAATTTTAATTTTCAAACTTGTTTCATTGTACATGTTCATTGGATACTCAAGGGAGTGTTAGCAGATCAAAATTCTACTTTAGCATCCTGATTAATCAAACATTTACTGAGGGAGTACAGAAAAACAAGACATGAATCTCTATGCTCATTCTCCAACTAACAACACATTACTCATCAAGATATTTTTTGCCAAGAACACCTTCCCTATCTGGAGCTACCTGACCCACTTACTGATTAAAAACCCTTTGACTTTTTTGAACTAAAACCCAGAAAGTCATGAGATCAAGACTTGAGTTTCTTAAAGCAATTAGTAACAAGAGAAAACGAGTTGCTTACTTGAAATGACTTACAGTTCTTCTTTGATTTTCATGAATAAGGGTACAGGTTGAAAGCTAATATATATTAAAGGGGATGACATAAAATGAGATGAAAATTGATAAACCAGGCCCCCACTACCCCCATTAATCACAATAGTATTGTAAAGAACATAGTTGATAGATGCATGTAATGTATAGAATATGTAATGAGTTTTTCACACGGTCAAATCCTGAAAATCTACCTAATTTCTATGATAAAGTAAGGGTCTACAGAAAGAATCAAGTTGAATATTTGTCCAAAATCTACATTAATTCAAATGGGATTTACCAAAAGGTAAGAATCACTCTTCAAATTCTGCAAATGGTTAATTATGCATCTTCTATTAACATTTTCTGATGGTGGCACACCTGATATTGCAAACATACTTTTCCCTAACTATGGAAAGCCATAACTGGTACAGTTTTTTAAATGCACTGTAACAATGTCGATGATCAGGTTCTAAAGGGGGGCCATACACTAAAAGCGCCTGGCAGAGCAGGTGGGATAAAAGCACTGACATACGCTGGACTCATCGCCTTATCAGCAATCTTTAGGCTTGGATCAACCAGAGACATAGAGAGGTTGATTTCTACCTGTGCCAACTATTTAAGGGTCATGGATACTTCAGGTAACCTTATCTGCACCGAATGGGAAAGGTAAGGTTACCTCAGTTCAAGTACTGCCCAGAGGGCGAGGATGATGTTCATCATTTGTTCTTCATGTGTGGGAGAGCTGAGCACTGGGGAGAGAAAGCACTTGTCTCCGCAGTAGGTCCTGTTACGGCAGACACCATAGTGGAGGCAATGCTACAAAGCGAAGAAACATGGAGAACTGTTGTGGCCTATGCCAACACATACTAAAAATGAGGAGAAATACCTGACTGACCCTTAGGTGTCAAATATGAAGTAGAAAAGTGACCTTGTAAGAGTAAAAGACGCGCAGCCAGGCATGAAGTGGAAAGTGTAAAAGTTGACAAAATAATCATTTTCAGGTTTTTTTACAAATAAAGACCATGTTTTGGGTTGTTATACCTTATTAAACTAATATTTTTCTACCAAACTATACAAAACCATTTATGTTAAGACAACTAAATGAACTCAAGTTATAGAGTTAGTTCTGATACAATGCATTTTTTGGTTGAGAGTAAAGGTCCAGATAGTAAGGTGAGAAAGGGTTAATGGGCTTTTGTTCCCTATCCATGAGAAAGGACATCTTCTAACAACACTTCTTCTGCCATTTGAACCTAACACTTCCTTGAAACATGGTTACTTCAAATTAGGGTTCGGGGGGGGGGGAGCTACGGCAAAGTGAGTTTTAATAATACACTGACTACTAATAGTTTGGTTGTAAAATGATATAAATTATCTTGACTTAATATAAAAACACACTTGATTGCTTTCTTTTTAACTCATTAGAAACGTAATTAATTAAAATATTGTAAGGACAAGTACTTGAATAATAAGCAAAACTGTTGTGGTGACTTGTGCTGTTATCTACACAGTTAACATTACGTTCTACTACTATTCTGTCATGTCGCCACACTGTTCTCTAACATACGATCAAGTAGGCCCTACTTACTCCTTAGGTCCGGGAATGGGGTTCTAATGCAATTGCACCAGTCACCTTTGTGCGCCTTGACTGGGATTCGAACCCTGGACTCACCAACTTCCTAGCCACAGGAGGCGACAACTTTATCTATAAGACTACCGAGGCACGACGCGGCATTTCCCAAAATCGGTTCAAAACAGCTAAACCTCTGAACAGGAGAATTTTTTACTGTGATTTTAAAGTATATGGTTGTATTTATTCTTTTTGCCACTAGTTCTGCTTATAGGCAGGTAGTGATTTCTGGTGTAAATGTTGTCTCTCAACAATTTAACTGATTTTTTGGTGTGTTTATTCACTATTTAAATAATGCTAAACACAGAACGAGCACTGCTCGTGAGTCGGCTAAACCCTATGGCTTTACATTGCTAGAGTAGGAAGCTAATAATAAATATAATTCATTGATTGAGTAGAATGTAATGTGTCGAGAATGTTAATTTAAAATCGTAAATATATAAATACATAAAATCCATGTAATTGATTGTAGTCCCTAAAGTGTTTGATTGTTTTGAATTGATATAAATATATAGTAAAGAAATAATTATTATGGTGGAAATATTAGACCATTAATGTTGGATAATTCTTGTAGGGAATGAAGTAATAGTAACTAGCGTTAATTGAGTATATTTAAACTTGTCACTTGAAAATATTTGTAAAATAATATAATTTGAATTGTAGGACTGATTGTGGAGGACATCACAATTGGTAAAGTCTGGATATTACTCTTTGATTGTTAATTTGATTTGTAATTGATTGTTAATTTCGTGTGTATGACTTTGTAATTGAATGTATCTAAAATTTTAATTTTTAAGTTAGATACCTTGCCTATAACACTTGTTTTAGTAGGAATTCTTAAGGTAACGTCTGTATCATTGTATAGAGTAAGGTGAATTTATTATATATAGTATGTAAAATAGATATATGTAAAATAGTAATTCTCATACAATACGAGAGGATTGAATCTTTGTAATTTAACTTTGATATCTGAGAATTTTTTGATTACGGGACTGTGTATTGAAGCCAATGTTAATAGTAGTTTAGTTAAATTTGATTGAGGATTCCTGATACCGAATAATTTTTATCGTCTATTACTGTATGAGATGGATATGTAAAAGGAGGTGTATAGATATAAGTTAGGATAAGATAATTATATTTTGGAAGGGAATCAATCGTCAAAACATTATGCTGTAAAATAAAATATGTGTTGTACTTTCACCAGTTTCAGTAGTTATTCCAGGTCTAATCTTCTAAACTAGCTAAATGAGTCATCAAGGTGAATCAATATTTCTTAAGTACTTTGACACTCATAACATTGAACCTTGTGAGAAGTAAAAGGTTTAGTTGGTAGTAACACCAAAGTTTTACATGGTAGAGGCATAAAGTTTTACAACCTATTCAATAAATGTATTCAATAAAAACATTTTTGGTAAAAAACACAAATATCATAGGCACTTATACAACTAAAACTATTTATATTTACTCAGAAATTGGAATGGCTGGTAGATGAGCTGACTGATGAACTTCTTTACTGATTTTAACCACTGTAAACTTCACGACAACTGGAGAGTTGTAGGTATTCTCCCTAGGGTTCAAATCACCCTGTAAATGAAATAAAAATAATTAGCTAAATAAAGTATATAATGCAACATGAATTAATGAGCTACAATCTTGACAAAAAAATTAGTACAACTTAATTAAAAATGACTTTTACCTTTATGTTTTTATGCTGAATAGTTTTATTCAAACTTATTTTTACAAGTGCAAGCAGTCAAGGCACAAATATATCTGACATTAATGGTATTTTATTATCTTCCTAGTCATAAATGTTGAAATGCAACCAAGAGCTTACCAACATAAAGGGCTGAAGAATGACAACCCTCCTGCTGGACGGTCTGACTCCCACCAAAGCCTGTTTCCACCCCCTTTCTTCTGCTTCCACCCAGACAGTGAAACTCTCTTCTGTGTCCTACAATCAAACTAACGCTTTTAGTTTATTTTTATTAACCTCTGACATACGTAAACATACTTGGACCACATGCAGCTTGTATAGTGGAGTGGTGAATTGCAAAGTAGTTGACACGGAATCCTTAAGAAACCCTTACTGTGGTATTACCTAAGTAAAATATGTTAAGATTTCCCGAGATCCTTTGGATTTATCTTTTGTTAAGATCTGATGATGGATTAAGAGAGGTATTACGTTTAACACTTTAAATCCTGGGCCCTTAATACTCCGTTTGGCATGGAATCCTGGGGGTTTTATGTTCACATAAAAAAAATTGTAAATGCCTTATAAATTTCATAAAAAGGTTATATTATATATCTTTGTAAAGGGGAGAAAATTCTCTTTTCAATGATGGGCAAAACTTTAGGTGTTGTACATTTTTTATTTTTTACAGAAGCTACAAATAAGTACAAAAATATGTAAAACAAAAAATAGCTACACAAGATCTATAGTACACATCTCGTATAGTATCACTTCTCATAAGATCATCCATTTTAAGCAGATAAATACTATAATAACTAAATAAAAACAATATATACACACATTCCAGTCACTGTACGGTTAGATTGACACAAAACCAACACAACGCAAATACTAACTAATTACTTATTTACATATGTACACAACAATATTTACAAAGAAACTGAACTGAAAACATGATAATAAAATATAAATACTGTACTTGAATTATAAACACAGAATATTCACTTCTATAACGAACGTGTTGTTTACGGCTCAAAGCACCGTGGGTCACTGACCGGCTGACATAAACAATGCTGACATAAACAATACCGCTCGGCGCGCGCTCATTCCAAGTCTCACGTCAGCTGTTACGATAATTATTTATCCAAGACCAGATGTAGATAAAAAAAATTAATAGACCGATAAAATATAATAACAGATAACTAAAAGACAAATTCAGATGACCTAAACCCGATTATATGCCGATAATAAAGATATAATGAATTAAATATAGGCGCCTGAGCTATTCTCGGGCGTCGGCGAGTACGCCAGTTTGCGTCGCCCGATCTATCTTCGGGCTTAGGCTTCAAAGTGTTAAGTTTGAAAGAAAATTGGCACATTGACATAATTGCATAAAATATGAGCTAACCATCAAAACATATCACAATAGAAATGTGAGCAATCATAATCATGTGATGATGTTATCCCAGGATGATTAAATAGAAAATACAGTACACTCTCTAGCCCAGTCTTTGTTGGTTCTGCATCGAGATAGTTCAATCTGTCCTACAGAAACCTATAAGACAGATTCCCTCAGCAGAAATCAACACTGCTGGAAACAATTGTGGAATATACAACATAAGAATAAAAAATATGTTGTTTTGGAAAAAACTGTATTTATTAATGATAGATTACGATCTACTTTAAAAACATATTTTTAAACATTTATTAAAAACTAGGGGACACCCCTGCACGCTTCACATACCAACCCTAACTCTCACTGTGCTCGATACACTTCGGCCTTTGGTCTTGGTATGTGTCTCTTAACCAAAAATAATAGTAAATTAACTGTAAAACATAAAATTACATTATTATTAAATTTATTTACAGTATATCACTCACACTATAGTACGCACGCTGAAGGTCCGGCCTCCTGGCTGGCCTGCTAGTCATATAAAAACATCGACTCTGAGCGAGGCGTTCACTGACAGATCGTAAAGGGTGATTCTTAACATGTTTACGGAGTATTTGTATTTTGCTATTTCTTATAATTAGACCAGTATTTAAAATAATAACATCAAATAGGTTAAGAGTTTGAAAGTTAACAAATTAAAACGCATATCAATAACAACAATTAAATATGTCATAAAAATCAGTTAATAACTCTAATTTAAATTGAGTAAATAAGAAACATCTTACTGTCACTAAGAAAACTATTTCTGTGATTTCCCGTAACGTTTAAATACATACAATGTATATTTAAATTGGTTTAAAAGAAGTAATCTTTTTGTGTTTGGCATTTTTATTTAAAGCAAATTTTCATAGCAAAATGTATGTGACAATTCAATTCAATTCAATTCAAATCGACTTTATTTAAATTGTACATAATATACAGTAAATAGTGTCAAATTAATTGTATACAAGTTTATACATTAAAATACTCCTTGTAAAATATAATACATAGTTAAAATAAAATTACATCTTCATGTTACTCAAAGGATGCTGTAACCAGCTAACCAGTACCTTGTACTATTTATAGTGTGATATTTTTCTTGTTTATAAAAACAGTGTATGTACTACATGCAATTATTTAGATCATAAAGCTCTTCTAGTGAATAAAAAGCATTTTGAAATAAATATTCCTTTAACTTTAATTTAAATTTACTAACAGTCTGTATATTAGTAATATTTTTGGGTAGAAATCTTAAAAACCAAGCACCTGCATAGGAAGTTTTTTTCCTGAAAAGTTCAGAGTTATGTTGGGGCAAAACTGTCTTATTTTTGTTTCTAGTGTTGTATGGGTGGATGTCACTATGATGTATTAAATTTGCTTCATTATTTCTGGCAAACATAACACATTCCAAAATGTATAGGCTGTAAACTGTCAACAACTATTATTAAATTCGCTAAATTATTAAGTGATGCTCGTGGTAGTCTCCTTTACTGGTCCCTGCTTTCCAGATTATACAAGCATCAGGAATAAATCCCATTTAACCACCTGCATGAAGAATTATTGCCCTGGCACCTTTGCTAATTTTTTTGTATACCCCTCGAAGCTTTCGTCACTCAATCCCTTTTCAATGACATGAGAAGATAATATATATGATTCGTCTATTTATACAATAGGGACATTCTCTGCTCTAGCTTGTTTGATACTCCTTAAATAGTTTATTCTTTTCATCCTTATGTCACTTGTTTCAATCAAAATCTTTCGGTTATTTTCTATTTTCTTCCACCGAAATCCTAAGGAAGCTAAAATTTTCCTTAACTTGTTAAACCTCCTTGGTAGTTAATTTTTTTACGTAGTTTGTTTTTTAACATCTTAAGAGTTGGCAGTGACTCGTCAGTTTTATAAAACTCATGGACAGTTCTTCTAACGACACATTTGTCGAAATCGTCTAGTTCTGTCGCTGTTCTTTTTCTCTTCTATTTTTTGGGAGTTGTGAACAAACACTCTCCTTCCGCTGAAGTGTCCAATAAACACTTTTCACGACGAATTTCCTTTATAAGAATTTTTGAAACGCCACATGCAACTGCAGTTTGTTCTAACGATTTTTTACGGGGATTCGTTGTTCATTTCTTAATTTGGCCTCATTCGCCATGAACTCACTAACTCTCCAAATAATTTCCCTAGCCTGACTTCTAGTAGTTTTTCCTTGGGCTACTTTAGGAATAAAGCGAGCCATAGTTGAGACAGGAACCACTAAAGGCATAAACTATTTAGGATCTACGTTCACTAATTTTACAACCTTTTTAACAAGAGTCTGCAGAGGCTGTCGGCCATGTTGGTTTTAATCTCATTAGAACAATGTTTTTTCGAACCGAACAAATAATCACGCATAACCAAATTTAAAAGTTATTTTTAAACAGTCTTTTCCAAACAAATTGCATTTTATCTAGAGTGAAATTACTCGTTGAACTGCTTTGTGGATTCATAATTAGTTTAATAGAATAAATATAAAAATTATTTAGTTTGAAGTTTTTATTTTCACCTATTTTTTCAAAACTAGGCTTATGTATTCATAATATCAAAAGCAAACCCAATGCGCAATATAATAGCATTTTAAATGACACCTCACACACAACTTTTGGAAAATAAGTAATGATAAAATATGGATTCAAAATAACGTTGTTTTTATGAGAATAAAACCAGTATGGCCGACAGACTCTGCAGACTCTTAACACACTTAAGGGACACCACAAAAACCACAAACTGACTTATTACACTACAGTAGTTAGATAAAAACAAACATATAACCAACTAAATAATTGTTTATTGTATACTTGAGTAAAAATTCTTAACACGCTAAACCACAAGCAAATATATTGCACACAGTCTGGAAACGTACTGAATGTGCATCCGTAGGTAACAATTAACGTAACTTGTTTTAGAAGCAAGCATGGAAGACTCCTAGCTTGGGAAAGTCTGACAGTAGCGAATGTTTCCAGGACTGCAGGCATATTGGGCCCTCCACCCGTCTCCTCCCTATCACCGCTCGAGGCTGGACCTTCGCCGCACGGTCTATACTTGCGTTGCTACACATTTATTACTATAAATAACCAATGGTATTACTTTATAAAATCAACCAGACATGTTCAATTCATTAATTAAGATTAATCTCATAATCCATCAATAGGATAATGCCAAACATACAAAGTAAACATGTTTATTTATTTACAAAACAGCTGTTATTAATTTACTAAATTCAACCTATGTTATTCTTACGGCAGCATTATATTGTGCTGTATTTTATATAAATTGTTGTATCTATAAAGAAAATTATGTTTTTAAAATTACAAAAAAATGTAATATCTGGCATCTACATTGTAAAAACACCATGTAAAGTATTCGTCTTTATCTTAAATTGTAGGCTTAAGTTGCCATTACTAAAAACTAGAGTTTCCAGTAACGTCTACGTCAAAGTGTTATTTACAATATTTACACCACCAAACGTTTTGCCCATGCTGCGATGTGGCTTCCTCAGTGGTCTCTCTGATACTCATGATGCATCTTTAAATGTAATGTCTTCATAAATGATCAAGTAGATAAGAAGAGTAACTTTTGCATAAGTAATTGTTGTAAAACGGTTTAAACAATATCAACCTCCAGATGGTTTGATGACTAGCACCCATCAAGGCTATGCCCATGCTTGCAACAGTTTTCATCAGATGCAGTCCCGAGAGCTATTACAATTAAGGAGGAAATAATCAAACTGTTTCGTCATATCTATATGAAATTGACTCAATGTTGCTCCTTCATAAGTTTCTACTGTCTGATGACTAACAGACCACACAAATAGCTGCCACCGACACTGTGTTATTGCAATTTGTTTTATGGCACTGCCAGTCACTGTGACTCTATTATTTATTTACACAAACAGACCATTTTTATAGTGTTGTGATTGTGTTTATGATTTTCATTTTTTTTCAAAATCATAATTATGGCTTTAGATTTGTTGTGTTTTTATGTTTTATACTTTATTTGAATCAAAATGGACGAAGGATTGTTAGATGAATTCAGGGAGGTTGAGAATAGATAATGAAGTGATATTTAGAACCAAGAGGATTTAGATTTTCCACTACTTTAAGTTAACTAATTTATTTTTACTTATTTAGAAATAAAAGTTGGATTAATACCTAATTTTATCATAAAAACTTGATAAAAATACAAGAACATTACCATCACAAGAGGTGGCCAACCCTTAACATTCCTATATAGAGGGGTTAATAATTTATTTTGTTTTAAATAATACAAATTTATAAAATTGTTTTACTTTTAGAGATTAGGCCTATTTACAATTTATTCAGCTTTTTTTGTACTCCGGCCTAAGATCTAGCCCCTAGATGATTGGATGAGAGGAAGTCTACTGAACCATTATTCATGGAGACATATAGCTCATGTGTGACCTTGGGTTATGGTGAGATGAAGAACGCAGGGTTTAGTGAACATTAACAGTGCAGCTGAGTTTATTTCATTAAAAGAATGTAACAGCTGATTGATGATTTAAAATGAATCAAGAGAATTGAATCTTGAGAATTAAGCATGGCAGTCTGCTGGGTTTATTTTTATAAATAAATCTGTCATACAAATTGATTTAATCAAACCAATTGTCAAAATCACAAACAATACCAAAATATGATCACAATTAAAATAACTAATATTAGCCTATCACATTTTATTCTAAGGTAAGGTAAGACAAAAATTATGAACCACTCACCAAGATCTATATTCAATATTCTATAGTTTACTCAGTGGGACAGTCTTAGTTTTCCTACATGATTAGTAGAAGTATAAACATACAAAGGCCGAGAGCATAACTATACGTCTACATATACAAATAAATCAACACAAACTGATGTATGGATCCATAGCTTAGTGGCTAAAGTTCATCAGTTTAGTAGTACCTTAGGAGTGGAAAAATACTTATCTGTTTGGTCATTGTACTGTTAACACCATTCTACCTCTGGTCATTGTACTGTTAACTTCATTCTACCTCTGGTCATTGTACTGTTAACACCATTCTACCTCTGGTCATTGTACTGTTAACACCATTCTACCTCTGGTCATTGTACTGTTAACACCATTCTACCTCTGGTCATTGTACTGTTAACTTCATTCTACCTCTGGTCATTGTACTGTTAACACCATTCTACCTCTGGTCATTGTACTGTTAACACCATTCTACCTCTGGTCATTGTACTGTTAACACCATCCTACCTCTGGTCATTGTACTGTTAACACCATTCTACCTCTGGTCATTGTACTGTTAACTTCATTCTACCTCTGGTCATTGTACTGTTAACTTCATTCTACCTCTGGTCATTGTACTGTTAACACCATTCTACCTCTGGTCATTGTACTGTTAACACCATTCTACCTCTGGTCATTGTACTGTTAACACCATCCTACCTCTGGTCATTGTACTGTTAACACCATTCTACCTCTGGTCATTGTACTGTTAACTTCATTCTACCTCTGGTCATTGTACTGTTAACACCATTCTACCTCTGGTCATTGTACTGTTAACACCATTCTACCTCTGGTCATTGTACTGTTAACACCATTCTACCTCTGGTCATTGTACTGTTAACACCATTCTACCTCTGGTCACTGTACTGTTAACACCATTCTACCTCTTATTCAGTCGGATAATTTGATTTAATAGTAGTGGTAGACATACAGGGTGTCCAGTAAACTGCCTTAGATAAATTCCCAGACTTTTTTCTGATCTTTTTATGATTTGGTACACATTTTCCTGACCCCGATCAACATAATTACATATACGTGTATTAATACAACTAATAATTAATAGTATAAAATCAAGTCGGTAAATTACAATATACTGTTATTAATAAAATTAATAATTAAATACAAAACTATTATAATTACTTTTTTTAATACAGTACTTTATAAAATAATATATAGTTGAATTAAAGAAAATATAATTAGGCTTGAGTAAAAA
Organism: Stictocephala bisonia; assembly: GCA_035578905.1. Lineage (NCBI taxonomy): Eukaryota > Metazoa > Arthropoda > Insecta > Hemiptera > Membracidae > Stictocephala > Stictocephala bisonia. The sequence continues at coordinate 4,666 of JAQJVL010000992.1, read as the reverse complement.
TAAATATACTACTGACTACTGTACATAACCTTTATTCTATTGTCAAATTATAATAATTTGCAATGGCTTGAAAAAAAGTAAATATTACAAACACACCAAAACAAAATCAGCATAAATGACTTATTGAACTAGTACTAATCAAAAACTTATTTCAGTAAGTTTACCATTTTATAGACATAAAACTACCGGTAGTTCTCTAAGAGGTTGTAAAAACCATAAGAAAATTAATTTATTAACTTTTTCATGATTAAGATTATTAAAAAGCAAGTAAAATCAATATTTGGTTCAAACAAATTATTTTTTGTAAAGCACCCAGTTATATTGTGACCATTATGAATTTCAACACATTGATGCTATTGTTAAGATTTTCCAGGTTTTATTTCAAATTCCCTGATTTATCCCTGACTTTTCCATGTTATTTTAAATTCCCTGACTTTTCCAAGTTTTCCCTATTTTCTGTGTTGGTGGACACCCTGAGATAGGGCCAAAGTCAAAATATACTTTATATTCAAAGTTGTGAACAAATAAAACCAAAAATTGGTGCCATTCAACTTTGTATAATTTACAACACTGTAATTTTGTTGAACTTTTCAATTATGCAAAATCAATAATTAACTTTGTTAGTATATACAATAGTAGTTTTTAACATCTATGATAAATTCTCCAAAAGAATGTAAGTTCTTGCTTTCATGAACGGCTTTACATTTTAAAAAAATTTTTAGAAATTCTATTTTTAAACATATTCTGATAGATAGTTAAAAACACTTATACCTACTAGGAGTGCTTTTTTATGGCCATTTGAAGATTAAACTGAGGAGCTTCCAGTTGATTCTGATTTCTTGTTAAGATATACTTACCTTCATTTCTTCAACGCATTACACAGTAGAACGAAGACACAACATGGCACATAGTCAATGTCACTGATATCTTTATAAGGTGAAGTCTCTTTTATCACCTCATGAAGATATCAAATGACATTGGACATTTTAATTTATTTTTTTTATTTTTATTTTAAGGAGAGGCCGATCTCCTTCTTAACCTTACTCTGCCCATTCTTCATAGACTATTGATCTGTGCAAGGAACTTATTTAGACAGAGTAAGGCGGTGAACCAATACAATACAAGGTGAATATTACTGATACATATTTCCAGTCTAGGCCAGATTCGAACCAGCGCTTTCTCTAACCCAAGCTCAAAATCCTGACGCCTCAGACCGCTCAGCCACTGGCTTGCCCATTGATACAATATCAATTGACATTCTACACTATCTGTATATATTCATCTATGGTTTGTGTCAATGAATTATCCTTTAAGATAAGATAGCTGATTTCTCCTATTACTTTAAGTTCTATTCTAGTGACCTATAACCTAACCTCAAAACTTGATAACTTGTTAATTGGGCACCAAAGATGCTGGACATTGAGGGGATTAGTTGTGTCTTAGCTCCCCACTAGCCAGAAACTTCCTAAATACTAACCTCTGTAGCCATTCCTATAGGGAGGATTGAATATGTTAGCTCCACATTGTCTCCTACTTCAGCTACACATTCTGATGACTCCATTATTGGACACCAAAGGTCTTGGGCCATCAGTGGAGTGGTAGAGTCTCCCACCTTCCATCTTGCCAATGCTACCTGAAGCAATATGTCCATGAGTACAGTTTCCAAATAATAGTTTCATCAGTAAAACATAGCACAGTATGATTTCCTCTTGTATCACTAGAATATAAAACAAATCAATAACAAAAGTAACAACCGGTTGGAATCAGCTTTAATCAACTTTTTATGGTAAAATTATTGTAGGAGTCAAATAAAAAGTGAATATCTCAGATATCAGTATATCAGATAGTCAAAGATATATCCTGATTTTGGGACAATCTTTTTTATTTGGCCAAATAAAAGACATCACAACATAGACAAAACTTGTTGCATCACCTTGTTGCTCTATATAATGACATTACTGTTATCTTCCAGCGGTCTTGATAAGACATTAAGTATACAACAAATAAAAATAAAAGACATCACAACATAGACAAAACTTGTTGCATCATCTTGCTACTCTATATAATGACATTACTGTTATCTTCCAGCGGTCTTGATAAGACATTAAGTATACAACAAATAAAAGACATCACAACATAGACAAAACTTGTTGCATCACCTTGTTGCTCTATATAATGACATTACTGTTATCTTCCAGCGGTCTTGATAAGACATTAAGTATACAACAAATAAAAATAAAAGACATCACAACATAGACAAAACTTGTTGCATCACCTTGTTGCTCTATATAATGACATTACTGTTATCTTCCAGCGGTCTTGATAAGACATTAAGTATACAACAAATAAAAATAAAAGACATCACAACATAGACAAAACTTGTTGCATCACCTTGTTGCTCTATATAATGACATTACTGTTATCTTCCAGCGGTCTTGATAAGACATTAAGTAAACAACAAATAAAAATAAAAGACATCACAACATAGACAAAACTTGTTGCATCACCTTGCTGCTCTATATAATGACATTACTGTTATCTTCCAGCGGTCTTGATAAGACATTAAGTATACAACAAATAAAAATAGCCCCTAGGTTTCTTCTTGGTCATAATTTTCTGCATATTATGATTATTAAATTAAAGAACCTCAACAACAAAAGAAAGAATTATTAACAAAAATTACCTCAACAACTTTGGTACTTTTTCCTTGTTATTTTGACTATAACACATTGAATCTAATTGTAAAGTAGTTTTGACAGGATGAGATTAAGTTTGGGGGTTGCAAAAAATGTTGTAATGAAATGTTTTTGTACTGTCAAAAAAAAGTAGAAAATGAAATATATATCAATATTTTTCAAGTATGGTAAACATTTACAGAAAAGCCATTCAAAATTTTATCAACATTTTGCTGCGATTTCAAAAATAACTTTTTATTGATTAAATTTAAATCTCCAGTTAAAAGGCACTTTTTGTTTTATTAGCTCATCTTAGTTGTAATATTTGTTTTGGGGATACATCTTAACTAATTATGGATATAGTATACTCTCCCTTAACCAGATATCTCGGGGACTGGGAGCCCAACCGATTAATGACTTGATCAGTTAAACCATTGATTTTACTATATAAAGAGATACTCCATCCATATGGGAGAGTTGTGGCGAGGCCCCAAAACTGTTTTAAGGCCCCACGCTGCGCTGTGCATAGCCCTATTTCCTCTCTCTCTCTCGCACGCTCTTCCGTCCCTGTCTCACTTCCCTCCTCTAAACCCACTCTCCCATTCTCCAGACAGCCACCCGCCCTCTCATTCCTCAGGTCCCACACACAAACAACTTCCTGCTTAGATAATTGTTTACGTTATTCCATATGGCCAACGTTTATCCGGGTTCTCTGTTTTTATATTTGCTTGCATCTCTTTCGAATAATAAAGAATACTGTGTTGATACTATTACAGTAAAACTCAGTGTGACATTCATATTGAATAAAGAAATATTTATAACTGAATAAATTAAAACACCATATTGATTTATATGATTAACACACCGTGTATTTGTAAATAGACACACTTGAATAGACCGCTAACTTATCGGCAATGCTGGCGATAATTACTGCTGATTTAAGTAAACATTTTCATATTGTTTAGCCCATCTGAATAATCTTTATTTATTGTATTTTAACCATGGATTAGGTGATTAAATCGACTGTTGTACTCAATCATTAGTTTTTCATATTCGGTAATTGATTAAAAAATAAATTGTTTTCAAATCCAATCAATGACTCTCCTTTCAATTATGAAATTAATCTGCAAATATTCCAGGAATATATAATAGCCTATAGTGAAATATTAAAAAATGTGACATTATTTATTTCTTTGACAAAATAAATATTGAAATAGGCCTATGATATTTATATGGAATAATACTGGGCAAAATATAAAACCCAAATGAGATTCAAATTCAATGATAGGGTTAGAACAAATCATAACAAAACCACTAATTTACTTCTATACAAGATAAAAATAGCTTTCATCTTATGGCCTGATTCAGACAATCTGTGTATAGGCATTTAATTTAAAATAGCATTATTTTTAATTTTATTATATGCATATGTTTTATTATTACTGTCTGAAGCATTAACATATTATTTGGTTCCAAGTAATTGCATGATTGTTTGCAAAATATTTCATTGTTTGGTGAATGGTCAGTTTTTATTTTTTTTCGGAATCATGAAGAGTTGTTACTCTATTATTACTTCTTGAGAAAAACAATCTCAATGTCAATCTCAATTGGTTAGGAAATATTATCGTGATAGAATATAACTAGACTACTGATTATTTAGATTCAATTTTCATTATTTTAATCAGGTTGTGAAATTATTGTAAATTTTGTTTATGTCCCCCTATAAAAAAATACCGTTTTATAACATTGATTGAATCAGACCATTGTAAAAAGTATGTCTAAGGTGAATATAATTAAAGTTAACACGTTTGTTTTTCATACTATTATTTTACTAGATGTGAAAGTATGGATAAACTGCAATTTATTTATATTTTCAATTTCTCTGGAAAAGACACTCTGGAATTACACTGGTAACACTTCACAAGTAGCGTGACCAGCAATAACATAAGAAATAACTAATTTTAAAAAACCACAGTCTAAATAATAAAAAT
>JAQJVL010000991.1:247932-294830 GCA_035578905.1 Stictocephala bisonia | reverse complement strand
ATGCATCTAAAAAGTGAAAAAAAATTCTCAGGTACCATTTTCTACTTTTTCTGTCCAATGCGTAGTCCCCTTTTAGCCTATCAAAATTATCAACATAGTTCATATTGCTGTTATAATCCTTCAGGATCTGGGGGCAAGGTACATCAGTTATTGTACCATCCTTTTCTTTCCTTTGAACTGTTATTGTGTCTGACGGGTCGTGATAGTTTGACAGTAGGTGAACTGATTTATTATCCTTCCACTTGAAAGCTGTAAGAGTATTGCATTGCCTCCAGTCAAACTCTCCCCTTTTCAGTGTCTTGTCTTCAGCTAGTAGAGGCATGTTTTTTCTTTGAGGGTTTACAGTTCCGCAAGCAAAAATCTGGTAGTCCTTTAGTTTGATGAACAATGCAGGGCTGGTAAAAAAATTATTGATAAACAGCATATGGTTTTTACCAACAAAATCTTTGCACAGATCCAAAACAACTCGAGAGCCAAGACCAACTTCAACATTGTCGGTCTGTTTTCCAGTATAAATTTGAAAACAAAGGTTGTAGCCAGTCTGGTCACACAACATCCAAATATTAAAACCCCGCGTTATTTTCATTAGGCTTACCAAGCTTACTCTGGCGAGAGTAGGTTTTAGTCGGAATTATAGGAGTGAAATGTAAGCTTTTATATACTGAATCCCTATGTTTTTTAGAGGAAGTGTGTAACAAACTCTTAGCAGAAGGGACCTCCTCTTCATCAGAAGAATCATCAGAGGATGAAGGTAAAAATTGTGTTATCTTACTTGTACTCGACTTCCTTTCAGAAGGAAACCACGTTGAATCTTCATCTGTGTCATCAGAGTGATCAAGATCTGAACCACTAGGTATTTCTTCAAAATATTTGGCAATTGCTTCACGATCCATGACAAAGTTACCCAGGAAAATAATAAAAGTTCCAATGTTTACATGTAGGTTAGGCCTACCCTGAGTGCATGGTGGTCAGCTCTTCTAACCACTTGTTAAAACAGTAAAACGAGCACCATACTGTTCACCAAATAATAAAATATTGCATGTTCTCAATTTGTTATATCATTAATTAAAAAGTTAAAGCACATTGTAACTCACTACCATAAACACTAAGTGTTAATCATAACAAATGTAAACATGGGCACAACACTGATCAAAGGACTTGTTTACAACTCAGCTGACTCACATAAAGTATAATTTTGGCAAAAGCAGCATCACACTGCCATCTGTCATGCTTTGGAAGAACCATACATATTACTTAGTTAATGTTTTGGCCACTAGGTAGCAGGCTAGAATGTTATTATTAAGTGGTTTGCATTGCTAACCACCATGCTGGAAAGGGCAAAAATTAAGTGGTCAGTTCTACTCACCACCATGCTTCAAAGAGTTAACGAATGCGTACAGTAAAAATATTAATTCAATAATTCCGGCTTGACCAAAGCAATAAGTAATTCTATAATAAGTCACTGTCACTATTGGCCTTTGTTTTATTTTAAAAATATAAATACAGTAATGTTAAGTCGTAACTATTAATTTATTATAGTTCATTAATGTTGTGGTAGAAAAATTGCTAGGTCATTTATTTGTAATTTTATAAGAAGGTAACTTTGAAGCAAATATTTTACCTAAACGGTAACAAGGACAGAAAAATATGACAGCCGGGGGACGGGGCGGGGCGGAGCGGCAATCCTTTTGTGACTTGAGGTCATGGGGCGAGGTAGTGTTTAGGAACCTCGTACCACTCCCACTTGTAACGTAATTTACTTAGTTTTTAGTAAAGCGTATCTTTATGTTTATAAATCAAACTCTGCAATTGTAGAATATAAGTATGGTAAGCCTATGCCTATGGTAAACTATGTTAAATTTTAACCGTTTTGAGAATAACAAGATTTGAACAATAATTATGATTTTGGAAAACGTTTCAAGTAGAAATTCAATATTTTAGTAGACCCCTCTATTTGATCAGTGAATAAATTGATTTCGCTGTAAAAAGTCTACTTTTCTAAACAAATATTACTATTTTTTTATAAAAACAAAATGACATAAAAAATATTAAGAAATAAAATACAGCAGCAAAACCGGTACTGACTGGAAAATTGACAATTGTTGAAAAGAATTGGCCTTTCCGCTCAACATACATTCAGACAGAGAAGGTCGGGCGTGTAGCCACCTGAGGAGACGGCAGACGGGAGGAAGGGGTAATTGGGGTTTCCGGTTGAAAATACTACGAAAACCTACTATACAGGAAATGATTCTTGGGACTATATTGCACTTCGTCCGGCGGATTAAACTGGACGTAGTTCCAACTTCTATCGCTAGTGTCGCATGACTTCTATATTTTCTTTCCCTTTAGAGCCCTCTTAAGATAGGCCTACTGAATTAATTGTTAAATTTCATATCTAAAGTATATGCTGGTTTTTGGTGACAATTTTTTCAAGCTACTTCGTTTTTTAAAAAATTTACATTACTGTCATTTAGCTACATTATTGATTAAATTAAATGCATATTTATCTAATTATGTGGATTTGGAGTAGGGGAAATGTATGAAATCAGAGAAAAGTCTGGGAATTTGTTTCAGGATGGTCACTCTAAAAGGAATTTTCAGATCATGTTTTTGATTATGAATGTGAGGAAAAGCCTGAGTTATAATAATGGATAATTACAAGTGTCCAACTAAAAATAAGTTGTAGGCAATTTAAACTTGCTGACCCCTTTTTTGTCGAATCTAGTTGTGAAGAAAATTGTATTTGGCAATACTGTATGTCGTTGAAAACTTAAACTTAAACGTTGAATAGGCCCTATTAAAAAAAAAACTCGTTTTATTTTTATTATTGAGGTTTGGGATGCCAACACAGCATGGTGTATTTTAAGGCAAGTGTGAATGATACTTGGGTGTAAGATGAGTATGAATGACCTGTGTAGCCTTGTTACATCTGAGTTCGACTCAGCTCAGAGAGGGCCATTTATTAATAGCCCCATTGCCAGAGCAACTAAGGGAACAACAGCTTTACGTGGAATCCAAACCACGTAGTATTGTACTTTGATTTTCAGCTAATTGTAAAGATATTAGTTCTTTTCCCTACACAACATCCGGACTCTGACTACCACCCAACATGGACTCTGCCCAGACTTCTCTACTAGTATCTACGTCTATGACAACCATTGAGCGGACGACATGTGCATATTCGCCTACAATCTTCACAACACTGGTCCCCTAGTAGCTTCGTTAAACTGTGTGCCATTGGGCCGACATTTCATTTAATTGGAATGGTTAACGTTACCTTTAGTTATAGATCAACGTAATGATTCCACGATAGTCAACAAAATTGACTTACTTTTAACGATGGAGCCATAACTACATTTCTGTGACTGTTCAATTACCCAATGTGCCGTTCACGACGAATTATGTGAAAACATCACTTACAACAGACCTGCTTTCTTAATCGATTGTAATGTACCGTAATACTGGAGACACTAAATAGGGCGAGCGACGTTAATTATGTTTGAAAATAGTGCCATTATAGTTTCTATTGCGGACGGAAATACAAGTTTGCACTTTGTAATGATGCCAACCAACGGCATGGCTGGTGGCCAGGCAGTAAATATGAGGAAGGCGTTGCGACTGGTGTCGAAAAATAACTTTCATTTGGTGTGATTAGTGAGTATATTGCCCACAGATCCGACAGGTGCAGATGATGTGACGTACGTAGGATGGAATAGGTGGACCTATCTTTTGGATAGCAACAGTTTTAGATAGCTTTGATGTGTGGTTACTTAGTTCGATTTAGGAGTCGTGTGAGTAAATATGGAAATAGGGGGCCCATATTATGGAGACCAACATAGGTTGGAATAGGTGGGCATATGTTTGGGAAAGCATTTCTTATAATAGACTTTGAATTTGTGGTTACAGAGTTCAATTTTGGAACTGTGTAGGTAAATTTGGAATATAGTGGTCCCACATTATGGAGACGTACATAGGATGGAATAGTTGGGTATATGTTTGAGAAAGCAATTGTTATAATAGTATTTTAATGTGTGGTTACGGAGTTCGATTTTGGAGCCGTGCGGGTAAATATGGAATATATTGGTCCCACATTATGAAGACGTACATAGGACGGAATAGTTGGGCATGTGTTATAGCAGACTTTTGATGTGTGGTTACAGAGATCGATCCATAAGTAGGCTATATATGGAGTAGAGAGTTTCCACATTATTATTAATTTTATGTAGTTTTTCTTCCTAAACACAGCCCAATTACATCCTTTTCTTCCTGCTACAAATAATGCTGGATTTGTTAAGTGTGATATTTAGCAAAATTGTTAGGTTAGTTAGAAAAATTATGTTAATAGTATATATTTATCGTCAACATAAACTAATCTAACCTAACTTCACTTAACCTAACCCATATTGTTTCGCCGAATGTCTCAGTTATTATTCGTCGAATAGAAGAAGTTGATGTCATGTTAGTGTTCGAGAGAGAAAAAAGTGCATAATAAATGTAATATGTATGCATCATTTTTTTTATAGGCCTAAATATTTTTCTTTTTCATTTTTTGTCATAATTCAGTATTTACGAGGAAAAATTCGACGGATTTGTGTTCGTGAGGTTAATATTGCATTGACTTACTTTTTTCTCTTTGCCCTCCATCTGTCCGTGACTCCAGCAACTGCCTTCACTTCTCCTCAAGTCTGGTTACCCAGCCTACCCGGGAGATTTCCAATTGCACCGGGGTCAGGGATCGGCCCCAAACTGATGTGTCCAGATGCACCGGATCCCCTTTTGGGGGGTGTTCCAATTGCACCAGAGGCCCTTGTTTATGACATGAGCCGGGAAAGTCCAACCAGGCCGGATTCCTAGTACAGTAACCCCAAGCTGACCGTGCCAAATTCCACACCCTTTGTTATGACATGAGTCATGAGTCGGTTAGGTTAGGTTAGGTTAGGTTAGGTTAGGTTAGATGTTAGTGTTGCCACGGATAAACACAAAATTAAACATTAAATACATAGTTACCATATTTATTAGTTAGAACCTGCTATGGTCTACCATTAGTATGTGCCACGAAACATCGGCAAGTGTTTGATAGAATATTCCATTGCGAAATTGTTAAACACTTATAAACTATGTTTGAAGAAATGTAGTGGGGTGGGGAAGGAAGGGGCCTTCCAATTGCACCGGCTCCGGCGGTCGAAGGAATTTGCAGCGGGGATAAGTGAGGTGGGTAGATTTTGACCACCGGTGCATCTGGACACTTTTCGGACGGAGGAATGTTTTGACCCGTGGAAATTCCTTTGACCGCCGGTGCAACTGGATATCAGCCGGTTACCCTCCTTTGCTTCTTTAACAATAGTTCTCTTCCAGGATTTTCGGGGATTCCTTTCACCTTTCGTGTTCCAATGAAGGGATTTATTCTCAATGGTTCCATTTAGCTTCCTTGGCGTATGCCCTAACGATCTCCACTTTCTTCACCGAATCTGCAGCTTAATTTGAACTTGGCTTGTCTCCCACCACAGATCTTCATTTGTAATGACATCATGATGGATGTTCATAATATGAGCTAGTAAAAAAGTAAAAATAAAATGAAAATTGGGTGGGATACTATATTCCATATTTACCGCCGTATTTAGTAATTAGAACTGGAAAGATAAATTTGTGTTAGCAGTAAATGGATGGCCGATCGATGTATGTGGGATTGTTAATAGCAGCGTTTACACCGGAGTTGACAACTTGTGTAAAGGCAACTTAAAGCCTTGATTTTTAAGAACCATAGATAGTTTACATCTTAAGTGATATTAATTACTAAAATTTACATTTATTCTTGTGGACTTGTCTAGAGGGAGGGACTGACAAACGGAGAACTAGCCGTTCGACACGCATTCAACGCACTATTGGTAAGCTTGCCATAATTTCGAAACTCCAATCCCATACTTTTATCCTAATAGACAAAAACAAATCCCGGACATTTTTAAGAGCATAAAATTGGCCGCAAATGCACATAGCACTTTTTACCGGTTGTTTTTTGTTTTTTTGCCATTCTATATTTTAATCATGTATTTAGCTACGTACGTCTCCTTGTGGTGGAGAAAGTAAACAATCTGTTGATTGTTGTGGCAGCGAGCGGTTGTTGGAGGCCGTCAGCGTTAATTTAGCCTACTACTAATTTAATACTGCCAACCGATATGCAGCCTAAACTAAAATGTACCGCTCCTAGACCCTACCCCGGACTTTAGTCGGTGGCACTCGAGGTGCGACATGGACTACCTGTGTTAATCCCAGCGACCCAAAGGGCCATAAAACTGGCACTCGAGGTGCGACATGCCACCTCAAGTAGCCCGGCGAAGGGTTGCGGGGTTATAGACGCGCTCTCTCTCTGTGTCCATATATATATATATATATATATATATATATATATATATATATATAAAATAGGACCTACGTTACTAGGATAATCACACCATTTCAATATTTTGACCTAACCTAACCTAACCAACACGGCCACACTGCTAGCCGAAGCGCCATGTCGCACCTCGAGTGTTAGTTTTGGGTTCTCTTTCGCTGCATGTCGCACCTCGAGTGTCCAATTATGACCCTCAGGTAGTCCATGTCGCACCTCGGGTGCCCCCCTTTAGTCAATCCCGGACCGGTTCCCCGGACACAGTCATAAATCCCGGACTGTCCGGGGTAATCTAGGATGAATGGTAAGCCTAACTATTGAGTACAACCTCTGTTTCTTTCTACTCTGTGGTAATTTGTATTTTAAGATATTGGAGTGTTACAATGAGTACAATAAACATTCACATAAAAAATGGTTTTAGCTGTCTATTATTATTTTTTATTTCAGTTTCAAAAAACGTTTTACAATCGACCACCGAAATATAAATAAATGGATATAAATAACAAAAAACGAGTGTTTGTAAACTCAGTGTGTCACTATGCGTGCGTGACCTTCGCGAGTCAGTCCAGGCATCTCAAGGCCAACCCACTCACAGTGGGCTGCCCCATGCACTGGTTGCCTAATAACTTGCCCTGTCCTCTTAATCCTTTTCTGTGAAGATAGGCTGGGCCTAGGCTGGTTTACAGCCGGCAACATTTGTTAATCTCTCGGGTCATGTGTTCGTACTCATGTTCAACTTAAGACATTTTATGTTTTACGTCGATGAAGTGTACAAGGGCTGAGGAGATAGGCCTAAACACCATGGTGGACAGTTGATTCTCAGTTGAAAACTATATTCAGTTTTCAGTAACGGGAAACAGCGATGTAATGGTTGTGGAGTAATGTGTTCTATAAACGTAGTGCTGTAACGTAAACGTACCACGAGAGTTTACTCCAGCTGTAGTACCAGTTAAATCACTCGTAGTTCGGAAGTCACGTTAGGCATTTAGTCCCCAGTTTGAGTGTTAGAGCTTCTTAGCTCTTAACTTCGCATAGTAAAATAACGACTAGTAAATAATCAATTGCGGATACGAAACATGGAATATGGGTGCATGTCCTTAATTATTCACAACGACTTACGGAAACATAAATGAGCGAATGGATACGAATCCTGATACAACTCCCTGAAAAACTTACGGATACTATTCATTGTGAATGGGAGCATGTCCTAAGATCCAACCGAAGACTTGCAGATACGATTCATTGTGGATTATAGCATGTCCTTCAGCTCCAACCGATGACTTGCAGATACGATTTATTGTGGAATATAGCATGTCCTTAAGCTCCAACCGATGACTTGCAGATACAATTCATTGTGGATTATAGCATGTCCTTAAGCTCCAACCGACGACTTGCAGATACGATTCATTGTGGATTATAGCATGTCCTTAAGCTCCAACCGACGACTTGCGGATGCGATTCCTTGTGGATTATAGCATGTCCTTAAGCTCCAACCGATGACTTGGGGATACGACTCATTGTGTATTGTAGCATGTCCTTAAGCTTGAACCGACGACTTGCAAATACGATTCCTTGTGGATTATACCTCTGTCCTTAAGCTCCACTAAGGCACCAAACGACTTACGAATACGCTTAATGAGGGAACGTATACGTATCATTATACAAAACCCCGATTCGCTCACACGATTCCAAGACGAGACGTCTTTACGGATGGTATTCATGGAGGAACGGATAGAACTACATATGACTGGCGCAAAATTTCTTGAACTATGGCTCATGTCCTCTTACAAAACTGGGGCATCTGATATGAATCATACGTCATTCGACGTCACAGCTAGTTATCGAGAGTACTTAACGGGATAGCTAATGTGTTTAGTACAGTGTTAATGTACCCCGCATTAGTGACCCGCTTCAAAAGTCGCAATATCAAAAAAAAAAAAAAAAAAAAAAAAAAAAAAAAAAAAATTGACAACATATCCTTACAACCCAACGAACCACCTACAATTACCAATCAAGTAGTTGCACGTCTCCACTGGGCTTACCCAACCATTCACGGTTATGGCGCATGTCTCCTGAGGATTCATCCAACCATCTATGGAGGCGACCATCACGTGAATGCGTACATGGTTTTAAACCTCAAGTACAGCACTGGTAACATTTTGCAATGGTTCAGTAATTTTTAAATAAATTGATTTTTTCTAATAAATGTAACAAGTTACAGTGAGGTCCTGTGGACACCTGTGTTACATGTACGTGTGCCATTTTTCTTACTATTTCAATGGGAATCAATAGATAAATGGTTGTGAAGCAAACCTTTATTATTATTGTTGTATTATGTTATGTTTTGTGAAAACGGTAAATTAAAGGAAATAAAAAGACAATAATGTTTGTCAACTTTTCCTTTAAGTTTTATGACATATTATTTCCCCTTTTTTGTTAGAGGTATAATTAGAACGTATGTGTATATTTCCAATTTTTCACCATAATTATCTTATAGTACATTTATTCCTGATTGCAAATATACAGGGTGATTTAAAATTGTGTAGCCAAACTTTGGGATTATGTTGTAGACATGAAATCAAACAAACAAAATTCCTATAACAGTATGGTCTATCTCGCTTCGTTATCCGTATGTCTGATGTTTGTGTATTTGATATAAAAAAATAATATCTCAGGAACCGTAAATGGTACAGGTTTCAAATTTTGCTTACTTAATAAAGTTGATAGGACCTCATTGTACACTGGTTTTAATAGTTTTTGGTAAACTGTTTGAAAATAGTTTACATTTTAAATATTAAAAATTCAGAAACAAAAAACCAATAAATACATAAAAATTGTAAAGAACAACGTTTTAGCTTATTGAATTCCAAAAAAATTTATACCACATTTGATAACATTCGGTTGTCATATGACCCAGATATGGTCCAAAACCTGTGACGTAAAATGTAATGGAGAACAAAACCAACCAATAACTCAAATATGCACTTTGCAGGTAATGTGAAAAGGAAAAAAATAGCAATGGCAACATTAATCAAATATTAAATTACTATTAGATGTATAACAAGTGCTCGAAATGACGACAATTAACTTCAATACAAAACCTCAAACTTCTCAGGAATGACTCCCTTGTTTTTTTCCAATATTCCATCTCTTTCTTGAATGTTAGCTGCGGCTGCAAAAATCCTTGCGGTTCATTCAATGACATTTTCCATATGTGTACAATAAACGAGGTCTTTCATGTAGCCCCATAAGACTATAAATCTATGGGTGTAATGTCAGGAGATCTTGGAGGCCAAGGTACATGTCCATCACGTGCAATTATGTTTCCTCCAAGCAATGCCCTCAACTGATCTTGCGCCGCAGTGAAAAATGTGTTGGCGCACGATCATTTTGGTACCACAGCCGAGACCTTATTTGTATAGTCCGAATAAAGTAACTTGGTACTAGTGGAATGGCTACGCGCCGCTTATCTGAAATGACAAAACTCTGAGTTTTAATGTGCTGTCAAACTTAAAATAATTTAAAAACTAATTGTATAGTGTCCAGCATGTTATATTCTCTAAGACAAAATTATGCTGGAGATTTTGCTTGGACTAACATGCTTTTTATATTGATATATGTGTTTAAGAACACGTTTTTGTGAGTGAAATTGCGGGCGAGTCGTCTTTAACCTGTCTCTGTAGCGAGAATAATAATAATAATACAACTATTTCTTGTGGATGGATGACAGTTTGATTTATTGTGATTATAATGGGACGTCATCCAACAAATTGGCAAAAACATCTCTCAAAAATACTACATAGACGTGACCATTAAGATTTTGAGGGAAAATATACGGGCCAAAAGGAGGAAAAATATTTTGTTACCAACAATTCCAGTCCAAACATTAATACTGAAGAGATGCTGCTTATTGTGAATTCCATGAGATGTTCCTGAGCCCATACATGACTGTTCTTTGAATTAAACATACCCTCTTGAGTAAAGGTGGCTTTGTCTGTAAACAAAACTCTATTTATCCTCTATTTATAAAATCAGGCTGGTGGTTGATTTTGTCCAGAAACCAATGTGCCAAGTGGAGACGCCGTGGGTAGTCTAGGAAGAAGTTCTTGGAACTTTTGAATCGAAACGGGTAAAGTTGATTTTCATGAACCACATTCCACACAGCTGTCTGACTATTACCTATCTCACTTGCAATAGCATGTGTGCTTGTAGAAGGGTTATCTTTAAATCTTTCCAACACTTCTTCCTCAAAATTAGGAGTACGAACTGTTCTTTGTCGCTCTGCATAATTCATATTAATACTTAGCTTACCAGTTTCCCTTAATCGACGATGTAAGCTCCATATGTGTGTCGATTTGGGCATTGGCTATTTCCTGATAAATCCTTATAGCTTCTCTACAATTACCTCTGGCGTCTCCATATGCAAAGTGAATATCAGTTAATTCCGCCAACGTGTACATCTTCTTGATTAAAACTAAATTATCCATAAATGGTTACACAATGATTACGGCTACTGCTCATGTAAGTTGCTGAACTGTGAATCGACAGGACTGGAATGCTTATCAGTAGTTGTAGGAATTCACTTTGACCTAGAGTAGACTGAACATGTTTTTGCATCATATCTAGGGTTAAAGACAACCAAACTTATCAATTGAGGTATCAATTTTTTAGCATTACATAAGCTAAAAACATTATTCTTTACAATTTTAAATCTATTTATAATTGTTTTCTGAATTGTTATATTTAAAATGTAAGCCATTTTCAAACGATTTAACAAAAACCATTAAAAACCAGTGTAGGACTAGTTTCTGTCAACCTTATTAAGTAAGCAACATTTGAAACCTGTACCATTTACGGTCCCTGAGATATATTTTTTTAAATAAAATACACAAACAGACGGACAACGAAGCCATACTGTTATAGGATATTCTTTGTTTTCATGTCTAAAACATGATCCCAGAGTTTGGCTACACAATTTTAAATCATCCTGTACATGTTTTGTTATTTAATTTTGTATTAAATCACATATTTTTTGAATGTTCGGAAACTTATTGTTAAAAACTAAGCTTTTTTTCAATCTTAAATTATGTATTTGGCTGAGACACATTCAATTATGTAGAGAACGTAGAGGAGAACCACATGAGCAATTAAAACATAATTCTAAATTAAAAAAAACTACATTTAAAAAAATTACTAATTGGAGTCTGGTGGACTCCACCGTTATAATTTGAGGTACTAAAAGCAGATGTTATACTTGAAGGTTAAGTTAACGATTTATCGATTACAGGTTAATCTTATAAACTATAGTACTGTATTTATTACAAAATGGTCGTTAAAAGTAATTCTACTAAAAATGTACCAAATGAAAAAACACAGATTAATACGTAAATACTTGTAGAACGTATTAAATAATAGGTGATTATATTTATAGAACTTCAGGACTAAATGACGTGTCATATTTAGGACAAAGTGTCTTCAAAAAGCCATTCTGTGTATGATTGTCATTAAATGTGGCAGTGACGATAGGTACGAAAAACCACAGTTTCAATTTCATTAAAATTTGAACATTTGAAATCTTGTTTTAATAATTAATGCGTTGTTTAAAAATTGCTCTATATACAATGGGGGTTTTACTTTAGGGAACTGTATAGTCAATAATTCAATTGTATCAACTTTTATTTGAATATTACTTTGTTTACAACCAAAATGTGGGCCAAAACCCGAACATAATTTGGTTTAGCCTTCAAATGTATTAGGAAATTAGGGAAGAAGTGGAACTGAAGCAATTTATGATGTTTAAGATGATTTAGATCAGTTATGTATGCTAGTAGGGTTGTCATCATAGGCTACAAAAATCCCATGACTTATGTCCACAAATTTGTAACTATTTTCAAATCGATATGCCACCTTGTACGTATATATTTTGTCATCGACTATTTTAGTAATCTTTGACTAAACAGCTGTGTTATCGGTCAGTTAGTGACGTTAATAGAGTGAGTCGTTGGGGATCTGGCATTCAGTGTATGCTGTGAGTCAGCCAAGCATTGGGAAATTGGGACGAAGGTAGAGCGTGTTGAACTTGGCTTGGCCATTTTGTTCACTTTAGTTACGAACGGATTCATATTCGTCGTGCGTTTGGCTATGGAACTTTGATTCTTGTGACTGTCAATGTTTAATGAAATCAGCGTGTAAAATGATCAATTCGAGGTTCAGTTTTACCAATTTATATTTTACATAGAACCACTGCCCAATTTTGATTAAAATACTTATTATAAAGAATGTTATATTAATTATAAATAATACATCTGTATGTCTTACATGCAGTTCATTAAAACTCTTCCACAGATTATTCAGACAAAGGACCTGAATATTAAATTTGTTACAAAACTGAAATGATAAAGATTTGTGTTAAAGAATGGATTATAAGTATGTTATATGTATGATGCTGCGTTCAGGTTGGACAGTGGTTTTGGTGTTATCCATCATGGTATACCACAAGGTTCTGTGTTAGGCCTCATTCTTTTTTTCGTCTAAACAAATGATTTATGCAATGCTAGTTAAAAATGATAGACTAAGCCTTTTCGAATGACAACTATTGTTGAAATATACTGACATCTATTTGGGTATAATACAGGAAAATGAGCAGTGTTTGAAAAGATAAAATACTGGTTTGGAGTGATGGTTTGGAATGAAAAAATACGAAATATATAATTTTTAAATTTTTATATATCAAATTGATTTTAGAAATTGCATTGTATGTCATTGTGTTGAAGATTTATGTTTATCGAAAGTATTATTTTGTTTATTATGCCTAACACGCTAATAAACTCTAGAATAAGAACAAGTTTTCTAGAGAGGAACTTACTTCATTTCCAAGTGATCCTGACTTCATTTTCCAAAAATCCTTTATTTTGGTTCTGTAAAAATGAGAGCTATCTAATGTAAGCTTTGACAATGTATAGCGTTTTCTGTTAAAAAAAACATTTAGGTATAGTTGAAAGCAAAACAATATAATATTTTAAAAAACGAAGCGTTAATTATAAAACGAGTATCAACTACAAATAAATCCAGAATTAGTATAACAATGAACTAACTAAATGAAGAAGATCTTAAAAGCCTGCAGAAGTGGTCCCACAAAAGTAATGTTAAATGTGAAACAGCTTTGTGACCTTACGATTTATCGTAAAGGACGTAAAAGTTTCTAAAGAATCTACTATTAAAAATTTTTATTGTTAATTTTAACTTTCATAATAATCATAAACTAATACTCAATATATTTTATTTCATGCCAGATCATTTTTTTTATAAATTTAAACAGTTGATTCTTTTGCGATTTTAACGCTCTTTCAAACGATGTCAAAATTATATTATTCTGACAACTCGTTCGGTCACAGTGCTCCGCATTTAACATTGCTCTTATGGGAATAAATTCAATATGGCGACTTCCTGAGCCAGACTCTTGGATACCAGTATAGGAGTAAAAACAAGTAATTAAATATGATACAGTTGGGTAACAATATATGCCGTCTGGGTTCACTGACTGGTCACTGTCTGACGTGCGACAATGGACCGCCAGTGACAAGACAAGAGATCATCAGTGAAGGCGACACAGTCGTTTGTTTACAACCTGTCAGCCAAAGGTCATTGACTTCCCTCCCTCATCTCTTTTGAAACGTCCAATAATGAGTTTTTGTTCCGTCTAACTCTCTCTCTCTCTCTCTCTCTCTCTCTCTCTTCCTCTCAGTACTTCCCGTTATTCCAGTTTGCTCCTCCATTCAGGTACTAAGTGAATGTATGTCTCCGTGAGCGTGATCTGTTTTCAGTGAAAGTTTAGTGATCGTGTTTTTTAACACTTGAAGTACTGTGTTTTGTAAAATCGTGTACAAATATCTCGGACTGCCCCATCCCCTCCATGAAAGCGTGACTTAAATAAGCTCATCTTTAAAACTCACATAATTTCATACTAAAGAGTCAAAAAGACTATCTACTCTTATGGGACCGCTCACAATAGTTTATGTTCAGTATTCACAGGTAGCACCAGCGGTCCTACCCTTTCTCTAGGTCAATCTCTCTTCATCCCCTTATCTGTGTCTCTCCAGCACACGCTGAATTGACAAATAGCTAAACTAACATTTGCCAAGTTTTAGTACGAGAATTTATTTCAAACGAATCACCGTTAAATAGCAGCACTGGTGCGCGTCTACAACAAATGCATTTGTTTGTACATTCAATGGTCATATACAGATCTTCTGTGGAATCGTTGAAGCTATTGATTTTTCTGTACTTTACTGTGGTACTTTAGTTCATAATTGGGAGATTATATTGACCTTCATTTATTACTCTCCATTTATATCCATCACACTAACGCTGTCTGTGCAAAGTAAATCACTTACTCAATGTACTTTTATCTAATTATTCCCAATTATTAAAATGCATAATTTGCTGAACATAAACTTGAGAGCGCTGAATAAGACTGTCATTGTTTATGACTGACTTTAGTTTACAATGACGGTACAATAACTCTGGGGAAGTAATGAATTTGTTGGATTTTAAAATGTCATTTACTGGATATCTGAAGAAAGTTAGAAAGAACAAGAATATCAAAGTGTTAGCAGTGGCATAGCTTGGTATAGACTCGTTGCGTTGAAAAAATTTCGAACTCGACCATTTCGCCCAATTTTCAATGCATTTGGAGAATATTGCATATAGATGTTAGTATAGTTCAACAGTATTTGTCATTCGAAAAGGCTTAGTCTTTTAACTAGCATAGCATAAATAATTTGTTTAGACGAAAAAAGACAGAGCCTTGTGGTATACCTTTATGGATAACACCAAAACCACTATAATTCCTTCCATCTTGAACGCAGTATCATACATATAACTACTTAGCTAGTCAATATATACATAATGTGATAATGGGTCCTTCTATATCCCATACGATGTATAAGACTAAGGCCTCTTACTGCGGAGGGCATTGTCTAAGGTAGTAAAGAAAATGGAACAAAATAAATAAACTACAAAGACTTCAACCACGCCCCAAAGCAAGTGCGTACCTGTAAGCACGTGTACCTGAGTATGCATGTATGAAGATGGATTACATGAAGATTACATTAATTCCCTGTTGAGTCGTGTAAAATAAAGAAAACCTACTTGCATTGAAACATATCTAGAGTTAACCATCATCAACCCTATCTCACTTTTTAAAGTTTGTAACTTATCTGCAATGATAAGGTGAAAATGAACATTACATTCATGTTCACAGTGCAAACCACGTAACCGCTTTAAATTCGGATTAGTTTATTTTAACTACTCCTAAATAGTTAATTTACCACCATTTTTCTGTTTTAGGTACGCCGATCGCCAGGGTTGATATATTACAGTGTTATTCGTAAGTTTAATATTTTATTAAGACTTCTTATTTTAAACTCAGATCATCACAAGTTTAGTCTTGAAAATTTCAACAGTTGATCGAAATTTTTACCGAGGAATCAGCATGTGTTTATAAAAGAACACCTACCTAACGTAATACATTACATATTATGGTTTTATTGTTTTTCCAAATACCTACGCCTTGTTGCATGTCTATTAGGATATCCGTCTTGATATGCGATACTTGCTGCAGTACAGTGTGTGTTACTTAGAAAATACCGTTAAACCATGTCTACTTTCATCGTAATCTCCAAAGAAAAAACCGCAAAAACAATAAAACCGTTATAACATTAGGTAATGCAGAATAATTGGCACAGTGAACATGTTGAATGACTGAATGTTTATAGGTTAGTATGATTGGTTATGTTCCAACAATGGCATGATTATAATTATAACAGCTGGTAATGGTAATAATGTTCTACTAGCTCTCAGATGTAGGCCTACCTAGGGCTCTCTGTAACTCATAAACGGTTGGGTATATACCAAATTACCAAACTGTAAAGAAGTCTTAAAATTATATTTACTATTCGAGACCACCATAAAATATTGAATGTTGTTAGAAAAATTTAGCCGGCCGAATTATTGGGAATTGTGGGCATTTAGAAAAAATCTAACTACATATTTGTTATACTCTCCAAAAACAAGGGAATGCTTAAATGTTGCTGTGAGCTGTACAGTTTACAATATGCCGATGGTGTCACAGTAAAACGCCCTGTACTACTACGAGATGACTGAATGTATGTAATTGTTAGCATAGCTCAAGTAACTCATTCAAATCTCGGGGACAAAGTGTTGTGAACATTGTAGGTGATCGGTTATATGTTCGGTTCTTTTATCATTGACACGGTGCTCTCTCAATGGTTTCTATTGCCGGTTTAAGGGGGTAAGCAAAGTACGCGGCCGCATAGGGCGCCAGGAAAAGGGGTGCCTAAAAGCTTAGTATTAAACCAGGAGACTAACAAAATATCGTAATTTGAAGTGAGAGAAAGTTATTAAAAAATGTCATATGTTGAAACTATTCAGAACAGATTCAGATTCAGTGGTTCTGATTGACTTACTCTACCAAATGCATATTGTAAAGTAAGGTTATATCGCAGAGTGGAACTCTGTGAGCATACGTATACCACACCACTCAAGTTACTGTTATTCCTAAATTTACATAACTCCTTAGAGAAAGATTTGTTCCACCTTCCCCCCCCCCTTCTGTGAGTAGACGACTGATATTAGTTCCCTCATGTACCATGGCCTAACGCCGCGCTAGTTAGTGATGTTCTTACTGTAAATAAAAAGTAATTCTCGACAATACGTCGTCTACTACTGTTTATTAATTTCCAATTGCTTACGCCAATTTGAAGCAAATACAATTCAATCACAAATTCAAGATGTCTATTAAAATCTATAAAACTCCACACAAGAAGAGACTCTATAAATATAGATTTTATAAAATCTATAAAATCACCATGCATTTAATAGGCAACAGTAATTTGTGAACAGGAATTATTGTAAATTCAACAACCATAATCATGTTTGGCTTACTAATACTTACAAAGTTTGCTTTTATGTTACTCACATTTTATAACAGGAAAGTTAGTTTAAACAATTTCTTGTTATTACGTAGGATTTGTTTATATTAATAAATGGTTTATTGATTAATATATATATATATATATATATATATATATATATATATATATATACATTACAAAGTGCATTATGAGGCCCTTAGTGTTTTGTACTCAGGATCCAGGTTTGTAGGGGAGAGAACCGAGAATCAGGCCTGTCAGTTAGCTGACAATCAGACAGTAGTTCGGATACCACGTAAAACAGAATGTCCCTTAGCTGATTTGTCATAGCTATTGGGCTTTAAATAAATTGCCCTTACTGACCTATGTCGAACTCAGTTAGTAACAAGACTACTCAGATATACTCATCCACACTTTGTTGGCATCTCAAAATCTGAATGAGGAAAACTTCAGATTTTAAAAATATACAAAACTGTTTGAATTATGTCTGATTCATTTAAGAATTTAGATTGATACATCATTGTACAAATATTTGTTAATATATAAAGTCAATCTTAAAATCTGAACTAGTGTGACTAAGCTGTATCGAGTGACCGATGGGTGAGTCAGACTTGTCGTGTCAACATTAGTAGAGTGATAACAGTATGTGCAGTAGGCCTAAGTGATAACAGTCTGTTTGTACCGCGACATGTCGGGTCAACAATCACGCACGCGTAAACATTTAACTGGGAGATTTTGGGAATTATTGTTTGTACGAAATTTGCGTACGTAGGCTATTTTAAAACTTGCAATTCTTTTATGTTTCGTATTATTGTTTTGTTCATTATTAAAATTAATAATTAGAATTTTTATGGTTGCGAAGTTATTTTTGGATCGATCATCATTATGAGTTATTCGTTCTGGTTACGAGGATTGTTAGGGAAATTAGTAGAATTGATTATTGAATTCCTTGTTTGCGAGGGGCATATGACACAAATCTAAAACCAATATTCATAAAAAAATAATTTTTAAGAATTATTAAAAAATAGAAGTTAAATTTGAATCTTTTCCTCTCTTTGCAACAAATAAAATTATTCCGTTGAACATATATTTATTTTTAAAGCATTAAAAGTCTTAAATGATGGAAGTGGTAATATTCTAAATAGATATAACGCTTACATAACAAAATTACGAAATCCAAATTACAAGTACCAAAACTAAATACAAATAATTTTGAAAAATGGTTCCTTTTTCAACTATGTAGAATTTATAACAGCTTACCACATAACCTGAAACTATGTCGAACCCATATTCTTTTTAAAATCAATTATAAGTTTGGTTATTGTTACATGAACAAACCAAATTATTAACAAAAATATATATGTAAGACCATATTAAGCCCGTAAAAAGTTAATTTTAAACATAAGTAATGTGAAATTCATTTTTGTCATTGTAAATATTCACACACATAACTTAGCATTTTTGTTATCAATTTACTGTATTTATCAAAATTAGTTGTATGAAGTTTTTGATCAGATTAATTACAAATCGATCGCGTCTTTAATTTATTTACATGTGTGTTTAAAAGCAGCCTCTAAACAGCCTTAGCCTTGTTTCTTATGGTTTTAATATTTTCTTTTTCGTAGTTTACATATTATTTTATATTTTTCATCTAAAAATAATTTGTATCTTAAAAATAATAAAGTTTACAAGTTTATATGCTTAATCTATTTATTATTAATAGTTCTTTGTACATTCATTGTAAAATATTATATCTAGAAATAAATGATTCATTATTGTTACTGTTCGTAACGTTTATTTCTCTGTGATAAGATCTTTCATCATGTGAAAGGTTTACGTAACAGAGGCTAGGGCTAGTTGAACATATTTAGTCTTGGCACAACCTTAGACATTACAAATGGTAGAAGTAAACTTAGACATTATACAACATGTTTCACTTAGTTCCAGCCTCCCTCGTCGTGTCCGATATCCTTTATTCCACGTAACGATGCAAACAATGCAATGATTTCAATATACATTCAAGTTTCAAATCAAATTTATGATAGATTTGAAATGTGCGTAGTTTTGGCATAAATAAAATACGTTTAAAATTTTTGTTAACTTTTTTAAGAGAGTTGCCTTGGGTTTTTAATGCTGCAGGCTTGTTAGTTTCTTGGCTGAGCGTTATGGAAAACCAAACATTTCCTAAAAGATGGAACATGCCCATTCCAATAATGAAATGAAAAATCGTCTTTATTAAAAAAAGTCCTCTCTTCCACGTAACCTCAAATAATGTCAGTACTATAGTTAAACCTATTACCAATTTTTGCTTTGTAATCTTAATAACGTTATACGTTTCATATAATATTCATAAATATGAAAATAATATTAATGTCTTTGCTGTATCTTAGGATGCTTCTATTATTTCATAATAGATTTTTTAGCGAATTGGAAGAAGTTAGTTCGTGATTTAATATAGCAAAACTTAATTATTGATATTGACTTTATTAATTTTAGAAAGAATAATCTCTTGTCATTAATCTTAATTTATTTTAATTGGTCCTCTAAAAAAGTTTAGATTATCCAGACAGAAGTAAATTTTAGAATATGCATGAAGTTTGTAAAGAATGGTCGCAACGATATTTCACTATAGATAAGAAGTATTGATTATTGTACATATTTCTGTTTGATTCAAAATGCAATTATAATATATTTAGGGATAAATATCCAAATTAACTGTGGGACTTAACGTAAGGGGTAACTTATGGCGTGAAGTATTAATACAGTAATAAAAAACTAAAAATACCTCAGATCTGGCCATGGATTGTAATTAATTAATGTATTATCCCTTGCAGGAGTTTTTATACGGTAGCCTTGGTGTTTCCCGTCATGGGACGACAGGCATTGTGTACATCACGCGATTGGATTGTATTAATTATATTTAAATCTCAATTAAACATGCAACTTATCTGGGAACATGATAGCAAACAATTAATTGTTAATTGTTGGCTGTACATTTGTAAAGGCCAAGTAAATTTCATAATTGGAAACCTTAGCGACTGCTAGATAACTTCCCGTTGCGTGTCTGAGGTGAAGAAATGATCCTGTCTGGTGCAAGTGCAATGTCAACATAAAGGTTGCAGTCCAACCTGAGTCATGTGGTGACTCAGAGTCAATGCACCGGTACTGATAAACGGAGAGATAAGCCAACAGCCTCGGTGATTAGTTAATGAGTGGAGACGTTCACCCCTCACCTCCCACGGAGGCCAGCCTCTCCTCGTCAACATAAAGTATGCTATCCAACCTGAGTCATGTGTTGACTCAAGAGTTAATGGAGCGGTACTCATGAATGGTGGATAAGCCAACAGCCTCGGTGATTAGTTAATAAATGGAGACGTTCACTTCTCACCTCCCACGGAGGCCAGCCTCTCCTCGTCAACTTAAAGGTTGCAGTCCAACCTGAGACATGTGGTGACTCAGAGTCAATGCACCGGTACTGATAAACGGAGAGATAAGCCAACAGCCTCGGTGATTAGTTAATGAGTGGAGACGTTCACCCCTCACCTCCCACGGAGGCCAGCTTCTCTTCGTTAACATAAAATATGCTATCCAACCTGAGTCATGTGTTGACCCAAGAGTTAATGGAGCGGTACTGATGAATGGTGGATAAGCCAACAGCGTGGGTGATTAGTTATAAATGGAGAGTTTACTTCTCACCTCCCACGGAGGCCAGTCTCTCCTCGTCAACTTAAAGGTTGCAGTCCAACCTGAGACATGTGGTGACTCAGAGTCAATGCACCGGTACTGATAAACGGAGAGATAAGCCAACAGCCTCAGTGATCAGTTAATGAGTGGAGACGTTCACCCCTCACCTCCCACGGAGGCCAGCTTCTCTTCGTCAACATAAAATATGCTATCCAACCTGAGTCATGTGTTGACTCAAGAGTTAATGGAGCGGTACTGATGAATGGTGGATAAGCCAACAGCGTGGGTGATTAGTTATAAATGGAGAGTTTACTTCTCACCTCCCACGGAGGCCAGTCTCTCCTCGTCAACTTAAAGGTTGCAGTCCAACCTGAGTCATGTGGTAACTCAGAGTCAATGCACCGGTACTGATAAACGGAGAGATAAGCCAACAGCCTCAGTGATCAGTTAATGAGTGGAGACGTTCACCCCTCACCTCCCACGGAGCCCAGCTTCTCTTCGTCAACATAAAATATGCTATCCAACCTGAGTCATGTGTTGACTCAAGAGTTAATGGAGCGGTACTCATGAATGGTGGATAAGCCAACAGCCTCGGTGATAAGTTAATAAATGGAGACGTTCACTTCTCACCTCGCACGGAGGCCAGTCTCTCCTCGTCAACTTAAAGGTTGCAGTCCAACCTGAGTCATGTGGTGACTCAGAGTCAATGCACCGGTACTGATAAACGGAGAGATAAGCCAACAGCCTCGGTGATTAGTTAATGAGTGGAGACGTTCACCCCTCACCTCCCACGGAGGCCAGCTTCTCTTCGTCAACATAAAGTATGCTATCCAACCTGAGTCATGTGTTGACTCAAGAGTTAATGGAGCGGTACTGATGAATGGTGGATAAGCCAACAGCGTGGGTGATTAGTTATAAATGGAGACGTTTACTTCTCACCTCCCACGGAGGCCAGTCTCTCCTCGTCAACTTAAAGGTTGCAGTCCAACCTGAGTCATGTGGTAACTCAGAGTCAATGCACCGGTACTGATAAACGGAGAGATAAGCCAACAGCCTCAGTGATCAGTTAATGAGTGGAGACGTTCACCCCTCACCTCCCACGGAGCCCAGCTTCTCTTCGTCAACATAAAATATGCTATCCAACCTGAGTCATGTGTTGACTCAAGAGTTAATGGAGCGGTACTCATGAATGGTGGATAAGCCAACAGCCTCGGTGATTAGTTAATAAATGGAGACGTTCACTTCTCACCTCCCACGGAGGCCAGTCTCTCCTCGTCAACTTAAAGGTTGCAGTCCAACCTGAGTCATGTGGTGACTCAGAGTCAATGCACCGGTACTGATAAACGGAGAGATAAGCCAACAGCCTCGGTGATTAGTTAATGAGTGGAGACGTTCACCCCTCACCTCCCACGGAGGCCAGCTTCTCTTCGTCAACATAAAGTATGCTATCCAACCTGAGTCATGTGTTGACTCAAGAGTCAATGGAGCGGTACTGATGGAATGGTGGATAAGCCAACAGCGTGGGTGATTAGTTAATAAATGGAGACGTTCACTTCTCACCTCCCACGGAGGCCAGTCTCTCCTCGTCAACTTAAAGGTTGCAGTCCAACCTGAGACATGTGGTGACTCAGAATCAATGCACCGGTACTGATGAAGGGTGGATAAGTCAACAACCTTCGTGATAAGTTAATGAGTGGAGACTTTCACTCCTCACCTCTCTCGGAGGCCAGTGTCCTCCTAGTTTATATATAGCCTCTGCTGGAACACGGACATAAAAATAAAAACAGTATAAACTTTGAATGCCTCCATGAGATCAAAGGGTTGTTGTCAGTAGTGCTCATCGTGTTAAAAAAAAAAAAAAAAAAAAAAAAAAAAAAAAAAAAAAATGCCAGGGTGCAGGTTCATTCACTTTTTAGCACCATTCACTTTGCGGAACTTCTTTTATGTACAAGATTTAGAATATGTTCTAGTACAACAAATTATTTGCTAAACATATATTCTTGTTTTTATCATATCCATCAATATCTTCGTGTTATTAATTGATTAAACAACATTAATTGATGAGTTCGTTTTCTCTGTAATTCCGGCAAAGTTCTGTCCCAGGCGGTAACTTTGTATGTAAAGCAAAGGTAAGGTCTTTGTTGAGGAAAAAGAGTCATAAGGAAATTATTACGGACATTTAAATTTATTTGTTTGTGGTACGATTAAAAAACATATTACTCCTTGTGATGTGAATGAATCATAACGATGAAATACTCTACGACATAGTAAATACATATAATGGATCCCGTACAGAAATGCCCAGTATTAAGGATATGTTTGAAACATGTTCAGAAACATAGAAATATATTAGTAACCAGTTTATAATAATATGTCACCAAGTAGTACGATTGTTTTAGTTGGTGGACTTACGGGATGGTGTACGATGTAGTATCACGATGTTACGGGATGGTGTACGATACGATGTAGTTTTGATGTGCTACTGGAACGTTGGTAAATTGCAAGAGTTTACGTAATGTAACGTAGCGCAGTAGATGACACAAGAATTCTGAAAATTACTTCCAAAAATATCATCCAAATAATTTTACGCTCATAAAAAGGTGCGTGTAATATTACTAAGTATATTCAGAACTACGGTTTGTGTTTCCGTTGCGCTCGAATGTCAGAAGGAACCACGCCATACGTACCCTTATTAAGAACAAATTTCGTAAGTGTCAACAATTTAACTCAGAATAAATATGTTTAAGTGTAAATAACTCTAAACATAGTTGTCGTATATTTCACGTGTTCACATCGTTCTTATATACGCTTTGACTTTAAGCAGAAAGCCACCGCAATCTCATTCAAAGCTACCGAGTTTGAATGAGATATTTATGCTTTTGGTTGGTTGAAAAATGTATAGTAAATATTACATTTTTAATTATTGAAGAAATCAGTTACACTATTAAAATTAATTGATAAATATTTGAAATACAAGATATGATATGTTAAATTAGAACGGAAATAAAATCCGATTCAGGTCAATTACACACAATTTAAAATTAATCAATAAAAAGTTGATCAATTAGTTGGATTAAAGTAAATTACAGTTAAGGTAGGACACGGTACGAGATAGAAAAGTAAAATTGAAATTAGTAACCTAGCACTCATATCAATTGCAACCCCTGTGGTAGTATGGTGTTGTACTGTTGTGCGCTCTGTACCGATGATGCTAGGTAAAGTACTTATAAATTGACAACCTGCTGCAGATATTAAGGTACTCGGTTGTTCTTGGTTACATATGATTTGAAATAGAACACATTGCAGAAAGAATGTGACTAAGGCCAAGGAAGAAGGAAAGATTAAATTGTCACTTCACACTATGATTGAAACTTGACGTGACCTAGTAAAGACCAATATTTTGGCGGTGTGCTACTTTACTTATTGTAATAACGATTGTATAAGAAATATAGATACTTACTAGCTTTTAAATAGTTAACAATATAATTTGAAAGTGTCAGATGAAATCTTTTGTAGGTCAAATCCACGAACATTATTACCTCAAACTAGCTTTGTTATATATTTAATTTTCTTTTACACATAATTTTTAAATCATAAATATGTTTTAAGGCTTGTTTCAGGTCATATATGTTAGATTTAGTGCGTTATCTACGTTAACTAAGGATGCCTAGACGAGCGGTTGCAGGCACAAGTTACAGGCTGCGGGCGGCTCGGTAGTCCATTTTTACCCGGCGCACGCGCCTCGCCGCGCTGGGCTTGGGTTACTGTTGGCAAGCCATGGCCAAAAATGGCCCTACAAGCGCCCCTCCCCCGGCTCGGACTACTTACTTACACAGTTTAATCAAACGGCAATTAAATATAATTAGCTAATCTTGTAAGTTCGTTTACCCCACGCTCTTTGCAACAAGTCACTGATAAATATTCGCTCACTCCTAACCTGATGACCCGTCGTGGGTTATATTTAACCGAGGCCTCGCACGCGGTGGATATGGATTTATTTTGATCTTCATTACTACAAGGTAAGGTGGTTCGGTTGGAATGCCATTTGGTCAGTCACATGCTGATTGAGTTACGATTTCTCTATTAGACGCGTGGAAAATATTTAGTGGAAATACATGGAATCATATGTTCAAGAATAGTTAACTGTCGTTCAGCAAACACATGCATTGACAAAGTCAGAATATCTTATAATCGTATGATAAATGGGACTATAATTATCATCTACAGTAAACAACTAAAAACAAAGATCCTTAAAACCCTACATGTAGGCTACATTTTTTCTATTGAGTAATATGCTCGGGTACTACTAAGTATGCTATTGAGTAATTTTAGCCACTTAGTCCCTACTCAAACACTACTTTTGAAACCCTTTATCTCAATTGTTGTCTCGCCATTAAAACTACGCTCGTCTGTATAAAAATTTGTTTGTTGAGTTTTAGTGAGTCTAGCATACTGTGTGACCTAGTGTGTGGCAATGTATTTAGTTCCTAAAGGTAAAAATATTGAGATTTTCATTCACATTAACTAACGACTGGACAGTAAAAATGCAAGGTAAAGTTAGTATTCCCAACTTTACAAAATATGGCTTGCACGATTCCATACTACCGGTACCCATTATACATGGGAATTTCTTTCTTTTTGCCACTTAATTACCCCTTTAGATCCAGCTGAATAAAGGACTCTTAAGTTGTTTGGCACTGTGAGTTGTTACTAATGCAAGTGGAAATGTTGATGTAAAACACCTACTGATTTGTCCAAACGGACAATCCTTAGATATCGCGGTAAAATCTACCGAATACAGGAATTAGATAATGGAACGAGTTATCATACAGTTTGGTAATTTAAATCTTAATTAGTGAAGCCCTTTTGGTTTGTTAAATCAAATTAAAATCAAATAGTTTATTTTACCATTGTAAATAAATGGTTGCCTGACACACACATACAGGGTGTTTCTTTAAAACGCAACCCTATTTAAAAGTACAGAAAATGAAGGTTTATGATAATTACAAGTTCATAGGTTGGTAGCCCTGGTTACTCTCCTTCCTTGGCTGTCAGCTGATTAAAATTGTCGCATTGTTGTTCACTTTATTTGGGTTTCGTGTAATGTTATTAAGTTGAGGTTAGAAACTAGGTTGTTCATACATTTACATTAGTTACTGTCATATGAAAATATAAATTATAAATAATGTTTTCTTCAATAATAATAATATACCGTACATCATTTGTTACGTAATATTACTAGTTGTAAAAACTATAAAACTTTGGTAATATTCATAAAAGAAAATTCAAAGACGATGTAATACCCCCTTTCATCAAGGTGTTCTCTTTAACTGTCTCCTAAAATACTCTACAAAAACACCGGCATTCCTTATACTGTCAGGAGGAGCGTTATAAAATTTAATCTCACTGTAAAATGTTCTATGTTTAGGTATGCGTATTTTGTTGATATTAATCATAAGAGTGCCTCGAATCTTTGATTTTAAGTAATGATACGTTTAAAATCAGTTACTATAAGTAAATTTTTGAGTTTACTCATGAGGAAGTTAGTGTAATATTGCGTTTAAAATTTCCTTGCACGATTGTCTTAATTTGTAAAATCGGCCTAATGGCTTTTTTAAAGTCTAAATCGGGTTTTGTTCTACTGAATGCATAGATAGCCTATATCTCAACAGCATAAGCATAATGTGGATATCAAGCTGTGAAAAGATATGAAATATTTAACGGAGGAATGTGTTTTAAGTTCATTATTATTGTGTAACATATATGTAACAGTCATGTTGAACAACATTTCCATGTGTAGTTTACATTCTTGGTCTTCAGAGCGTTTTATCATTTCTCATTAATATTTAAATACAAAGCTCGCAACACATTATACATTACAGTTACTATAAGTGTACATGTATATATATGTCACCCCCCTTTAAGTTACTGACTATAAAATGCCCTATTTTCATTTAACTCAGAACGATTGGTAGCATGTTTGCTCTTATTCTATTATGTTATTTTTTTTATAAAATGGTAGCCTGAAAACTGGCATTGCTTTAGAAACTCTAATTTGTATTCATTAATTTAGGCCTACCATGGTTTATGTTATTTTATTTGGCGTCCATTGTTTGCGAAACCTGGACCTAGCACTGTGACGGGAGATAAGTATTTAAACTGTTAAGACAAAAGTACTTTGCACATTAGACGTTTTTTAGATTGTATTTTGAATTGGAATTTTGGTTTTTCTTTCCACATCTTTTTTTATTTTGATAGCTGGCATTGAAAGTTATTCATATACGTACATACATATACAGGGCGTTTCCTTTAAAATGCAGCCCATGATTTGAAATAGGTTGAATTTCAGTACAAAGCTGTACATACAATTAACAATACATATAGTTAATACAATGGGTTCAGAATAATGTCTGAACGCATCTTGATATAAAACAAACGAGTTTGTTTTAAAATATTCCTCCATAGTAAACACTCTCTGGTCTTTGCCCAAAACCATGTTTCTAACCTCAACTTAATAACATGCACGAAACCTAAATAAAGTGAACAACAAAACAATGTTAATCAGCTAACAGCCAAGGAAGGAGAGGAACCAGGGCTACCAACCTATGAACTTTTAATTATCTTAAACCTTCATTTTCTGTACTTGTAAATGGGGTTGCGTTTTAAAAGAAACACCCTGTATGTATGTGTCAGGCACCCAGTTAGTTCTAGATTTTATCGCAACTGTCGCTAGGAGAAGCAAAGAGCCTGCCTCACTAACACAAACAAAACGTGTTTCCCTCTCCCCTCTATCTAAGTCATTGTCCCACCTTCCCCGCTCCGCAAATTGTACAAAAGTACATAACTCCCTCATTTGAAGTAAACTCTAGCAGTGAAGTTTTTATATATTATCAATCTACTCTTTCAGCCAAAGATAATTATTCACATTTCAACTCTAAATAAGTTTTACTATGGTTAGTACCTTTTGTCTACAATATTCTCGAAGTTGTAATAAAATCTATCGCACGGTTACTTAATGAGTTGTGTACCTATTAAGGCATAATTAGCCACTTAAGGTAACCATATCTCCGTAAAGAAAATTTGTTATTTTCCCCCTCAACACATTTATTGTTTTATAAGTAGCCTAAAATATTTATTTTAAAAAATTCAAAAGTAGTTTTTATCGAACACCCCTTAGGTAGGCTATTCCAGATAAAAAGTGCGGTCCGTCGCCGAGGTCGCGGTCCGTCTTGATATAGAGAACAGACATTGGAAGTTGCCCAATTCTCGCCTCCACGCCGAATTCCGACAGGAGATTTATTTCATGCATTGTGAAATCTTATTTAACCTTCAAAGTAATGAAGGAGAGTATGGCAATTTAGAACCATTTACAACGGGCAGTTCGAACGCCCTTCCCAGTCTTAAACAATAGTGTAGGCGCTGATTTTTAGGTATTGTATACATTAGAGTTAGAAGGCAAAATGAAATTATGGAAATAACACGTGTATAAAAATTAACGAGAGAGTACAATCAACTTGAGGCGGAACTATTGAAATACATTGCGTATGATACAAAACGAAACGTAAAAGTAACCCTTTTTATTGTTTAAGAACTAAAGATAACTTAAAGTTACCTCTGGTGTGAAAATAATAAATATTTCGTAGATGTTGACTCAAAATAAAATTTAATGATTGAATTTTGAACTACATTTGTAGATTTATTTCTTTATATGTTATTGCTCAAGATTGAATTATTTATAGTAGTTGATAATAGTTCAATTACTGTACGGTCTAAAAATTACATAATAACTACCTACGTAAATTACATTATAACAGTGATAATCGACTTTTAAAGTACGGTATGAAAATGGACACAACGGTCTTAAGTTGTCATTATGTACATCTTTAGTTTAAGGATGGCACGATGTAGACAATTTTTATAATTGTCACAAGACCTAGCTCAGTGCTCTTTGTCAAGTAACTTAAGTACATATTCGGACCGCCCACTCCTGATGTGGATCAACAACGGTGATCAGTCACAGCCGTCACAGAGGTTGCAGGTGACGAACCGTGGAGGCACCTCCGTTTCCCGTCACGCGTCACTACAATATCACTGTCAGTGCCATGCCACACAGTCGGCCCGGACTAGAAGGACCGCCCATTCCTGATATGAACCAACGACGGTAATCAGTCACAGACGTCACGGAGGTCGCCGGTGACGATTCCTGGTGACACATCCGTTTCCCGACACCCGTCGCTACAATATCAATATCAGTGTCATGCCACACAGTCTGCCCGGACTGAGAAGATCGGCCACTAACATCACGGAGGTCACAAGTGACGAAAGTCACTTGTCACTACAATATCACTGTCCGTGTCATGAGTGGTCGGCCCGTACTGAGAGGACCGCCCATTCCTGAGATATCGACCAACAACGGTGATCAGTCACAGAGGTCGCAGGTGACGAACCCTGGAGCCACCTCCGTTTCCCGTCACTACAATATTATTCCGTGTCATGCCACACAGTCTGCCCGGACTGAGAGGACCGCCTATTTCTGATGTGGACCAACAGCGCTGATCGGTCACAGCCGTCACAGAGGTCGTAGGTGATGAACCGTGGAGACACCTCCGTTTCCCGTCACTACAATATCACTGTCTGTGTCATGCCACACAGTCTGACCAAACTGAGAGGACTACCTATTCCTGATGAGGACCAACAACGGTGATCAGTGTCAGCCGTCATAGAGGTCTCAGTTGACGAACCGTCGAGACACCTCCGTTTTCCTTCACTACAATATTATAGTCAGGGTCATTCCACACAGACTGCCCGGACCGAGAGGATCGCCTATTCCTGATGTGGACCAACAACGGTGATCAGTCACAGTCGTTGCAGAGGTCGCAGGTGACGGATCGTGGAGATACCTCCGTTTTCCGTCACTACAATATTACTGTCAGTGTCATGCCACACAGTCTTCCCGCCTATTCCACACGAGAGGACCGCCTATTCCTGATGTGGACACCAACCAACAACGGTGATAAGTCACAGCCGTCATAGAGGTCGCAGGTGACAAATCGTGGAGACACCTCCTTTTTCCGTCACTGCGATATTACTGTCAGTGTAATGTCACACAGTCTGCCCTGACTGAGAGGACCGCTTATTCCTGATGTGGACCAACAACGGTGATCGGTTACAGCCGTCGCAGAGGTCGCAGATGACGAACCTTGGAGACACCTCCTTTTCTGTCACTACAATATTACAATATCAGTGTCAGTCTGCCCGGACCGAGAGGATCGCCTATTCCTGATGTGGACCAACAACGGTGATCAGTCACAGCCCTCGCGGAGGTCGCAGGTGAAAAACCGTGGAGACACATCCGTTTTACGTCACTACAATATTACTGTCAGTGTCATACCACACAGTCTGCCCTGACTGAGAGTACCGCCTATTCCTGATGTGGACACCAACCAACAACGGTGATAAGTCACAGCCGTCATATAGGTCGCAAGTGACGAACTGTGGAGACACCTCCGTTTTCCGTCACTACACTGTCAGTGTCATGCCACACAGTCTGCCCGGACCGAGAGGATCGCCTATTCCTGATGTGGACCAACAACGGTGATCAGTCACAGCCCTCGCAGAGGTCGCAGGTGTCGAACTGTGGAGACACCTCCGTTTTACGTCACTACAACATTACTGTCAGTGTCATGCCACACAATATGCCCTAACCGAGAGGACCGCCTATTCCTGATGTGGACCAACGATGGTGATCAGTCACAGGGGTCGCAGGTAACGGACCGTCGAAACACCTCCGATTCCCGTCACGCGTCGCCACAATATCACTGTCAAGTGTCATGCCACACAGTCGGCCCGGACAGAGAGTACCGCCCATTCCTGATGTGGACCAACGACGGTGATCAGTGTCATGGATTTATAACTTTTATTTCTATTGAGTTTCACATTTATGAAGATAGAACATTTTGGCTGTTATAGTGTGTCCGATTTATAGAATTCCGGATAGAAAAAAAACTATGATGCCGAAGATGGAAATAATAAATCGAGTTGTTGTAAAAGTAATTTTCGTCCCCTCTGGAGTAAGTTACTTTCCATGAGTGACGACAGCAGCTGATGCCAAATGTCGGCACGAGTGAATGGAAGTCTGCGGTGTAGCAACTCACGAACCGTCAGCACGCTGATGGCTTACGACTAGGGCCAGTATCCAGGGCAGTGCAGTCGCTGGCTCTCGTATTGTACCACTCTCACTGTGTACCAGGCGGCCTTCGAATCTCGCTGACACACTTCCTGCCTGCCTCCCTACTATCTGTTTGGTTGTTGAACCTTTTGGCCGTGGCCACGAGTCTTGGCTAGTTTTGATGTGGGTTACGTGGGCTTAACAAATACTGTAAAGACGTTATTAACGAAAATAGATATTCATCACAATAGTGGTGTTCAAGGTATATTTACTAATAACACGAGATAAAACAAGCTATTTATCACAGCAGCCAGCTTCAAAGTGAAATGCTCCTATATACATTGAAATCAAACAAGTAACACTTGGTCAAGATGAGCAGTAAGCATTAGCATCAACATAGCTAAATTTACCAATGAATCTGAGGTCAGAAATCTTGATATTTTGTCTCACAAGTTAGAATCTAAAATTCATCGTAAGTAGGAATGTAATAGTTTTAATTAATTGTGAACTACTTTCTTTGAGCATTGAACACGTCATTAACCAGTACAACAAAATAAAATAGTAATTCTAAAAAAAAGTATTCAGTGGAAGATTTTCTTGATTTACCGTATTCCTCTATATGTATCTCTCACGCTTCATTTTCTTCATTTCTCATTCTTTTTTCAGTTATTTATTTCTGTATTTTGTTGGACCTTTTTCAAATTTACTAAAATAGTTTCAATTAAACTTTAACTTTTAAGTTTATTTTTCACGTTTTGGAACCTAATTAAAGACGACCATTCTTTGAAACATGTAATTTTAGATATAATTGTTAAAAATTACACAATTTTATAACCAATATTAAAAAGGTGAGGCCTTTCGATAGCAAGGCTAACATCGTCAGACACATAACAAATATTAAATACAAAAAGTAAATAAACATAAAATAAGCTTATTTTATGTTTATTTAAACATATGTTTAAAAACTGTTACCATTCGTGGCTAAATCTATTTATTCTTCTAAATGTTAGTGTTATTATTTAAGAATAATTGTTTTATTATTTTGTGCACTGAAGTTAAAAATTAAAAACATATGTTTATATAAGCTTATATTATATTTATTTACTTGTTGTATTTTAATATTTGTGATGTGCCTGACGATGATAAGGCTATCGAAATGCCTCACCAATAAAGTTTTAAATATTGGTTTAAAATTTTGTTATTTTTAACAATTATATGCAAAAAACCCAATACATGTAATTTTAGACTTAAAATTTGACACCGAATTGGTTGTTTAATATTTTAATACGTGGTTGTTAAGGATGTTTGCTATAAGTTTTATACATTTTAGAATGTTATCTTTTCACGAAAAAGTTCTTATCAGTTACCTGAAACTTCGCTTTCTTGGCTTGTAGAGATCGTACAATTAATTACTTGGTCTCGTAATCATTATTAAATGTATTGTTGTTACGATACGTTAGTTTCATATGCGTAGGCCCCAAGTAATTGCAGTGGTTTTATAGACTATTGATTTAAAGCAATTTAAATAGATCAGTTAAAGTTATGTAAAATTGATTTAAATCTATTCAAAATCACTGCATTTACTTACACATATGAAAATGGTGTATCGTAACTGTACATGCAATAAGGATTTCAACAAGACCAAA
Source organism: Stictocephala bisonia (assembly GCA_035578905.1). Lineage (NCBI taxonomy): Eukaryota > Metazoa > Arthropoda > Insecta > Hemiptera > Membracidae > Stictocephala > Stictocephala bisonia. The sequence goes on along the minus strand of JAQJVL010000991.1, from coordinate 261,992 downwards.
TAAGTACAGGAAACATTTCTATCACCATTAAAATATAAATGTGATACATTAACGGTTTTTTTTAGTAATAACAGTGTAAATGTGTACAGTGAAAAGTAATCAAAATTCCAGTCCATTTTTGTTCTATTTAGGATTAAAATCATTTACGTAAAATTAAAAAATTCACATTTCATAATGTACAATTAAACGAGAAAAACAATGGCATGGTTGGAGTTTTCATAGACCAAGTTCGATAATAGACAACCTTCAAACTTAGTTCCACTTAATTTATGCGCCGACAGTAGTCATACTTTATTCGCATGCCGATATTACATGGCAAAACGTGTGTTCAGGATTATAATGCCATGAGAAGCCAAATGTATCCAATGTTCATGTGGAACACTTAATATGGCAAGACAAAATGATAAAGATATACTTTAAACTTTACAACATAACATGATGTAACCAAATGTGAGTACAACAATAAAACAAATGTTCATACAAGTAATTTACACCAGATAGTGTAATAAATCAAATATGTATTAAACAATATAAAGATAAAACTATAGGTCATAAAATCATAAAGACATAGATATCATCATTAAGACAGATCTATTTGTACAGTTATAAGTAAAAACTTAAACTATTCACTTATATAGTTTAAGTTGTAAACATTTCGAAAACATAGACAAATGAGTAGTACAAATTATGATTATTTTAAGTAGATAAATGAGTAGTATACATGATTATTTAAAACACATCTTTATATTTCATATACTGTACCTCTGTTATAGATGCCTTCTGTAACTGTAGAGAGTTGTGAGTTTTACACGGCAGATGGTGTTTCTACATCTCGAACAATGCAAGTTACTGATGAGAGTAACCGAGTTATAACACGGTGACAAGGTTGCAGCCACAACGCGTCTCTGACCTTTCTGTAACTGTAGAGAGTTGTGAGTTTTACACGGCAGATGGTGTTTCTACATCTCGAACAATGAAAGTTAATGGCGACAGTAACCGAGTTACAACATGGTGACAAGGTTGCAGCCACAACGCGTCTCTGACCTTTCTGTAACTGTAGAGAGTTGTAAGTTATACACGGCAGATGGTGTTTCTACATCTCGAACAATGCAAGTTAATGGCGACAGTAACCAAGTTACAACACGGTGACAAGGTTGCAGCCACAACGCGTCTCTGGCCTTTCTGTAACTGTAGGGAGTTGTGAGTTTTACACGGCAGATGGTGATTCTACATCTCGAACAATGCAAGTTAATGGCGACAGTAACCAAGTTACAACATGGTGACAAGGTTGCAGCCACAACGCGTCTCTGACCTTTCTGTAACTGTAGAGAGTTGTGAGTTTTACACGGCAGATGGTGTTTCTACATCTCGAACGATGCAAGTTAATGGCGACAGTAACCGAGTTACAACACGGTGACAAGGTTGCAGCCACAACGCGTCTCTGACCTTTCTGTAACTGTAGAAAGTTGTGAGTTTTACACGGCAGATGGTGTTTCTATATCTCGAACAATGCAAGTTAATGGCGACAGTAACCGAGTTATAACACGGTGACAAGGTTGCAGCCACAACGCGTCTCTGACCTTTCTGTAACTGTAGAGTTGTGAGTTTTACACGGCAGATGGTGTTTCTACATCTCGAACAATGCAAGTTAATGGCGACAACATGGTGACAAGGTTGCAGCCACAACGCGTCTCTGACCTTTCTGTAACTGTAGAGAGTTGTGAGTTTTACACGGCAGATGGTGTTTCTACATCTCGAACAATGAAAGTTAATGGCGACAGTTACAACATGGTGACAAGGTTGCAGCCACAACGCGTCTCTGACCTTTCTGTAACTGTAGGGAGTTGTGCGTTTTACACGGCAGATGGTGTTTCTACATCTCGAACAATGCAAGTTACTGGTGAGAGTAACCGAGTTATAACATGGTGACAAGGTTGCAGCCACAACGCGTCTCTGACCTTTCTGTAATGTAGAGAGTTGTGAGTTTTACACGGCAGATGGTGTTTCTACATCTCGAACAATGCAAGTTAATGGCGACAGTAACCAAGTTACAACACGGTGACAAGGTTGCAGCCACAACGCGTCTCTGGCCTTTCTGTAACTGTAGGGAGTTGTGCGTTTTACACGGCAGATGGTGTTTCTACATCTCGAACAATGCAAGTTACTGGTGAGAGTAACCGAGTTATAACACGGTGACAAGGTTGCAGCCACAACGCGTCTCTGACCTTTCTGTAACTGTAGGGAGTTGTGCGTTTTACACGGCAGATGGTGTTTCTACATCTCGAACAATGCAAGTTACTGGTGAGAGTAACCGAGTTATAACATGGTGACAAGGTTGCAGCCACAACGCGTCTCTGACCTTTCTGTAATGTAGAGAGTTGTGAGTTTTACACGGCAGATGGTGTTTCTACATCTCGAACAATGCAAGTTAATGGCGACAGTAACCAAGTTACAACACGGTGACAAGGTTGCAGCCACAACGCGTCTCTGGCCTTTCTGTAACTGTAGGGAGTTGTGCGTTTTACACGGCAGATGGTGTTTCTACATCTCGAACGATGAAAGTCAATGGCGACAGTAACCGAGTTACAACATGGTGACAAGGTTGCAGCCACAACGCGTCTCTGACCTTTCTGTAACTGTAGAGAGTTGTGCGTTTTACACGGCAGATGGTGTTTCTACATCTCGAACAATGTAAGTTAATGGCGACAGTAACCGAGTTACAACACGGTGACAAGGTTGCAGCCACAACGCGTCTCTGACCTTTCTGTAACTGTAGAGAGTTGTGCGTTTTACACGGCAGATGGTGTTTCTACATCTCGAACAATGCAAGTTACTGGTGAGAGTAACCGAGTTATAACATGGTGACAAGGTTGCAGCCACAACGCGTCTCTGACCTTTCTGTAATGTAGAGAGTTGTGAGTTTTACACGGCAGATGGTGTTTCTACATCTCGAACAATGCAAGTTAATGGCGACAGTAACCGAGTTACAACACGGTGACAAGGTTGCAGCCACAACGCGTCTCTGACCTTTCTGTAACTGTAGAGAGTTGTGAGTTTTACACGGCAGATGGTGTTTCTACATCTCGAACGATGAAAGTCAATGGCGACAGTAACCGAGTTACAACATGGTGACAAGGTTGCAGCCACAACGCGTCTCTGACCTTTCTGTAACTGTAGAGAGTTGTGCGTTTTACACGGCAGATGGTGTTTCTACATCTCGAACAATGTAAGTTAATGGCGACAGTAACCGAGTTACAACACGGTGACAAGGTTGCAGCCACAACGCGTCTCTGACCTTTCTGTAACTGTAGAGAGTTGTGCGTTTTACACGGCAGATGGTGTTTCTACATCTCGAACGATGCAAGTTAATGGCGACAGTAACCGAGTTACAACACGGTGACAATGTTGTAGCCACAACGCGTCTCTGACCTTTCTGTAACTGTAGGGAGTTGTGAGTTTTACACGGCAGATGGTGTTTCTACATCTCGAACGATGCAAGTTAATGGCGACAGTAACCGAGTTACAACACGGTGACAAGGTTGCAGCCACAACGCGTCTCTGACCTTTCTGTAACTGTAGGGAGTTGTGAGTTTTACACGGCAGATGGTGTTTCTACATCTCGAACTATGCAAGTTAATGGCGACAGTAACCGAGTTACAACATGGTGACAAGGTTGCAGCCACAACGCGTCTCTGACCTTTCTGTAACTGTAGGGAGTTGTGAGTTTTTCACGGCAGATGGTGTTTCTACATCTCGAACAATGCACGTTAATGGCGACAGTAACCGAGTTACAACACGGTGTCAAGGTTGCAGCCACAACGCGTCTCTGACCTTTCTGTAATGTAGAGAGTTGTGAGTTTTGCACGGCAGATGGTGTTTCTACACCTCGAACAATGCAAGTTAATGGCGACAGTAACCGAGTTACAACACGGTGACAAGGTTGCAGCCACAACGCGTCTCTGACCTTTCTGTAACTGTAGAGAGTTGTGAGTTTTACACGGCAGATGGTGTTTCTACATCTCGAACAATGCAAGTTAATGGCGACAGTAACCGAGTTACAACATGGTGACAAGGTTGCAGCCACAACGCGTCTCTGACCTTTCTGTAACTGTAGAGAGTTGTGAGTTTTACACGGCAGATGGTGTTTCTACATCTCGAACAATGCAAGTTAATGGCGACAGTAACCGAGTTACAACACGGTGACAAGGTTGCAGCCACAACGCGTCTCTGACCTTTCTGTAACTGTAGAGAGTTGTGAGTTTTACACGGCAGATGGTGTTTCTACATCTCGAACAATGCAAGTTACTGGCGACAGTAACCGAGTTACAACACGGTGACAAGGTTGCAGCCACAACGCGTCTCTGATCTTTCTGTAACTGTATCCTCTGGGCACCTGACTGTTGCTACGGTTATTTGACAGATATTTCTTATTTTATCTAATGAGTCTGTAATTTTCTTTTCGTACCTAACTAGTTGGCAGCTTTTGCGTCGCTGCTGGGTGGTTCTCTACGCTTGCCTGCCTATCCCTCCGTGGCTCTCTCTAAACCATGACATGAATATAAATGCTCATCCTGCTGCCGTTCTCCTTGATAACAACGTTTTATAATCTAGAAAACAATCTAAGCCAATATAGGGGCATGTCATGTAATCATGTCAGAATTAGTAGAAATGACCTTAAACATTTTACAATCAAAACCAAATTAGCCAAGCTTTTGTGTCATGTTTATTTATTTTTTTTTTTACATCAATTGTTTGAAATTAATAATTAAATTAATTCCAATGTTACTCTTATGGAACAAAAGGAAGCGTTGTGAGGCTGTACACCCCTTAGGAATGGACTTTCGAAAACTCCTTTCCAGTAGGTCTCTATGATAGAAAATTTAACTCATCTCCATCCAAATTTGATAAAAATTGTTCAGTGGTTCCAGAGAGTGACGAGTGAGTTAATCATTTTTGGATTTTATGTTGTAAGATTAGGCAACAACATTTTGGTTAGACAAAACCGTATGGATTTAAGCTTAGTTTCATTAACCCTATATAGGCCCAGGCAAAAACTCCATTTGGCCAAAGGGTTTTCGGCCGGTTTTGCAGGTTCACACATAAACGCACACAACATATTGTAATTTCATCAAAACTTTGTCATGTTATGTATAATTTTATTTATAACTAAATCGTAATTCTAATGATATGAAACACAAAAAAAATAATATTAGGCCTAATTGTTAAGGATTTTACGGGATAATAATTTGAAAAATTTTTGAAATTGAAAATAAAAGTACTTTACTTGAAAAATATAAATAATTGTTTTGCCTATTAACAATAAATGTAAAAAAGTATTATAATCTATTTATGAACGTAAAAATTTCACAAAGTTTTTTTAAATGCTTACAAGTGTTACTAATGTAGTTGCAAAATAAATCGTGTTAACCACTTTCAAGAAAACTGACATAAATATTTCAATGTTCATAAAGAAATTTGAAATATAATAAAATACAGTACCAACATATTACATAAAATACTAGCAACGCTGGACGTCTTCTTTCAAATGGTATGCATTTTTTGCATTTTGAGTTATAAAACTGGTGACAAAATGGCGGCGAACGGAAGCTTGCACAATCGACTAGTAACTAGTCACTGGGCCCATATAGAGTTAAAGAGAACGGCTAGTTACATTACCGCTACGGTTCATCCAGTTGTGGACGTAAACGTCCTAGAATCATTGTGCCCATCATAGAACGTAACTACGTCCAGAATCATTGAATGGAAGATCACGAATGTCGCAAGGGTTATACCAGAGATCAAGTAAGTATATTATGTTTAGCCTGTGGTTATGAGTGCTAACACCAGACATGTGCCGGTTTAAGTAAGGTTACGTTTAGATAATAAAGGCCTGAGTTGGGTATTGTTAGTTTTAGTTATGTTACGTTTGTTAAGGTTTGGTACTACTATTCGAGTTTGACTTATTAAATATATAATACCAGCTGATAACGTTTGTTAAGGTTATGTACTACTATTCGAGTTTGACTTGTTATTAAATATATAATACCAGCTGATAAAGTTTGTTAAGGTTATGTTAAGGTTTGGTACTACTATTCGAGTTTGACTTATTAAATATATAATACCAGCTGATAACAGCCTTGACAAGACCGTGTCATCGTTTGACCTTGCAACTGGCATTGATATTTTTATTATTTGCTTACTCACATGTTTATAAAACACGTACATTACATTGAAGTGAATGTTTGATATTGATTACACGCATATTGATATAAAATTTCACTTCTTAACGTCTGTATGTCGAATAATCGATTTTTGATTAGTGTCCTGGTGAGCAGAAGGCGTTGGTTCTATGCTCGGTCCCCTTAATACTCACACGGCGTCCGCCCAATGGTTCCCATCGAGGTTGACACTATTAGAGAAGTCTGGGGTGTCCATGTTGGATGGTAATCAAGTTTGAGATGTTGTGTAGTGAAGATAACTGAGTGTCAGGCTTGTCAGTTAGCTGAAAATCAAACCGAAACTCTGTGGCTTGGATCCCTCGTAAAGCTGTAGCATAGTTGCCCTGGCTATTGGGCTGCTAATTAATAGCTCTTTCTGAGGAACAGTTCGACTGTATTTAGTAACAATGACTTCACTCGTTTAATTTACTCTAAAAACGCTCATTCACCCCTCTTATCCGCCCATATCTACGATCGGCGTTTTACAAATGAATAATAAAAGAAAACCTGAATGCCAATACGATAATTTGAGTTTTTGAACAATTTGATTCTTTTGACTCTTGCTTGCCCAGTGGCCATTTAAAATTTCATTTAACAATTTTATGAAGTTATTTTATTTATATACTAAACCGGTTGGTTTTTAAGTATTTGTATTAATGATAGCTATTATCAGTTTTGTCATAAAACATTTTCTAAAATAAATTCCACTAGAACGTCATTCAAATCCTGGTATTAATCACTATTTTTATGTAATATTAAAACATAAAAAACAATTTATTATACATATATCACATATTTCTTATGGTGATTGCTTATATGGCACAACCAGTAAACTAAAGCTTGATCAATTCTTTAAACTACAATAAAGAGCCTTACTGATCATCAGCTAAAAGTGTTTGCAAAAATATGGAAATTCTGACAGTATATGAACAATACATTTACGACACAATTTTATTCATAATGAAAAACCCAACAGAAATTAATAATACTTTTCATATACATAATTATAATGCAAGAAATAAAATTCACATTATAATCTAAATTTGTATATAAAAATAATAAAAAAACAGTGCTACATGCGACCAACAGTTTTTAAATTTTTACCAGATATTATAAAAACAGAGAACAACTTTAATACATTCAAAATAAAATTAAGAAAATACTTAACTGATGCTGCTCTATACTCAATCGAAGAATTATACAACATCAGAAATAATATCAATAAAGAAGAAAACAAAATTAAATAAAAAGAAATAGAACACAAAAATAAAATTTCAATATAAAATACACCAAGAAAAAAAATCTTCAAAGATGCAACCATTGAACTACATTGACTTTGCGATATTTGTATGTATATATTGTTTAATTTAAATTAATTAATACAAATGTGCTTATGGAAAAAAGGAAACGTTGTGGGGCTGTTTCTACCCCCAGCAGAGGGAACTTCGAGACATACTGTCTAAGTGGGTCTATATGATACAAAAGCTAACTACCTTCCAAATTTAATTAAAATCTGTTAAGTGGTTCTGGAGATTTTATGATGAGTGAGTAGATAGTTTTTTGAAACTTATGGGACAACACTTCAGGAAATGATTAAATAGGTAAAAATAAACAAAAAAGTTCTTATGAAGATGTGTCTTATCTCGCTTAGTATGGCGTCTGTCTGTCTGTATGTGTATTCTTTAAAAAATACCATATCTCCTAAACGGTATTAGCTTTTGAAACTTGACACGAATATTGAACATCACACCACTTGATACACTCTTAAAGTATAAAATAATAGTTTTATCCGTTTAAAAATGGCACCCGTTTAAAAATTGTAATGATAAATTTCATGAAAAAATTGTCACGATACCACGATTTGTTACAATCGAACAGCAAATAACTGAGAAAATGTATTTTTTCTGATTGTGTGCAAAATTTGACTGTTGGATTTGTTCAAGTCAATAGACACAAGTATAAAATCAGAAAAATTACATTTTCTCAGTTATTTACTCTCCGAATGAGGCACCAACAGATTTTTATCTTTTTACGCTAAATATTAGGTATCGTCACATTTTTTGTTATTGCTTTGGTTTTCATGAAATTTAGCATTAAAATGTTTAAACGGCCACCATTTTGAAACGGGTAAAAATTTTTTTTTATTTTTTTAGAATATATTAGGTTGTGTGAAGCTCAATAGCTGTGCCAAGTTTCAAAACGTAGCTACCGTTTAGGAATACCGTTTAGGAAATAGCTAAAAATACTTTTAGCTAAAAATATTTTAGCTAACGGTATTTTTAGCTAAAAATAAATTTAGCTAAAAATACCGTTTAGGAAATAAGGTATTTTTTTAACACACATACAGACAGACAGACGCCAAACTAAGCGAGATAAGACACATCTTCATAGGAACGTTTTTGTTTATTTTTATCTATTTAATCATAGATTTCTGAAGTTTTGCCCCACACTTTTCAAACACCCTGTATAATTAGGCAACAACATTCTGGTTCATAATTATCCATATGGATTATATTTAGCTTTGTCACATCGAAGTGAACGGCTCAGTAGAATACCTGTTACAGTTCAGCCGATACAAGACGTAAACTGCGCAATATCCAATAACGAGTTCCTCCCTGCATTCATTAATAGTGTGCAGACTTAATTAAGCATTTCCGCGTAGTTTTACTCTTATTTGCATTTTAACGGTGGCTTGTACATTGCGTCAGTGTTTCGGTCGTCAAGAATTGCATAACTAGTCTGTAGTAGTTTAGTATATGTCGAGCTACATATAAGATTATATAATAAACATTCGTATTAAGTTTTTATTCGTACAGTTGCAAATTCGTATCAATGCAGCACGAGACCTGATGTATACAGTCTATAGAGCCTGAAGTATGGATAACTCTCAAATTCTTTTAATTTCACCACTACCAGATTAGGAAGGTTTGTTTTATTTTCTACTATATCGAGTTGGATAACGTATTCAATCCTATTATTAAATTGTTCCGTATATGTAGGTCTATATTAATAACAGGGAGGTGTATCAAGCAAGATTTTCAGATTTTTTCGAAATTAAAAAAAAGTTTTGCACTTGTAATTTCCGAAAATATGTAAGATATTTGACATTTTTGAGAATTATCGAGATTTTCCAGAGTTTTAGACCTAATAAAATCTAACTTAATGAATCTGACCTAACGTAACCTAACCCTAACGTAACCTACTCCTTGTCAACTGTCACGTTTTAATCTGTCACGAGTGCAAATGCAATTCTCTTCTTTTGATATGGAACGATAAGTGACTCGATAGTAGAACGATAAGGAGTGGGAGGTTCTGGGGGGGGGGGTGATTTAAGCAAAAAAACCCCACAGACACAGCAGTAGCTTCTTACTTAACGTAGCTATTCTGGTGAGAGTCTCTAGGCCTACAGAATGTGACTTTAGTGATAAATTTATGTATCATCAGTACATGCTCTACGAGCTCGAAGTAAATTGAATTGTTAAACAATTTAGAGACACGACCAGCACAGTTCTGTCTTGTGGGGTGGCCGTTTCCCAAACTGCTGGGAAGGCGACAAGCCCAGATAGCCCTTCAGTAACCATGCAATCTTACCGTCAGCGGGCTAAAACATGTTTTTCTATTTCAACTGTACGTTTTAATGTTTATTAATATAATGAGTTATAGTGAACACTGTATGATTATCAAAGGTCCAATATTGTGGATCATAAGTTGATACTATGAACAATTTAACATAACATTTAAGAATCATATTCAAAGATTCACATATTTTTAATTGTTCAATCTTATAAAAATGTTAAATTTTGTACAAATATCATTCTATGGTTCACTAGAACAGGTCTTCACCTATCAAAGGACGCTTCAAGTGTTGTGATACGATCATGATCGAATCTTTGAAATAAAAAATCTATGTTTTGGGCGTTTTTCGAGGAGGCCGTCCGTCATAGTGAAAGACCAGGATGAGAACTGTGCATTACTTCTACCCACTATTAGTGAGTGCTTAGTAAGGACATTGGCTGAAATACATGAATCCTTTTTGGTTCAAATATCAAAACAAGCAAGAAGAGAAAACAAACAGTAGAATGGTGATGAGAGAGGAGTACTCTAAAACTAGGGTTGCCATACGTCCGTATTTTGTACGGACGGTTTGTATTTTACATTCAGTGTTCGTGTCCGTACCGTACAAATAAAAAACTGGTTAGACGCCCGTATTTTTCGTTCTGTAAATATAAAAATATATTTTAAATATTTAGTATTGCAAAAAAGACAAACGTGTATTACTAGTACTTCGGGCAATCGTGAGAGGTTTTGTGTTGTATGTATGACTCACAGACTATGCACTATTGTACTACGCGTGGTACTACCACGCACCTCCCTCCCCTCAGTTTCAAGCAAAATAAGAGTTAACATTTTTAAAGAATGGTGGAATTTGCTCTTTCTTTACCCTGTACTTCGGCACCAGATGAATGAGTTTCTTTCACTTATGAAAAATGTATGGCCACCCGATTGTAACAGAGTAGAGTAGTAGAGAAGGTCAAAACTACACTGAGCATCAATGTCATGTACTGAATTTTTTCATAAAGCCATGAAAAACAATGGTTCTTTACTTAATAAAAGTTATCTCTTCAGAAAAGTATGACTGTATTCTGTCTTCAGCCAGTACCAACACAACTTTATGACTAAACATTGTCAAGGAGATTTTAGCTTTGCCAATTTATTGAGTTATGCCAACTTAACTTAAACTTAATGAATGACTTTTTAAAAGTATTGTTTGTTAATATTGTATCACACTGAAATCTCAAATTAAAATATAATTGTAATATTAATTTTACATGCCATATTAGTATTGTGTATCACAAAATATTATTTTCTCAATTGAACAACCCAAATCGCATATCATAAAATTCATTAAAGACGATTTTTCAACCGGGGGGGGGGGGGGGAACCGCTAGACCTCAAGTAAATCTGGTGTTCGTATTTTACTATGAAAATGTATGGCAACCCTATCTAAAAGTAATTAAATGAATGTGCGTCTCTGGCCAGCACAGCCATCACGACGTGTGCATACCTCACGTCATGGCGGCTGTGGAAGGGTTCCAAGTGCCCCCAGCGTTAATCATCACTCCGCGGGCTGATGTCAGGGGCAACTATTGTCCAACGTCCTGGCCTCAATTCTGTTCCAATTGTCATCTCGACTTTTCCCGACCACCGACCGCAGGAAGAGTAATGATAGTTCCCTGAACGTTTTTTAAACAAAACAAATAATAAGACATATTTTGAGTAATTTTTCATATCAGATCAGGAGCATTTTGTTTGTTTTTTACGTTTATGTATATATTACATAATATATCGATGTACCTATAATTCAAAATAAAGTTTTTTACTTTGATCGACCATTAGAATTCATGAAATATATGTTCCTAGTTGGAAAATGTTTAAGCAATGTGTAAATTTTAAAAAAAGGAACAGTATTGGGTAAAATATCATATAAAGGGTGTATCAATAAAGATGTCCTAGCCGTTAACTTACGGATCCTGCATCTAGTTTAGACATAAAAATGAAGACAATTTTTTAAATTCCTACTTATTTAGTGTTTTTTGTTATATTAAAACATTAATAACTCAAGAACGGTTTCACCTAGGGACTTAAAATGTTGTATACTTCTTTAAATTAATATAATCAAACAGCATAAAATAATCATTTAGTTTAGTTATCTTAATAGATTTTAAATTGGTGGCAATATAAAATGATTTCTTGTGTATCCTACAGGATATTTAGAGTTGAACATTTTAAATTGCCACCATTTTAAAATTAATAAAGATAGCTCAAAGTTTATATTTTAACGTCAACTGATGTTCATCTAAGTATGAAACATGTCAAGGCAGTCGGTGAAAGTGATCTTATTAAAATGTTTTGTAAAAAGCACAAAAGTACAGATAGACACTAGATGGAGCGTAATTAGAAAAAATATTGTTCTTCATTTTTCGTTTTAAATTAGGTGTAACATTCTAAAATTAATAGCCAGGACACCTTTTTGTGACACCCTGCACATTTCGGTTTCAGCAAACTCTCAGTAGCCTACCTACTGTAATATGACAATATCGTACATTCGTCAAAACGAGGACTGTTTTTAGTGGAAAAATTTTTTGGAAAAAACTAGAATTGGTTGTATAAAATAGTGATATGTTTGGCTGTTGGGCTATTAATAAATTGCCCTTTCTGAGGAACAGTTGAACTCAGATAGTAACCAGACTACACTCATCCACACTCATCCTACACTCATATAACCATTCATATTCGCCTTAAAATACCAACAACGTTGTGTCGGCGTCTCATATGTAAGAATAAGAATAAGGATATTTTCCATATGTATCTTATTTATGTTTGAAAACTGTTGGGCATTTAGCGAACTTATTATGGCATTTAAATCAGCAATGAGAATGATGTGTTGTAATCATTAGATTTTAATTAGTTGCCGAAATGTTTGTTCAATCTGTGTTATTAATTGATTGAACGATTGTTTTTCCTCCTCCAAGCAAATGGGATCTTTCCACATTTAGGAGCATTGTGGTCATGTTTCTTATAATTGCTTTTTAACGTTATTGGATTATCGTTTTATTATGAATACTTTAAAGGCCTGTACGAGTTTAATAAATGGCTGAAAGGCTGGACTTTTCTTTCGAGATTTAAAAAGGATAATAGGCCTACTGTAGATAGACGATTCGTTGGTGGCGTGACCTGGTTTTTATATTATTAAGTATATTTAAGTTCCCATTGAAAAGGAAAATAGAACTCTTGTTTTATCACAACTATGTCGCTCTCAACCTGAAAGGCGAAGTTCTAGATTTTACTATTTCTTTCATTTTAAAAACATTCTCCTCGCCATTGATCTATCACATTTACAAAACTACACACTAACACTTTTGAAAAACGATTCGTTCTATCAGTTATGAAAAATGTAAATTTCTTGTTACTGAGTAGGTTTATAAATTCGTAAGCATTAGTATAGTCCAGTTCAAGTGAATTTGGCCAAATGTGATGAACTTATCGGATATTCAATAATTAATTGACGAGTGGTATATGTGACCGGGAATTTTTCTTTCAATAGATGATTTTTAATGCCAAGTTCAGATATTGTATAGTTTCATCGTTTCTGGGACAGTGAGAAAGAGGATACGGAAATGGGGGGGTCTGTAAAGGAGATACGAAATCGTGCGAAAAGCTGCGGCGGAAAGAAAACTGGACCAATTAATTAATCGTCGGGTATTCTGTTGGACACCTGTCTCAGTAGGGCAGCGTCTCTGAGTCAGGCGGTATTTTTGCACGCCTCTTCTCCCCCGTCGTCGCTATATCTGCCCACTTGACACTCGACACGACAAGATCAGTGGCACGCTGCAAGGCCAACAAATACTTGCTAAATGTACTATTTCTCATTGATGAGGTTTTTCTTGGCTTACGTATTACAAGATTCGTCACTGATGAGTTCATTACCTATTTCCCTCGTTGGCTGTTCACCCCTGAGAAACATATGGATACTATGCTTAGGGATGTTATGTCTGATATATATAATATATATAAACGACAACGTTTTAAAATTCTTAATGAAAGTTTCATTGTCAAGTATTACAGATTTTTTGAAGTAAAATTGTATTAGAACTAAACAATGTTATTCCATATGAGTCCTTTTCTTTTATGTTAGCAGTAAGGATGTATATGCGGTATTTTTGAAGTATAAAATTTCTGGATTGGAGTTATGAAATCAATTTAAAATCATTGCATTTACTTTTGCATATGAATGTAATATATCGTAACAAGCGAGGAGTCGTAATTATACATTTCAGAAGA
>JAQJVL010000991.1:0-247832 GCA_035578905.1 Stictocephala bisonia | reverse complement strand
AGTTTTATAGAATTATTGAAACTTATAGTAAAATTTAGAAACGCACATGGCACAAAATACAATTAAACGAGGAAAACAATGGTGTAATTGGGTTTTTCATATATCTCCTAGTTTTATAGAATTATTGAAACTTACAGTAAAATTTAGAAACGCAAATGGCACAAAATACAATTAAACGAGGAAAACAATGGTGTGATTGGGTTTTTCATATATCTCCTAGTTTTATAGAATTATTGAAACTTATAGTAAAATTTAGAAACGCACATGGCACAAAATACAATTACAGTCTGTATACGGTAGGGTGGCGCACGGACCCGCCAGCTACCTGTGTCTGTCCTTTCCTCCCCCGGCGCTCGCGGCTGTTTCCATAATGAGTCACCAACTAGCCCCTCTAATAGAATTATTAACTTTTTTTACTTTCTCATAATATCTCAATTTTAATAGAATATTTGTAAAGTACTAACAAAACTAAGAAAAGTGATATAAAACACGATGTGCTTTGATTATAAATAACGAAATGGTCGAAAGTTATTTTTTAGCCGGAATACTGTATGATTTGTTAAATGTTTTATATTTCTCATAATTCCCTAATCTTGATACAATATTATTTTAAGAGTTCTTTGAAAAAAGGTAGAATAATTTAAAACTATGTTATCGCATACTATTTAATCAGCCAAAATATCATTAAATATGCAACACTATATACTTTACAGTTTATTTGATTAATAAATCAACATTATTTTATATTACTCCCAGTAATCTTCTTCAAGCCAAAGTATTTAGTGTCCAGAAGTTGAGCATTTTCCATTTATCTTCCATGTTGTTTCCGTGTGACACAGAAATAAAACAAAATCGCGCTAAAACCAATATACAATATTTTAAGATTGCAGTTAATTTTTTACCATTCGTTATATTTTATTACTAGTTCTAATGACATTAAAATGTTTTAAAGCATACATTGAAATGTTACAGTACCCGCTATTCATCAATCATCGCAACCTTGTTGCGAACACAAGGTTTGTTTGATGGTTGTATACGAACACTGGCAAAAATTTTGAAAACTATCGGATTTAAATGGAAAAAGTTTGATAATAGAAAAGTTCTCATGGAGAAACCCTCAGTTGCTCTTGCTAGGTGCCGATATTTGCGAAAAATTCGGGAAATTGACTATAAAAAAGTTATTTTTCTGGATGAAACATGGATCAACGCCAACACTTCGAAAGACTCAGGATGGACAAATGACAGTGTAAAGTGTTCTGTAAATGCCCCTTTAGGAAAAGGAAAACGTTTAATAATTTGCCATGCAGGAGGCTTTAACGGCTGGATCAAGTCGCCACCTCTGATATTCCAGTCAAAAAAAACGGTCGAATATCACGAGGAAATGAATTCCGAAGTCTTTGAGGGTTGGTTTTTTGAGGTTCTCCTGAAGCCTATTCCAGCTGGTTCGACAATAGTAATGGACAACGCACCTTACCACTCTCAAGTAGCCAACAAAGCGCCAACATCTGGCTCACGAAAGTGTGAAATGGAGGAATGGCTGAAAACTCGCGGCATTTCATATTCACCAGACATGCGGAAGCCAGAACTATACAGTCTTGTAAAGCTGCATAAGGAACAAAGAAAATCTTACGTAATAGATAAAGAAGCCTGTAAGCGTGGGTTTAAAGTAATCAGACTGCCACCGTACCACTGTAATTACAATCCAATTGAGCTGGTTTGGTCAACTTTGAAGCGGTATGTAGCAGCAAGGAATACTACATTTAAATTGAACGATGTTCAGGATTTGTTTATGGAAGCTGTAAACTCCTTCACCTCAGAAGATTGGCGCAAATGCGTTGAACACGTCAAGAAAGAAGTCGAGGCAGACTGGACAAACGAAGGACTTGATGACGTCAGTGTCCAAGAACTAGTCATTAATCTGGCCTCTGGTGAATCGGATGACAGTGACTGGGATACCAGCGATGACGATGACGATCTGGGAGTGTCAGCTCTAGAGTAATCAGGTAAAATAAAAAATAAAATCTATTTACCTAGAAAATTTTATTGGACGTAATATATATGATTACAAAAAAGGTATAAAAATATGATAATAGTATACAGTAAAACAAAATAATTATCTTCAAATTTACAGAAACTTTAAACGTTTTTTTTAAATATAAGTAGAGTATATTTTGATTTGATTTGATTTGATTTGTATAATAAGATATTACTACTTCTTTATTAGTCATGACAATAAGGTTGCGATGATTGATGAATAGCGGGTACTGTAACATTTCAATGTATGCTTTAAAACATTTTAATGTCATTAGAACTAGTAATAAAATATAACGAATGGTAAAAAATTAACTGCAATCTTAAAATATTGTATATTGGTTTTAGCGCGATTTTGTTTTATTTCAGTGTCACACGGAAACAACATGGAAGATAAATGGAAAATGCTCAACTTCTGGACACTAAATACTTTGGCTTGAAGAAGATTACTGGGAGTAATATAAAATAATGTTGATTTATTAATCAAATAAACTGTAAAGTATGTAGTGTTGCCTATTTAATGATATTTTGGCTGATTAAATAGTATGCGATAACATAGTTTTAAATTATTCTACCTTTTTTCAAAGAACTCTTAAAATAATATTGTATCAAGATTAGGGAATTATGAGAAATATAAAACATTTAACAAATCATACAGTATTCCGGCTAAAAAATAACTTTCGACCATTTCGTTATTTATAATCAAAGCACATCGTGTTTTATATCACTTTTCTTAGTTTTGTTAGTACTTTACAAATATTCTATTAAAATTGAGATATTATGAGAAAGTAAAAAAAGTTAATAATTCTATTAGAGGGGCTAGTTGGTGACTCATTATGGAAACAGCCGCGAGCGCCGGGGGAGGAAAGGACAGACACAGGTAGCTGGCGGGTCCGTGCGCCACCCTACCGTATATAGACTGTAAACGAGGAAAACAATGGTGTGATTGGGTTTTTCATATATCTCCTAGTTTTAGAGAATTATTGAAACTTATAGTAAAATTTAGAAACGCATATGTCACAAAATACAATTAAACGAGGAAAACAATGGTGTGATTGGGTTTTTCATATATCTCCTAGTTTTATAGTAAACAACCTCCAAACTTAGGTACACATACATTCTGCGCCGACATTAACTTTGAACCCCATGAGAGCCAACGGTCGGTACTTCACTCGTTGAATAAAATTCACGCACAGGCCTATGTGAACTGTTAGGTGAAGTTTTTTTAAATAAATAAAATGTATGTTATGTTGACTTAATTAAACGTAATTGTAATGAAATAACGTTGAAATACAATTTTTTCGTTTGTGTTTTAACGAAATTCCTTTCTAATTATATTTTTTTATATACAGGGTGGGAAAAAATATGGATACTCTTTCACACTTTTGTATGACTTCATCTTGTACATGATCATGGTTACAAAAAAACATACTTTTTGACGCCATTAGCGACATTTCATTTTTTCAGGGAGACGGTCCTGGAGGAGTTGAACGAAAATCTTCAACGTAAGCCTATGTCAAGTTTGGTATCAAATGAAAGGTCTATTCAAGAGAAATTAGCAGAGAAATAATATTGTTAAAATTAATTACCTTGACATTCAAAAGACCGCTACTCTGGAAAGGATACGCCTTTCGAAGTCCGGTTCTCGGCAATTAACGGTTTGAAGTAAATTATTCTGATCAAAAAATATAATTTATGAAACACAATTATAAAAAAAAATTAAATTACCTATCAAATTATCTATGGAAAAAATAACGTTTTTGTGAAAGCGTTTACATATTTTTTCCACCCTGTATATGTATTTACATGTATTTAATAAAATTTGTTTTAAAACTTAAGGAGATTTAGTACTTTAAAATAACCAATACATGTTTGATTTAACATAGAACCTGAGTCAGTTGCTAAAACCCATTAGCATTAGACTTGATGTATTTTACCTCTAGTTGGGTAAGAACTTCTTGAGGTAACAAAGATATCGCATCGACGTGTGTGAGTTTACTCTCACTTACCATAATTACTTCCCCCATTCAACATACTCACCGTACTCATTATAACCCTTTCTTTTTCGTGTAACATCACAGAGAAATAAGAAACAGAGGTCGCGTTGATATGGTCAAAGCAAACGTCATAGTGGTCATTATGTAGATATTACAACTAATGTACATCTTTATACATATGTAGTAATAATTTCTAAATATCCTTGTGGATTTTGGGGGACAAGGAGGGGACTGACAAGGTGCTGGCTCTGCCATCACATGACATCCTGGAGAAATATTTACTGGACACACTCACTTGACACACATTTACATTAGCGAATCATTGGATACAACCTCTGTTTATTTTTTCTCTTTGGTAATACTCAACAAGAGCATGAAGATCGATGATAATTCAGAATTTACAAATAAACTCTACGCCTATTATGTTACAATTCTAAATATAACGAGTGTGGAAGTGAGTAAAACGGTGGGCGTGGTCTACACCCAGCTGTGCCTTCTGAGACTTGCTACAAGTGACTACACCCAATATCAACATCTCCCGTCGGTCTCATCGCTCGAGAACAGGGACATACAAACAGACTCGGCAGAGTAAAATGGTGGGCGTGACTTAGACGTGGCCTATACCCAGCTGTGCCTTGGGAGACTTGTCACAAGTGACTACACACAATATCAACATCTATGTCACTCGAGAACAGGGAGATACGAACAGACTCGGCAGAGTTAAACGCTGGGCGTGACCTAGACGTGGCCTATACCCAGCTGTGCCTTGGGAGACTTGCCACAAGTGACTATACCCAATATCAACATATCTGTCACTCGAGAACAGGGACATACGAACAGACTCGGCAGAGTTAAACGCTGGGCGTGACCTAGACGTGGCCTATACCCAGCTGTGCCTTGGGAGACTTGCCACAAGTGGCTATACCCAATATCAACATCTCTGTCACTCGAGAACAGAGACATACGAACAGACTCGGCAGAGTTAAACGCTGGGCGTGACCTAGACGTGGCCTATACCCAGCTGTGCCTTGGGAGACTTGCCACAAGTGGCTATACCCAATATCAACATCTATGTCACTCGAGAACAGGGAGATACGAACAGACTCGGCAGAGTTAAACGCTGGGCGTGACCTAGACGTGGCCTATACCCAGCTGTGCCTGTGCCTTGGGAGACTTGCCACAAGTGACTATACCCAACATCAGCGTCTTCCGTCAGTCTCATCGCTCGAAAACAGGGAGATACGAACAGACTCGGCAGAGTTAAACGGTGGGCGTGACCTAGACGTGGCCTACACCCAGCTGTGCCTTGGGAGACTTGCCTCAAGTGGCTATACCCAATATCAACATCTCTGTTACTCGAGAACAGGGAGATACGAACAGACTCGGCAGAGTTAAACGCTGGGCGTGATCTAGACGTGGCCTACACCCAGCTGTGCCTAGGGAGACTTGCCTCAAGTGGCTATACCCAATATCAACATCTCTGTCACTCGAGAACAGGGAGATACGAACAGACTCGGCAGAGTTAAACGCTGGGCGGGACGTAGACGTGACCTACACCCAGCTGTGCCTTGGGAGACTTGCCTCAAGTGACTATACCCAATATCAACATCTCTGTCACTCGAGAACAGGGAGATACGAACAGACTCGGCAGAGTTAAACGCTGGACGTGACTTAGACGTGGCTTACACCCAGCTGTGCCTAGGGAGACTAGCCACAAGTGACTGTACCCAACATCAACATCTCTGTCACTCGAGAACAGGGAGATACGAACAGACTCGGCAGAGTTAAACGCTGGGCGTGACTTAGACGTGGCCTACACCCAGCTGTGCCTATGGAGACTTGCCTCAAGTGACTATACCCAATATCAACATCTCTGTCACTCTGTCAGAATAGGGAGATACGAACAGACTCGGCAGAGTTTAACGCTGGGCGTGACTTAGACGTGGCCTACACCCAGCTGTGCCTTGGGAGACTTGCCACAAGTGACTATACCCAACATAAGGGTCTCCCGTCAGTCGCATCACTCGAGAAGTAAACGGCAGGCGTGATCTAGACGTGGCCTGCATCAAAGTGTGCCTTGAGAGACTTGCCACAAGTGACTTTACCCAAGATCAGCGTGTCCCATCAGTCCCATCACTCCAGAACAGGGAGATACGAACAGACTCGGTACAGAAAAACGGCGGGCGTGATCTAGACGTGGCCTACACCAAAGTGTGACTTGAGAGACTTGCTACAAGTGACTTTACCCAACATCCGCGTGTCCCATCAGTCCCATCACTCGATAACAGGGAGATACGAACAGACTCGGTACAGAAAAACGGCGGGCGTGATCTAGACGTGACCTACACCAAAGTGTGACTTGAGAGACTTGCTACAAGTGACTTTACCCAACATCAGCGTGTCCCATCAGTCCCATCACTCGAGAACAGGGAGATACGAACAGACTCGGTACAGAAAAACGGCGGGCGTGATCTAGACGTGACCTACACCCAAGTGTGACTTGAGAGACTTACTACAAGTGACTATATCTAACATCAGCGTGTCCCATCAGTCCCATCACTCGAGAACAGGGAGATACAAAACAGACTCGGTACAGTAAAACGGCGGGCGTGATCTAGACGTGACCTACACCCAAGTGTGACTTGAGAGACTTACTACAAGTGACTATATCTAACATCAGCGTGTCCCATCAGTCCCATCAGTCCCATCACTCGAGAACAGGGAGATACAAAACAGACTAGGTACAGTAAAACGGCGGGCGTGATCTAGACGTGGCCTACACCCAAGTGTGACTTGAGAGACTTACTACAAGTGACTATATCTAACATCAGCGTGTCCCATCAGTCCCATCACTCGAGAACAGGGAGATACAAAACAAACTCGGTACAGTAAAACGGCGGGCGTGATCTAGACGTGGCCTACACCCAGCCCTGCCTTGGCAGACTTGACATAAGTGAGAAAGTGACCATACCCAATATCAATATCTCATTCCTTTGGTTTGGTTTCCACGTAAAGCTGTAAGTCCCTTAGCTGCCCTGGCTATTGGGGCATTAATAAATAGCTCTTCCTAAGGAACTGTCGAACATAGTTAGTAACTATGACTACACTCGTTAATTTACATTCATCACACTCATTCGTTCATATATCTGCGATCAGCATAATCCATAATAATGAGAGGCAAGCAAGCAATATATTATGGATTAACTCGTTAAATTGTTTAAAATTAGTGTTTACATTTGTATGATTAAAATAGTCTAATGAAATTAAAAGCTAATGAAGTTTTTAACCAATGTTGCCGATACTAAAGTCCGTGCTTTGTTGTCGTAAGCATCAATATAGATAATTCATTGCAAGTCTAAGAGAAAATCCAATAACTAATAATTAGAAAGATACAAACACGAGAATAGAACAACAAGCCACAAATTGTACACATTATCAAGCCATAGGTTTATTGATGAAAACAGGGAGAGAGCTAGCGAAAGGGATGGATCGAGGCGAGAGAATGTAAGAGGTAGAAAGTAGGCGGAACACTCGTGATACCACTCTTGGACTACTAGTAGTAGAGAATGTGCGTGGTCTTTGTATTGTTGTGGTGGTTTAGAGAGAACCACTGAGGAAAGGGCAAGCGCAAGTGTAGAGAACCACCTCGTAGTGAACCAAGGATAGTATGTTACTATAGTACTGTGTAATGTATTATGAGGATAACTAAAAACCTCAATAACTTATAAATTATTAAAAATTATTTTGCAAAAATTGTTAAGTACAGTACATTGGTGACGGAATGTGACACAATCTATTCAACCGTTGGTACTGTGAAGAAATGCACGGAATAACCATGTATATTACTAAGAAACTATGCCCGGAATAACTATGTATAATGCTAAGAAACTATACCCGGAATAACCATGTATAATACTAGTAATATACTATGTTACTTTTTGCCCGAAACAAAAATATACATTACTGGCGAATTCGAATACTAGATATGATGTATTAACATTGTGAAATCTGTTTCGGTTGGTTGATGTTTCCTAATGTTTTAAACAAAACTAGCTAACGCTGCTTCCCTTAAAATGGTAAAATAAATGATTAAAACGCTTGGTCACTCTATTAGGGCTTGTAACCTTTTTAAGTCGTAAATTTTGTTAATTTAAAATCAAGCTCAAGATCGAACTGTTGAAATAAAATGTGATTTTGTTAACCATATGTTTGGTATATAACTTAAGGAGGACGATATGTGTTTAATATGAATGTAGTAGCTTATTTTTTGTGTGTATGTGTTATTACTAACGATTAGGGCCGATGGTAATGTGTTAACGACCCGTTTGTTAACGCCCATTAAAGCTTTAATTACGTGTAGTAATAACAACGGTGTATTTATGTAGCTCGATGCAACTCTCCAAATGTCAGTCGTAAAAAGAATTTGAATTTGAAACTATTTACGGCTACGGGTTTCTCTTTTTGTGAAAAAACAATTACTTTTTGTTGTTTTATTGAATTGTCGATATTGTTGAATTGAGGTATCAACAACTAAATTGAATGCGCACAAAAATAATACGTCAAATACGTTTTATCACAGGGAATAAATAAATAGAGGTCGCTTTCTTATGGCCGTGGTGAACTCCTAAGGGACAGTTTTGAATATATTATAACTAATGTACATCTAGAAATATCTTTAATAATAATTATTATTACGTTTATCCTAGAGGATTTAGGGATAGTAGGGGAGGGGGGCTTGCAAGTTGCTGGTCCTGCCATCGCTAAGCAATAACAATTCGACACACAATCAGCGCATTATTGGATCCGACTTCTGTTAATTTTTCTTCTCTGAGGGTTTCATTAAATTATTTAAAATCTAATTTTGTTTCAGGTTGGCTGATTACTGGATTTTTGGTGATTTGGATTTGGTCCTCTGATAATTAGTAAGTTCCTAGTGAGTAATAAAATAGGGGAAGCTCGCATGCTTATTTTAGGAACTAGTATTTTTACTACTTTTGAAACAGAGATTTATGTGAAAATATGAATTTGTAATGTATTATACACTCTGTTCTAATTCATATCCATATGTAATTAATCATCAATAATTAATTTAGTCAACAATGTACTATATGCCTTGGGTGTTTTTAGAGTTAATTATTTGACTACTTTACATTAAACAACTATGGGAATTTAAGAAAATTAATTAAAATTTTAAGTCTGGAAAATCTCAATCCGCCTTCAGATTCCCCTCCCTCTGGAGTGACGGATGCGAAAGTGAAGAGGACTACAGTCTGTATACGGTAGGGTGGCGCACGGACCCGCCAGCTACCTGTGTCTGTCCTTTCCTCCCCCCGGCGCTCGCGGCTGTTTCCATAATGAGTCACCAACTAGCCCCTCTAATAGAATTATTAACTTTTTTTACTTTCTCATAATATCTCAATTTTAATAGAATATTTGTAAAGTACTAACAAAACTAAGAAAAGTGATATAAAACACGATGTGCTTTGATTATAAATAACGAAATGGTCGAAAGTTATTTTTTAGCCGGAATACTGTATGATTTGTTAAATGTTTTATATTTCTCATAATTCCCTAATCTTGATACAATATTATTTTAAGAGTTCTTTGAAAAAAGGTAGAATAATTTAAAACTATGTTATCGCATACTATTTAATCAGCCAAAATATCATTAAATATGCAACACTATATACTTTACAGTTTATTTGATTAATAAATCAACATTATTTTATATTACTCCCAGTAATCTTCTTCAAGCCAAAGTATTTAGTGTCTAGAAGTTGAGCATTTTCCATTTATCTTCCATGTTGTTTCCGTGTGACACAGAAATAAAACAAAATCGCGCTAAAACCAATATACAATATTTTAAGATTGCAGTTAATTTTTTACCATTCGTTATATTTTATTACTAGTTCTAATGACATTAAAATGTTTTAAAGCATACATTGAAATGTTACAGTACCCGCTATTCATCAATCATCGCAACCTTATTGTCATGACTAATAAAGAAGTAGTAATATCTTATTATACTCTACTTATATTAAAAAAAAAACGTTTAAAGTCTCTGTAAATTTGAAGATAATTATTTTGTTTTACTGTATACTATTATCATATTTTTATACCCTTTTTGTAATCATATATATTACGTCCAATAAAATTTTCTAGGTAAATAGATTCTATTTTTTATTTTACCTGATTACTCTAGAGGTGACACTCCCAGATCGTCATCGTCATCGCTGGTATCCCAGTCACTGTCATCCGATTCACCAGGGGCCAGATTAATGATAGTTCTTGGACACTGACGTCATCAAGTCCTTCGTTTGTCCAGTCTGCCTCGACTTCTTTCTTGACGTGTTCAACGCATTTGCGCCAATCTTCTGAGGTGAAGGAGTTTACAGTTCCATAAACAAATCCTGAACATCGTTCAATTTAAATGTAGTATTCCTTGCTGCTACATACCGCTTCAAAGTTGACCAAACCAGCTCAATTGGATTGTAATTACAGTGGTACGGTGGCAGTCTGATTACTTTAAACCCACGCTTACAGGCTTCTTTATCTATTACGTAAGATTTTCTTTGTTCCTTATGCAGCTTTACAAGACTGTATAGTTCTGGCTTCCGCATGTCTGGTGAATATGAAATGCCGCGAGTTTTCAGCCATTCCTCCATTTCACACTTTCGTGAGACAGATGTTGGCGCTTTGTTGGCTACTTGAGAGTGGTAAGGTGCGTTGTCCATTACTATTGTCGAACCAGCTGGAATAGACTTCAGGAGAACCTCAAAAAACCAACCCTCAAAGACTTCGGAATTCATTTCCTCGTGATATTCGACCGTTTTTTTTGACTGGAATATCAGAGGTGGCGACTTGATCCAGCCGTTAAAGCCTCCTGCATGGCAAATTATTAAACGTTTTCCTTTTCCTAAAGGGGCATTTACAGAACACTTTACACTGTCATTTGTCCATCCTGAGTCTTTCGAAGTGTTGGCGTTGATCCATGTTTCATCTTCATGATCCTAACCAGTCTTGTTGTCCCATGTCCCATATCTGCACACTGCACGACTATGGGAGAAGGCAAGAGTACCGTACCTTATTTCAAAGTACTCTTAAAATAATATCGTATCATGATAACGTTGTATGAGAAATGTAAAACATTTAACAAATCATACAGTATTCCGGCTAAAAAATAACTTTCGACCATTACTTATAATCAAAGCACATCGTGTTTTATATCACTTTTCTTAGTTTTGTTAGTACTTTACAAATGTTCTATTAAAATTGATATATTATGAGAAAGTAAAAAAAGTTAATAATTCTATTAGAGGGGCTAGTTGGTGACTCATTAAGGAAACAGCCGCGAGCGCCGGGGGGAGGAAAGGACCGACACAGGTAGCTGGCGGGTCCGTGCGCCACCCTACCGTATACAGATTGTAAACAACGTTAGCATTTAACTTGTATGTTTTATTTTATGCAGATTTTTCATAATAACAGAAATATCAGCATTTTAATTGTAATAATCCTTGTAGTTTTTACGTCTTGCTGTGGTAATCGTTTTTTTTAAATCTGTTACCAATACCGTAGGTGATTAGGTGGGAGGGTGGGTGAATAACACACCCCGCTCGTGTGTAGGTGGGTTGGTTGTTCAATATCACCAAAACTGTATGGGTAAGCGGGTGGGCAGAGGATCTCAATCACAAACTATAAAAATACAACTTTCCTTTCCACTCTGACTTTCTTTACATTTTGCACATATGTAATGTTGCTTATGTGTTTGATCAAAATCAGGTAAATGAATTGGAATCCTGTTGAATGGACTATCAGCAGATATTTTGCCGAAGATCCATCAACTTGTCTATCGCTAAATAATTTATCGAAATTAGTGTTAGGTTGACTAAAAAATATGCTCCCGGTTAAAAATAGACGTATTAATACATTTGTTGTTAATCTCGGTGACATGTTATCAGTATTAGGTGGTCTGTCATGACATCAGTGTTCAGCACCTCTGGGCGGAACGACACATCGACCCACGACCGCCAACTTATTTCCGTCGGCTGACTGACACTACAAACATCCATCCGGGATTTTACGACAGCTAATTAAAGTTTTTATCGTACGATGCTCTTCATTTGATGAATATTCCGGCCGTTTTAGTTTTCGACGATGTTATGTCTGTCAATGCGTTTCATCCTGAATCATTTGTCGCTGGACTCTGCAGTCCTGTTAGAGTGTTTAATTTTGTACTTTTTAAATATGTTTGTGCTTTGCGCCTAAAAACGCTGGATTTATGAATGTTTCTGCTATGTATGGTTTTCACACTTTTGTAGATGATAGTTTTTCCTATGAATACTTTCCGACTAAACAAATTGTAATACAGTACACCACTTCCTTCATTGTGGTGAATTGTAGAAACTGTTGTTTACTACAAAACAGTGACTGAGATTTTGTTTCTTACCTTTATTTTAAATTAACCTTTTTAATAAGAATAAAAACTTAAAATTTTTAGACCTTAGGCAACATTTTAAAATGCGTCACTATCGTCATTACAAACAAGCAACTCTCCCCTAATCGCAGCTATTATTACAGTCTTCGCCATGTAAACGTCTTGACGATTCTGAAGCATTATACAAAAAAACAAGTATTTTTATCATTTAACATAAAAGTATATAACAAATTACTATCCATTTATAAAAATACTAATAATTTAGTTTCCTTTAGATAAAAGTTAAAAGTGTTATCAATCAGCAGGGAATATTACAGTTTGAATACCTTCCTCGAAGATACGTATTTATAATTTTGGTTATTGAGTTACAAACTTAATTGTGCTTATTATTTAGTTATTATTATTTAATAGTTCTTGTTGTTGATAGTTTTTATAAGTAGTAACATTTACTTATTGTCATTAAATGTACATATGACGTTTGTTAGGCAACCGAGTTTGTCCATTACAATGCAAATCTTTGACTTTTAACTTTGACACATATTGCATTTTCACGTTGATATTTATAATTTCAAGAGATTTGTTAATCGATATAAGTAAATGGATACTAGTTGAAATTTTTCTGTTGTAAATTGTATTGTAGGGATTTGAATTGTAAATAGCATGCTGTATGGTATAGGTAGATATACGTTTTAAAGTGAAGACCTAGATAGACATAGTGTATTATAAATATTTTATGTAGCCTTTGTGCTGTGTATTATAAATATTTTATGTAGCCTATGTGCTACCTATTTTGTGAAACGAACTTATAAAATACCAAAGACAAATCCGGAAATAATTAATAAATAGGTGCCTGAATAGTACGTACAGCTCTAAAAATTTGCTGTGGACGCCAACAACATCGCTTATCTCTACAGTACCAAGAAACGTTAAATCAATAACTGACGTATAAAGGTATCTTTAAAAACAGTAGTGAAAATTAAAATCAGAGCAAATATACTGCAACATATTGCTGTAACAAATTGGGGAGCTAATGCACACGTACTGCGTGCAACTGCTTTGTCTCTGGTTTATTCTGAATACAGTACTCCCGTATGGTTAAATAGCGCGCATACTAAAGCGATTGATGTACAGCTTATTCATGAGATCTATTAGTGGCACTTTTATGGCAACTTCAATCCCTTGGATCTCGGTGCTGTGCAATATAGCTCCTCCAGAAATAAGACGTCAGGAGGCACCACCTAAAAAATTCAATAACATCTTGAATGCCCCGCTCCTCCTGGTTGTACAGGATCTTCCATGTCAAAACGGTCGCTTAATATCTCGAAACCCATCCTTACTTAGTGCTTTTTAGTTGAGTAGATTAAATTTCTCGCCAAATACTAGCTGGGAAATAGCGCGGAACTGTTTTAAGAGACAATATAAGTTCCGTATTTATTAATATATTCTAATTACAGTACCTTAGTTGAAATAAAATCTCGAAATCAATGTTCAACATTCTCAACATTTAAATAATTTCGCAGTTTCCTTTATATACACATGTCGCTTGTTTACTCATAAACTAAGTATGTAAAAAAAGTAACAGACACCTGCTAATTAAACAAAAGGCAAAATAATTTCTTTGTGAATTCTTGTATTTACAAAGAGTAAAATATTTTTATTTTCTATTTATTTTAATAAAAACAATTAATTATCAAAAGGTGTATTTATTTTATCCCTCGAATCGCCCAAAAAATTGTGCCGAACGGTGATTTTCACATATTTACAGACTTTGTAAATTTATAAAAAATTATTAAAAAACCGTACTTATATTTGGTATTATTTTACTCACATTGTACCAGACTATCTGATAGGAATAAAATATGATTTGTTTAAATAAATTATGTCACCTGATGTTTAACTGAACAAGGTGTTAGCCCCTCTGCTGTGTTACGGATGAAGGGCCAACTCGTGTTGTTAAGATAACCATAAACAGTAATAATATACAGGTTAGAGCAACAGTCTGGAAATATTTATTAATTTTAAAACTATCGAAAAAATGTAATTAAAGTTTTTAGTTATGTACATAACAAGGGACATTCTATAGCAAACTTTCTTAGATATATTTAACTCAATTGCTTGTAGCCAGGGAATGACCCACGCAGGACAATTTTTAAATGAAAGCCTACCTGGAGTTATAGCTCATTTTAAAATTCTTTGTACAACACAAAGGTGCAAATCTGAGGTCAAAAGGATAACCCAGTTAGAAAATATAAACACTCAAAAAATGTAATGTCATATGACTATTTTTTCCTGTTGTCGAGTATGTTGTTGATAGACTTGGCGTTGTTTCAGCAGTGAAGGCTAAATTATTATTTGTATGGTTATCCAATTTTATGATATATTACGTAATTATGTAATATAATAAACATAACTTTTTTGAAATTTTAAAACCAAGTGAACATTTGGTATTCTAAAAACAATGTAATGCAGTTCTACTGGCTGTAAAATTACTAAACCTGTTGGATCTGCACAATGACATATTTGATAATATTTTTCTATTGTAATATTCTTTTCGACTAGGTTATTAAATGGGTTTTCTTTCAACACGTCATTAAATGTTTCTTTCTTTCAACTTACATTTGTTTAACCGGTATGTTTTGCTGTTTATTTTCTTAATTTTTTTAACTAGTGTCATTGAAAGCAATGAATACCAATCTCTATCCCACTACAAAGGAATGAAAATAGATTTGTATTCATTGCTTAAAGACACATCTCATATCTTCCAAAAGAACGTCGATGTATAGGAGTATTTGAAGACGCTGACTAGAGGGTAGAGAGCAGACGGGTAAGGGTGGTTTACGGCCTTCGTCTGAAAGGGTTGTTATGTTTCACCACATGGCACACCCTCCAGGAGGTGTATCGCCTCGCTCCGCCTACACAGGTGACTGTCACAGCCACTACCTCTTACCTAGAGAATATGACGTCATTAGATGAGATGTGAGACTGTCTAAATACGATACAAAGAGGGTTTAACAATTTGACATATGTCTTCGCCTCTTATATTTAGGAATGTCGAGTAATTATATATATATATATGAGATGAAAGATTAGCTTTAGTTCGTAACAGAAACTATACTTCTATTTCCATAGTAATTGCTGCTTATAAGCGACTACATCATATTGACCTCCGCCTAAAGTAATGAATAAAATGGTAGATAAAAATATGTCTTGAGAGAGAGAGTTTCGCAGCCCAATATAATAAATGCCACTGTTTTATGATAGAGTAGAGAATATTTAATAGCTTTTAAATAAAGTTGCCTTTAAGAAAATTTCAAGAACTGCATATGATTTCTGACTTTGAAAAGTAAACAACTTTCTAGCAATATTTGTTTAGCTGGTAAAATTATTTCTGTTCCGAATTTGGAATTTTTATGTTAAATGGAACTAAAAATCTTGACATGTGCATATTTTTTGTTTCAGTGATAATTTTCTGAAGCAATAATTCATAAAGGACTGAACGTCATTAAAAATCAAACTTGTTTGATATTTCAATTTTCTGACGGTGTGTACATAAGTATATTGATTTTTTTTGTAATTTTTTATAACTAACATAAAACTGCTACAACAGATAAAGTGGCGATATCCTATTAGAATGACCTCATAAGTGAGATAGCTTTTGATTTACCCTAGTGTGATTCTCTGTCAGGGATGACAGAACTTTACCAATCCCCATGATACTAACATTGGTTGCATTAAACAGAGCGTATGGATATATCTTGTTGCGTTGTATCATAGCCACCCACCTCTGGATGTGGCTATGGTAGTATTATGTGAAGTGTGTCATATCATCGAACGGCCAGGAAGAAGGATGGTACACCAAGACACAAAAACCATTACGTTGAGTGGTATTAAATAGGACCCACGAACTCGAGTCGATTTGTAGGAACATAAAAACGAGTCGTAACGTTCGAGAACCAGTAATGTCCACATGACAGTCTGCTTTGTTGAAACACTTTAGAAAGGTATAAAATACGAGTTCAGTGCAATACGCTTTAAGTGCGACATTATTGTAAAAGTAGATCTTAAACACATCTGACCAATCAGCTCCGACCACTCGAAAGTAAAACGTAACTTGTTTTGGAAATTGTAGAACATAATACTTGTAGTCAACAAATTTTGTATGTATTGTACCTTTTAGTAGTCGTTCTTGATCTTATATCTAAGATCTAAATCGTTATACCGATCAAGATCTTGTACAGTAAACTCTCGATTTAACGGACTATACGGGGCAAGCCTGTTCAAGCCAATTGTCCGTTAAATCAAGGTGAACTCACCCCAAACTGTTCTGAGACTTCCACACCTTAATCAAAACTAACAGTGAGTTTGTGCCGTAGCACAGAGTCGAATAGTCGCCTTGACCTAATTAATTTCATATAAAAAAACTTGTCATTTTTGTAGATTTCAATTTTTAGGTAAAACTCATTTTTGGGTATTTTGTTAGTTAAGGACATGCGCTGTTAAATTTAAGTTTTGTGTATTGTGAAAGATGTATATTTGTGGAATGTTTCAAGTTGCCTCAGAATAACTAGGCGTCTTATAAATTAAATGTGTTATAAAACATCCTTCAGCTTGCTGTATAGCAATTTAGATCCTACAGTACAACTCTAAGCTGTCCTTTAAGTCCAAAGTCCATTAAGTCGAGGTAAGCGTATATAATGATTAGACAATACCAATATACGTGTGTAGGCGGGTGGGAGTGCCAATGTCACAGCACGTTTGAATGGCCATTGATTTGATTTAGACAACAATATTATTTCCGAAACGTTCTTTTGTCGTGATACAGTAGAAGTTTAAAGCTGTTAAAAATTAACCAATATTGAAGCAAGAAGTATATAGAATTCAAATTCAATTTTTAACTTCCTTAATTCAAAAACAATACAACAATGAGATAACTGAGATAAATGAGATAACAATAATTATAAAAATTTTAAATAAATAACAAAACAAACAATTGGATAAATGTAACATTGGACTATGATATATACAACAAAACAACTCAATAAAATCTTTATAATCAACAAAAAACAAAAACAACAAGAAACCAGTTTTAAATCCTAAAATTTACAAACACAATTATACTAAAAAAATTATTAAGTACGTGAAATAATTAAATAAAAAATAAATCATACCATATTTTTCTCGCCTATCATTCAAAGACACAAAAACAAAATCTCAAACTAAAGGTTAATTTCAAAAAGGTTTGTTATCTTTCTGTTCATAGTTTCTTGTGGTATGCCGATTTCACCCAATATTTAAACACAGTGTGTGACAAATGGACATGTAACTTTTGTTTTGTAAAAACAACTATTATTTTGTAAAAATAATAATAATTTACTCAACATTGTAAAAAAAAATAATAATTCTTTAAAACACAAATAAATCACTTTAACTTATAAAATAAAACAAAAAAGTCACAACGTTATTTTAAAACTGTATAAGAGAAAAAAGTATATAACGTTGATAATTACTTCAAAATGTCATGAAAACACACCTTTTGCTAGTTAAATTAACAATTTAAGATATTCATAAATGGAAATATATCGGCTCGTGTGTAGACTCGGCTAGACAACTTTAATTAATGTAACGAAGAGCAACTGAATTACAATTGAAACATTTAAACATTATTTATATATCAGCACATACGTTCATGTAATAGTAAGATGAGAATGACGAAAAGATGAGTATTAAATATAAATAATATGAAAAATAATTATTTTATTTAGATTTAAAAAAGTTTCTAAGCTCCAGTCTACAATTGTTGCTCTACATTTTTAATTCACTCGTATACTTTTGGTACAGAGCCAAAAGTTCTGTCGCCTCTACTGTCTTGACTACTGTCGACCACAGAGAATGAAAAAACAAATACCGTATCACTGTGAAAGGTTTTGTCGTGTTTGTCAAAGGTAAACTGCTCCGGTTATAGCTTTGTTGACTCAAAAGAGCATCCAACAACTAAACATAACACGACTTCGCAAATACTCTTGTATTTATTCAGCAAACACCCAACCTGTGAATCAGGGAAGAGTAGTCGAGCCATGAGTGCTTGATGAATGCCATCTGTTACTAGATTAGGTCTGATTGTAACTTCGGCAAAGCTCCTTGTACCGAACTCGCCAAAATCTAAATGGAGGGATTTGTATAACGTATGGTATGTGCATTTTAGTTCCATTATTGAATAGTCCTTCACACCGGAATCCTATTGTCCATCGGATTATTAACTAAAATAGCGTTTAAAGAAATCCGTATATTTATTTCCTGAAAAAATACAACCTACAAAGATCTTTAATGTTGGACTTGAAATAACTTATTTCTAGTTAGGCAATAGAGTGCGAGCTTAATACTGTAGTTTGTTTATAAAGCTTTACAAGGTTAATTTACGCTCCCCTCCTAAGAAATATAGTTTAACATAGTCAATTCAATGTATAACGCCTACAGACTAAGCTCGCTCATAGTCAATTCAATGTATAACGCCTACAGACTAAGCTCGTTCATAGTCAATTCAATGTATAACGCCTACAGACTAAGCTCGCTCATAGTCAATTCAATGTATAACGCCTACAGACTAAGCTCGCTCATAGTCAATTCAATGTATAACGCCTACAGACTACGCTCGCTTTCAGTTTTAAGAATTTTTGTTTTTATAAATAGTAGTAATGTGTATTATAAATTTAATAATTATAACAAGTTTTTCAGTTAGTAAACTATATTTAGGCAGACTTAAAAGAGAATACCTTTCTTTGTTTTTGTGGCAAACGCAGTAATTGTAAATTTATAATTATTAATTTAATTAGGCAGTACTGTACTAGCAACGGAAACTAATGCCATATTTGACAGTTCAACATCAACTCTCTATCTACCCTTTTACAACATGGTGGGTGACTTATATATGGAAAACCACCTCTTCGACTATTCTGTCTGTTGAATTCAAATTATTTTTGGCGAAAACAGCTGGGCGAAAACTTGGAATGTGTTTAACGGTCGGAACAAGTTTCTAGTTACAGAATCTACGTCAATTGTAGGTGGAATAGATTTACCATTTTAAGTGCACAGGTGTGACAAGATGCAAATGAGCTGTCGTATGGATCTTGTAGTTTGTTTAATGATTGTCCAGTTTGATCTTTGGGAAAAATTAAAAGGGTCTTTAGAGAGAGGGAAAAATTGAAAAGAATGTGTTTAGTGATTCGAAACTTTCTTAAAATCTAAAAAGTTAATATATCTAAGTGTGATATTTGAGTGGGAATTCAACATGTTGTAAAAGTTAGTTATGAAGCTAGGTATTTGATTAAAGAAATAGAAAATTATCTTAAAATGATGTTATTGACATAATGGTGCAAATAACTCTTAGAACAGAACAGGCTTTTACAACATATCGAATTCCCACTCAAATATCAGTGCTAAGAAAGGTAACCAGTCGCCATTTATGATAAGGGGGTTCTTTTGACTTGAAACTTGTGGAGTCTTATTCGGAAAAATAGTTTTTAAGATAATGGGCAACTTATCATAACTATTCATGTAAACTTTTTACAATATCCTCCACGGGCTCTCCCCTCCAGGTTGAAAAAAATTACAAACTTGCATCAAAAGATAGAAAAAAAAGTTTTGCAGAGGTACACTAAATCGAAACCATTTATCTTGACCCATTAAAGAGAGGTGGTTCCATATATTTTCAACACCATGTGTATATTCTTAAATTTAATAAACCAGTAAACTACTAAGTTTTCTTAGACGTGTTAATTGAACAAATTTAAATCGGTTACGCTGAAGATTTAGTTATGAGGTTTGTATTGAATGAAATGTATCAGCGTTGGCGAGCCAGAAAAAGTTAGCGATGTCGTAACGTGATATCAGTGCTGGCAGAGGAGGTGGCCCAAATACCGAGACTGTCACCGATGCCAGCTCCCTGGCGTTACGGGGTTGACGGTAAACATCCTCCAGAATGACCTGAGACATGTAAATATACATTAAATCCTCGTAAATCACGCTCGTGCTCGTCAAAACATTTTACAGTCAATTAGGTGTAAAGATAAAACACTAAATATCACCTATAACATTTGCTTTTGAAGACAGCACGTAGACTCGTCGTCAGTTTGGATAAATGAATACATATCATACAGTTTTCATTGCAGCATTTGGAATATGGTCGATAGTTTTTTTCCCCCTTAACTTTTTCCATATATAACTAAAAGTACATTTCCCCAGTATTCTACAAAATGTCCTTTTGGAACTAAACAAATAACTTGCATGCGTTTTTTGCTTCATTTCTCTGTGAATTTGTTTTCTGAACATCTCGTTTAGTCATCGTTATCCGTTATATAAGCTTTGACATTAACATTCGTTCGGTGTTTTTTAGGTTTATTCAATTTTGGTCTCTTGAGGGTCAATATGTTTGTGTCTCACTCAGTTATTGCCACGAGGTTTCATTGCTTATTAACTGATCCTTTTGCACCATGCAATCTTAATGCTCTGGAAAATCGTCGACAGTGACAATTTGTCAAAGAAAAGTTCTTCAGTATGTGACCACCTCAATATTGCTCCGCCAAAACACACACTAAACCTGTTAGATTCCCTCCCAGATCAACCTTTAGTAGACACCAGTCATTAAGCCTTAGTGTTAAGTAAAAATTGGAGGCATTACAAGTACTTTTCAGATGATAATGTACTTTACTTGAACACTATCTATTACCATATTACGTGAATGGGTGGACAGAGGATCACACCATTGTACGTATGCAAGTGAGTGGGAGGCCTGACTTTCAACCTGTGCCTGATCGTCACTCGCCAATTCAATCATGTCAGAATTCATTATATCGACTCCATCATTTAAGTCTGATACATAAAAGTTAGAGTATTTTGCGAGTCATCGGCATTAAGGTGATGTTTGCAGTGTGAAAGGGTGTTGCACTAGTCATTGATCTACAGAGTAAACAATAAAGGTCCAAGTACGGAGCCCTGAGTATCCCTCAACTAGAGTTTTCACATTTACACGCTGACGCTTGCCAGTCAAAATAACCCACCAACCCATACACGTATAGTGATGTTGACCCTCCCACCCACCCAGACACGTGCGGCGGTATATCTGAACTCACAATGTAATATAGGCCCTACTGTATCTGTACAAATAGCTTTCATTCAGACGTGAAACACACTTGCAGAGAAGGAACTAGGACGTCTTAGGTCGTTAAATGGGGAAACTGCACGGCGACGCACGCCAAACATCGACACTTGGACGGCTAGAAATAAAGCTCATAGCTGCTACTAATAGCTTATTGTTGTTTCTGTTGGCGCTTGTTTTTCGCACAACACGAATTTTGTGATTGCGTTTGCCAGAGGAGCTGGGCCAACTATCCCTGCCAAGCACTCAGCCTACGTCCTACCAAGTGATTTGCTTCCTGTCGATTTGGAAGTTACAATACTGAAACACTACAATCGTTTTTAACCTCATGAAATGATCCCTTTCCAAGATGGAAGCCAAGGATGGTTTCAGAAGTTTGTTCATTTCATGGTGAGAAACAATATATAACTCGACCGTTCAGTTTTTTATTTGATGATGATCGCAACCCACTGTGTTGATAAAATCAGGCAATACACGGGCAAAACTACCTGTACTTTCGTAAGGCCCCTTCCAGTTGAAAGTGGTGGCCATGATTATGGAAACGCCCGGCTAAACCGTGTGTATGCAATATCAGCAACTCAACCATGTCTTGATGTTGCATCTACGAGCGTCATCGTTGTGGTAAACTGTACTTGGTCCACAATGTACACGGACTGAGATCTAGTGCTCTCTATAGTACTATCTAGATTAATCAATTAACTGTTATTTTATTTCTTAAGCTAAAGCGGCCGGTGTCATTACTAATAACTAAAAACGACCGCGTCAAGGTGTTGTACATCACCAAACGTAAATATTATAGATAACACATTGCCGCGGTCGTTACATTGAGAATTTAGACTTGCACTTGGTCGTAATTTCCAAAGTCCAAGACCAATGCTGCTGTGCGGTCTGAGGTGGCCTGTTAAAAGCTAGTTAGGTTAACCTTTTTGGACAGTAAAATTAAACAAAAAGTTCGGACTTAAAAAAAAGGATGCTTATAGATCTCTATTATGTTTAACTACAAACAGTCGTAACGAATTATTTACTTTTAAATGAAAGTAATATATTCATAATTAATATTCTGACAAGCTATCTTCGTTTTTTGTCGATTGCTTAGGTAAGAAAGTGTTTTGAGAATTTGTAGCGTTGTTTGTTGGAGCGAAAATCATATTATTCTGACATTCTGATTTATTTGTTTGGTCGTTTAATTAAGCCTATGATCGCATTTGTATCACGTTGCTATGACTTTTGTACTATATCTTGATTGATTATGATTAGGCACAGCGCACATTCTTTGTGACACTTTGTTTTTTACAAAGTGTAAAACGTTGTCTATTATTAAGACAACTGATAACTGCTCTCCAAAATACACATTATTGCACATCTGTTGAAAGGCGTTCCACGAAGGTTATAAGATACAACATAACCTTCATAATAATAGTTCAGTCATTTAACTGCATTGCGCAGTATAAAATGTCACACACACACGCACCCACGCACACACACATACGCACGCACGCACACACGCGCACGCACGCACGTCTTATAAAATGTCACACTCGTCTTATAAAATTGTAGCGTATGGCGAGTCAAAGATTGCCCAACACCAAGAAGTCGTTTATCTGCACTGTTTGCTTTTCTGAATCAATTAACGATGGAAGGAATTTACGTCATTATCGTAATCAGTGAGTAATTGAAAAGTCAGCCGGCGCTCTTTTGTGTAGATTGGATTGGCAGTCAACCTTTTCGTGATAAGAGACGTCGACTCGCTGTTCATCGGTGCTATTTTTGTATTTTATTTCTATTTGTCTCATTAAAGTATAAGTTGAAATTGCTTGGAAACGCTGTGTATACATGAGTGTTCCAGTACTTGGGAGTGACGACTTACGTTTATGTAAAGAAATTTAAATTTACAGGATAACAGTTAGCTTGAACGCCTGCCAACTCCGAATCTGCGGATTAGTTGTTAGATGAGGGAAGATTTAATCGTTTAGTTCTTTGATGGTAGACAACATCTTGGCTCAGACATGAGACCAGACAGTGAAAGCAATAAAAATAATCTGTAATGATTGCGTTTAGTATTAAAAGTCTTATAAACTAGCGTCAGACTTGGCATTTACAAGCAGTTTGCCAGACAAGTACATCTATAAATATTTTGCCTACTTAGAGTAGAGTGGAACTAAACAGTCCTGGGTTGGTCGGACGACTAGTAGTAGTGGTGAAGGCTGGCCTCCCACAACTCACCAACCTCGTCGATAAACAAGCCTGCCCGTCGAGTCACGGTGTAGTGATTGATAGCCCATCGGCGTCTATCCAGGTGATCTCCGCTTTGTCCGCGCGCCAAAGAACCACCAGTCGCAACTACCCAGAATAATATGCTCAAGGAATAGGTATGCCGGGTTGTTATCCTATTTTGTCAAAACACCAAATTAGTTGAACCGGGCGCACTCGAACTGGGCATCAACCAAAAAGGGTTGACTAATCCTTACCTGATGTGGGCACCGGCCCACGCTAGGTGGACAGCAGACAATTCCTATAGTTGGTCTATAATAGTATAGATTTAAATTTACTTAATTTGAAACAGTGGCCATATTTAGTATTCAAATTTAATTATCTCAATAACTAATAAGTGTACAAAACCACTAGGTACGAACACGTTGCACAATTTAATTTCCTGAACGTTGATATAATGATCTTTAAGATCTGATCATAAATAAGTTAAGTCTGTTTAGCAAAATACAAGCTAATTTTGCTAAATTCCCATCTGATCTTAACCAACGTTACACAAATAATGTTTAGGGAATAACAATTTGCTACTTTTTTGTTACTTATAATTTATTTATTTTTTTGTCATGTAATTAGTTCGTATATTTGTTACTTTTAAAGATAATGCCTTAGAAAATAAAAATAGACACCATTTTAAAATGTTCAAATAAAATAATTTTAACTCCTTTTAGGATTCATTACTGAATGCCAAACTGCTGAGTTTCAAATATTTCCGTTTAGCCATTCCACAGATATAAATTACGAGTGAAAAAAGTACGATAGGCCCCTATATTAGTTAAGCGAAGGAATTTTAGGACGTTATGTTTATATTGGAAAAATGTTACTTGGTTTTGTATAAACTATTACTTATTTAATTTGTGCGTCCTTTCGCGAATCAACCCTATATTATATTTATGGCGATTTGAAAATTGTCCGTTAAACACAACAGTTTTAGTGACATTTAAAAAAAATGATTTTTACAAAACACTATTGACTTAATGAAATACTATATAACTAAGGTGTTTTAAAAAAACTTGGTGAATTAAATTTTTGAAATGTTCTATTTATTTAGTTAAAAATAATTTATTTTCACGTCGGACAAAGGTCTTGTCAACACCAAACAATTTCTTTGAGTGTTGAAGTCGCCTATAGACGTTCAGGTCTTACGTTTTGTAAATAATTAATTTTGGGTGTTCAGGGAGCCCAAATTGAAGGTTATGTTAACCGAAGTCTAAACCAAGGACGAGATAAGTATTTCAGTAGTATTCACATTAGAATAGGTTGAATGCATTTCTTTATTAGTTTTATGGTTCACTATCTACGACCCTGCACGGTGCAGCAGACCCTGCCTATCTAAGATGTGGAAAGTGCCCAGTTCAGATCCGCAGTCCTGCAGTCATTTCCAAGCATCCCTTAAGTTCTTAGACTTAGGTCGGTCCAACGCCAACTATCTAGTCAGGGGGACACCGTACAATTGTGACTCAAGTTCTGTGATATTGGCCTTCGGTTGGTTAGAAAAATGATCCATAACTTAATTATTTATGATCATCCGTTTTTTAAATAGAATTTGTATTGGACCTAGCTATTTCTAAGAATTTTGGGAGACTTGCTAATGGACTCAGGAATGCGCGTTGACTGACGCTCGGGTTCGACACAATGACAATATTTTGACAACGAACTGTCAAAAGATTATACCGTGGGGTATTTAACTCAAATTATTTTAACATTTAAATAGAACACCTGGGTTCAAGATTATTCAATTAATTGATTATATACTCGAGTTTCTCAATTATATTCGAGTCAGCACTCAATCTCTGATAATACTGACTGGTTTGAAGTTTGACCCTGCACAAAATTATGTGGACGAACGTTAAATCGTTTTACGATTAGGATTATTTTAATAAGTGATGTTTTTTTCAAACACAATTACAGATTTTGTTAAAAGATCTTATATTTCTATATAGTTATGGTATTTAATTCTTCATTCGACATATTTTAATTATTTTTAGATATTCCAAGCCATGCTATTTGAATCCTTGTGTTGGACTTGCTTCTAAATAATCTCTAAACGTCAATTAAAACTTAAAGTTACTAATAATTGAACCGCAGTTCAATAAACAAGAATAACACGGCAAACAACTCAACGAAACGTTTTTATATTATTGTCAGATTTATTTTCATACTTTCTTAATATTGTTTATTTTTTTAATGTTGACAAACTTTTCGATATGATGAGATATCAGTGTTGTTGTTATAAATTCTGTTCCAGTAGTTTTATTTCCGGTGTTGAATCATGTGTTGTTTATGTTCAATTTGCTGATGCAGTTGCGGCAATTGTACTGTATTGTGTACTGTCCTATGCGTTGAAGTTAAGAAATTGCTGCGACTGTTAAAGTTTGTGGCGGTTTCAGGATATTCATTCTGTTCACAATGGTAGGTCGCAGCGTAAAATGTCATTCATCAATAGTTCACCGAGTCACCTGCTGAATGTAGAATTGCCAACACATTAGGGACTAAGTAGACGTAAAACTGTGCTTTATTGTTTACTGCTGCTACTAAAGGAGAATAGGATTTCTCTGAAAATATGTATAGTAACATGTATCGCTTGGCGAGATCATGTAGGCATGTGATACTAGATGGCGGCGCCGCTCGTTAATGAATGGAGTGCCAACCGTAACAAAGCAGGGGGCGGAATGCTCAAAGGTGGAGGAGACGACCGGAAAATCGGGAGTGTCGTTACACGGTGTTTAGGTCCGCAGGCACGCACGAGCTGGACCGGACACGCATGCCGGTCCACAAGTAGAGCATGTCCATGTTCACAACTATGCTGCATGGAGTTAGGGTGATTTTAAGGCAAGACACCCTTTTCGCGGTAAAAAAAAAAAAAAAATACATTGTTGAATCCGTCGGGACAGTCCCGATTTAAGACCCTATTGTCCCGCGTCCCGGTGGCGCCCTGGTCGGGACGCTTTGTCCCGATACTTTGCTTTCTAAAGTAAAATTTTATTTAAATAGCCCATTTTAAGAAAATCGTGAATTAACTTTTTACACGAAAATTGTATTCATTGAATAAATACAACTAATTTGCTTATTTAAACTTTACTCTAAAAAATAGTGCCTCATTTTAAATGTACACCGTAGTTATTCTATGTTTGTGTAGTCGCCATTGGGACGCGAGTTCCGCGTACCGTCGCCATCCTCGGTGCACCGGGACTGCGCCGCGACCCAAACGTACCCCCTCAAAACGCACCGGGACTGCGCCGCAGCGGACTTTCTAATAAATTCCGATCTATGCAAAGGATAGTTTTGAATATGACCATATTATATTTGATTATTTGCGATAGTATAACATTTTTGTTTATTTAAAATCTAAATGTTTTAAGCATGATATAAATAGGATATAAAAATTAAAAATCATCTATTTATATAATTTATTAAATTTTTTTATATAATTTCGTATTGGTGAAACTCAAACTGATATAAAATAAATGAGGTTCAATTAAATACCTACAAACTTAATTATTATGATTACAAAATAAAAATGAATAAAAGAGCCAGTGATATAATAACTAGCAAATCAAATAGGTGTGAAAATGTCCACTATTTAGTCCGTCAGAAAATTTGAAATGAAACTGCAAAACTGTAAATTCAAAAGTTCACAAACTAGAAGAAAATAGGAGCAAACATAATGACAAATTGTAATATACAAAAATGACAAGTATAGAAAAATTAGTTCGTAAGCGTTATAAATTATTAACTGGAAAACAAATTTATAAAAATATATAATTTAGTCAGAAAATACTATAAAAAATGTTCAAATACAAAAATGTAGAGGAAGTGGTGCAAATGTGGAAACATAGTTTTATTTTTTTAAATAAAATGTTTTTTTACCAATAAAATTCTTCCAAATGTTTGAAAACAATTCTCAAACATGTTATTAACAATAACCACTGTTTGTTTTATGCAAAATATTATGTTTGCATAGTATTAATAGTTAATAAAAATAAACTGACCCTTTGATTGGATTTTCAAAATGTGCTGGTAATGTGGAAACGTTTGATTTCTGGTTAAAAATAACAAACATTTAATATCAGAACATGAATTTATTATGTATAGTACAAAATTAAAAAAAGTTTAATAATAGAACTTTTTCACATTAATTTACAAAACTGTTACTTACAAAAATCACAAATATAATGCTCGTTTTCACTTCCAGCGCATAAAGTATGGCACCATGACTCACAAAGCAAGCATTTAATCCATAGTTCCCCTTGAACATCATTTGAGAACGCTTCCCCGCAAAAAATACATGTGGCGTCAGCCTCTTCTCCTGGAATTTCACCCACAGGCATCTCTAAGATTGATTCCCCTGAAGATAATTCTATTGAATCGCTGTCTGACTTATCTTCAAGTACAAGTTTTTTTTTGCAGGTTTTGGTTTGTTTTCTTTTCCCTTTACCTTTCGGAAAAGAATTTCTAGGCTTTTTCAAGACTGTTTCAAGTGCTGTTTTATATGGAGAGCTTGTAATGACTGCAGCTGAAGATGGTTTTCTCCCTTTGTTTGAAGTTTTCCGCTTTGGCGCAGGTACAGGCATTATATCCCGAGGTGAGACACAGGGAGCAGGTTGATTTGAAGGGCCAGCTTCTTGTAAATCGATATCACTAGGTCGGAAATGGCTATCTCGTATTCCAGCAGCAGATAGGGGTCCGCATGAAGAAATATCAGTGTTTTGAAGGGAGGTAGTTGTAGGAGGCTGAATAGACCTATGTTCACCTGAAATTTGAACTGGTTCTGTTTCCAATGAAGATCCTGAAGGTAGGAAATCAACATCCTTAAAAACACTGCGGTCACAAGGGTATATCCCTGTAACTTTAAACCCAGAAGCAGCTATAAGTCCTGTTTGGCATTGCAGGTAGGCCTTACCAAAAAGTTCAGCAATGTCATAAGGGCCCACAGGCCGATCATTATGTCTCAAAAATTGGCGAACATACTCACTATAGTAACTTTTTAATGGCCCCATAAAGGATTTGTCTAACGGTTGAGTTTTGTGGGATGTATGTGGTGGGATGCTGACTATTGTCACATGATTTTCACGAGCAAGGTGAATTATTTGAAGATTCCTTGTGTGGGTATTGTGCCCATCGAGAATTAAGAGGACAGGGGACTCTTCACTTGGATGTGTCTTTTGAAGAAAGTGGTTGAACCACTGTGTAAATAGATCTGTTTGAATCCATCCAGATGGATGGCATCTGCCGAGTGATCCTGGTGGTGCTCCTCTCATGAGAGCATTTGTCATGTTTTTCCTGGGAAAGATCAGCATAGGAGGTACAAACGTACCCCCTGCGCTCATACAACAGATTACTGTAACGAGAGAACCACGTTCTGCCGACGTGATCGCTCCCACTTGCCTTTTTCCCTTTAATCCAACAACATGTGGTATCTTGCTCTGCACAATTGTTAATCCTGTTTCATCTACGTTAAATACCCTGTCACTCGGATAGGGATGTTTATCGTACTCAGTCTGTAACATGTTAAAAAATTTGTCAATAACTTCTTTATTAAAACAATTCGCTCGAGAAAATGAGGTCCCGATTGGTTTGTGTATAGTAAGCCTATTCTTGTGACGTCTTATAAACAAATCAAACCAGGCTCGGCCTGCAGTTTCATTCAGAAATGGATGTGGAACATTGTTTCGAACAGCTAACTGGTAGGCCAATCGTTTTACATCATCCCTTCTTAACCCGTAGAAACGGTTATCCATTTCTACCAAATGTTCAACTAACTCAGTTTCCAAATGGGCAGGTAAAACCGATTTTCGTCCCACTTTGAGATTAACACATTCTTCAGGTGTTTTATCACTATTGACAAATCTTTGTAATGTTGTTTGAGGAACGTGGTAAAGTTTGACAGCTTTTCTCAAACCCATCTTCTTTTCTCTCACTGAGACAATCGCTTTCATCATAGATTGGTCATCCCAATTCTTCAATTTACCCTTGGGTTTGCAGCCAATAACCTT
Source organism: Stictocephala bisonia (assembly GCA_035578905.1). Classification (NCBI taxonomy): domain Eukaryota; kingdom Metazoa; phylum Arthropoda; class Insecta; order Hemiptera; family Membracidae; genus Stictocephala; species Stictocephala bisonia. The sequence goes on along the minus strand of JAQJVL010000991.1, from coordinate 217,958 downwards.
TCTTGGCATCTGAAAAGAGCGCAAAGGAAATGTAGTTAACACAACAAATAAGTGAGGGAAATGTGGAAACGTTTCCACATTTACCTCAGTGTTGTGCTTCCACATTACCAGCATCGCCATATTGAACTAAGAGGTTAAAGCTACGCTTTATTTTAAAGCTAGGGACTTGCTCAATTGCACTAGATTGTACCGTATAGTTTGCTTAACAATAATTGCCTAAGCACTTAAAACTAGTTTGATATATTGTAACATTAAAAATCTTTAAAAACATACCTTAAAAGTTTGAAAAATCACGAAAAATTTCGAACGAATACACAATGCCAAAGAACAACGTGATGACTGCAAGCGCCCCTACAGGCGTATTAAAGAAGCATAGTAAGAAGTTGATGCGATCACCTCTAGACTGCAGCACCTCCCAAGCCCTGTAGGGTACGCTTCCACATTACCAACATGCTTCCACATTTGCACCACTTCCTCTAACAAATAAAAATGATAAAATATGAAGCTAAAATTTACAAAAATATACAATTTAGTTATAAGGTTTACTAAACAAAATACCAAATGTAAAAATTCGATGTATACAAATTATGAAAATACATAAGTCAATCACGCATTTAATACAGTAATTATGAATTTTTAAGTTAAGTTAAATTAAAGAATTGTATTTCAAACGACCTTTAGAGAAACACACTTCAAAAAATGTACACTGTCTACGTGACCATTTTTAAGTAGGTCAACTTTATTTTCAATGAATTTTTAAATATTACATATTTTTTTCTTTCTTCCAGGTGACTCGTGACTTTTTAAACTATTAATGCTTTGTATGTTTCCAGCTGAGCTTCTTTGATGGATTCAACGGAGATCGGATTAGGAGACGAACATGATTTCTTGAAGTTCACAGTACGTGAAACTTGAGTTCACAAATGGATGAAGGGAAATCATCATCACTTTCACTGACTTATAGTTAATGCATAATTTGTTTACATCCTGCCACCCAGCTTAGTTTACCTGCAATGGTAGCTGCGCATCCCGGTGCATTCCGGGGTGGACCTTTTTGGACCCTATCATTACGGCTGGTATGCGGCGTAGTCCCGGTGCACCCGCCATCCTATCTTCAGGGAGGGAAGATGTCCTGCTGAAATACTAAAGATCCCATTCCGATTTTTTTCCTAATTAAAGGTGGCAACCCTGCGCTTAAAATAACCTGTTCATAAGGTAATTATCTGACATAGAAATACCACGAATTCAAGATATATCCCATTTCCTCTTAAGCGTCAGCAAAGTCGACATACGACAAGTCGTTTTGGACTGGCAAACTTTCTTGTTTGGAGTATTGAGTTATATGCGAGACACCGCTAAGATTTAGGCTACAATTTTACCTATAGGGATCATTTTCGGTTTGAAGTAGGAAAGTCATTAGTGGCTTCGTTATAACGTGTTCTGATAATGAGTCAAAGGCCTATCTCACATTGCAACGTTAATACGTCGGAAACTGATGTAAACAGGTGGGCATGACGTCCTCATGCTGCCTGTGCCACATAGTAAGTTTATCTATATACGTGTTCCTGTACCGAAAAGTACCAGTCGATAGCCTACCTTGCTGTTGACCCCGATCAGTAGCTACTCTAAATCACTAGGGATAGCTAGTTGCAGAGGTTATTGTACAGTATTCTAACAGGCGTCACGCTTTCAATTCTTAATTTAACCCACTCCTGTTAACATCGCTGTTGAGGCATTGCCGTTTGTTGCTTGGAATTTAAACTTTTACCAATTCGGATTTCTTTCTATCGCTCTGTCTATTTTACGTGCCAGACGATCAAAATGTGGGGTGTATTGACCTCAATATATTTTTTAATCGACCAAAACAACGAGTTTTGCCAAAACGACTAACCCATACATATAACTCGATTTACAATGGTAGTCGAGCTGTCGGTAAGGCAATTCGATTACTTAAGTGTTTTTAGTCGAGTGTGACCTATTAACTTGAAAGTACGGCATTTACAGTACCTATTTACAGGTCGTACGGCATTCTCTCTCATCATTGTTCATATTTGACCTTTGGCCGAGTGAAAGGGGCTACTCTCCCTGCTTGGGAAGGGCTACAACGTGTTGGACACCTCTAACACTCGAACTATTTAACTAATACGTCAATAATGCACTAACCATACTGACAATAAGGGCGTCAGCCGAAACCATTGTTATCAAACGGCCTTGCAGCATGAAAACCAGTTTTAAAGCGCTGATTCATGGAAAGCTCCCATAAAGCACTATCACTGGAATTTGGAGCAATAAATTGCGTGTCTTGTTGCACATGAAATATCATTAGGTCATTTATTTTCGTCTTGGTTTTTGTACTATTGCATTTATCTAGAGATACACGTACGTCAAGTGTGCCAGTTGTAATCAATATATGCCGTTAATGTAGAGCTAAAAAACTAAAAAACGATTGCCGGCACAATCAAAAGAATTATATGATATGATAGCCGCCCGTCTATAAAAAATTTTACAGTTTTTACATAAAGAGCGTGCTGTTGAAGATATAAAGGCTGGAAGTGTTGTCCCCTAAAATTCTAGAACAATCAAGAATCGACATCTTTCCACAACATTCTTAAGATGGACTGGGGTGCTCCAGAAGGTTCGAGAACTAATAGGAATGTAATTGAACATTCCAGAACTGTTTGAATATTAAAAAATTGTGGATTTATGGAGCATTAGAACCATTTTTTGTATGGTGTGGATTACCATATGATATGTAAGCAACTTCCAACATTGAATTGGACAGTCAGTTTCTCATTAGTGATGAACGGATGAACTGTAAAAGAAGTGAAGATTCTAAGCAAGGAAGTGAGTTAATAAAAACATATAGTGTAACGTGAATAGTCGAAGAGATAGAGCGACTGAATATTTAAATATAAAATAAAGTTTGTAAAGTATTCTTGGTGAATTTGTTTGTAAAATGTTTATTTATTTTATATTATATACTATGCTCAAAACTTTAAAAAAGAGATCTTGCTAGTTCTGAATATCACAACCTACATCATTCTGGACATTTTGCATTTATAATATGAAATTGTATTTATTTTTTAGACGCCGTATCGTAATATATGTTCTCGTTCACTTCATGAAAATAACACAAACCACGCACATATAATAAAACACTTAGTTATCCAACTCACACACTCATCCTTATACCTGGTAAAGCAAGGCAAACTGCTGTTCAATATAAGCTGCATTCTTCCAGCCTGGGCCTCAAGGATTGTACAAATAAGTAAAATACAGTTCTGCTGTATCTCTTATAGTTCTTGTTTTTATTTTACTTAAATTGAAGAAAGAATTGAGTAATGGACGCTGTGCAATGGAAGGACAGAGTATGTGAGGATGAGGGAATTAAGAAGAAAAGAAGGAAGAGAGGTTCTGGTATCCATTAGAGAAAGAGTTATCGGATTGGACCTTGTTTAAGGAGGGATACTATTGTGAAGGATTTTCTATGTGGGGATGGTAGGTTTATGGAAGAGGAAGAAGACGATGGACATTGGTGTTATCCAAAGTAGATGGGGTACACCGCTTCAAAATGGCAAACAGAGGGTTGTGCAAGTATTGAAAATTTGCTAACTAGCTGATAATACTGGGAATTGTAATAAAACTTCTTGCCGCGGTGTTTTTAACTGTGTAATATGCTTGTTGATTTGGGGGGAATAAGAGAGGCACTGAAAAGGTGCTGGCCCTGCCGTCGCATGGCAAATTTTAGAACTCGACACACATTCAGCGAACTATTGAATGTCCTCTGTTTTTCTCTGTGGTACCAATCATGATTACCATCAAACCCTACTAGTGCCATTTACGTTATCTATACTTTTTTAACTATTTTAAACGTTTATTTTAAAATTACGAAGTATATACGCATTGCCCTTCCCGCTCCTTCTCGTCAACCAAGTGTACGACCCGTGTCGGTATGCGCCGTTAATTACAGTCGTGTACTTTGCGATTACTTTGTTTTTGTAATACTAAAACCCCTTACATATTTAGTTCGTATCCCTCAGTTTAAACTCGTGTGTACGTGGAACCGTAGTTCTTGTATATATAAAAGTGTGTCCTAGTATTCCATGTAATTTGCCTCAAAAAGCAGGTGAATCGTTTTATATTTGTAAGATTTCAATTCTTGGTGCGTTAAAAAACACTACTACTCTCGGCGCAGAAATTATGTGTACCCGATTTTGATGGATGTTAACTAAGTAACCAAGAGGCCTATGAAAAATCCAATCACACCATTGTTTTCCTCCTTCAAGTGTACGTTATGGCATGTGCATTTTAAAATATTATTACCAGTACTGTATTATTAATTTTTATTCTAGTATGTACATAAAAAAGTACCGGAATTGTAACTAGTTTTCACTGTGCATCAACTTTACACTTGTATTACGTAAAACCCTAATGCCACTGTACACGTATGGAAGAGCGGATGGGTCAATAGCACTGTACATATATGGGTAGGTGGGTCAATAGCACTGTACTTGTATGGGTGGGTCAATACGACTGCATTAATGTATCACATTTATATTTTAATATTTAGTTGACAAGAATGTGTTCTATAAGTTTTATACATTTTTCAGAATTGTAACTTATGTTTTTAAAAAAAAGTTCTTATGAATTTCTTGAAACAAAATTTTCTTGGCTTCAAGAGGTCCTTAAATTATTTGATCATGTTGTAATCCTCATGAAATTTATAGGTACGATACATAACTTTATATGCAGTGTTCATTGATGTAAATAGATGTAAATTAATAAAAATTTCTTTTAGGAAATTGATTACAAATTTTTTTCGAAACGTTAAAATTCTTAAATTTAGAAAACTTTGGAAAAAATCTTTAGAAAAAATATCAGTGCGGTAATTTAACGGGCTTTAGAGTAATAAAAGTGTATAGTTTGTTCTCAAAGAAAACTGATTAAAATTCAGGTATTTTTTATTATAACTAAGATCAAATTCATTAAAACCTGTAATAATTTTTAAATGCACATTTCAAAACTTACAATTAAACGAGAAAAACAGTGGTGTAATAGGATTTAACATGTCCTTTGTTTCTTCGTAAACTACACTCAAACTTGAGTACACATAATTTCTGCACTGACAGACAATAAAAGCCTAATTATGATAAATTAAAAAAACAAACTTTTGTTGTTCGATGGCGTAGTAATGTAAAAAGGCGAATAGTGGAGAGATATATAGAGAATACAAAACTAGTTACATGACAAAAAGGAAGAAACACATGAAAATAAGGCACAAGTTAAAATAAGAGCCCCAGTAGAATCATTGGTCTCTCTCTCTCTCTCTCTCTCTCTCTCTCTCTCTCTCTCTCTCTCTCTCTCTCTCTCTCTCTCTCTCTCTCTCTCTCTCTCTCTCTCTCTCTCTCTCTCTCTCTCTCTCTCTCTCTCTCTCTCTCTCTCTCTCTCTCTCTCTCTCTCTCTCTCTCTCTCTCTCTCTCTCTCTCTCTCTCTCTCTCTCTCTCTCTCTCTCTCTCTCTCTCTCTCTCTCTCTCTCTCTCTCTCTCTCTCTCTCTCTCTCTCTCTCTCTCTCTCTCTCTCTCTCTCTCTCTCTCTCTCTCTCTCTCTCTCTCTCTCTCTCTCTCTCTCTCTCTCTCTCTCTCTCTCTCTCTCTCTCTCTCTCTCTCTCTCTCTCTCTCTCTCTCTCTCTCTCTCTCTCTCTCTCTCTCTCTCTCTCTCTCTCTCTCTCTCTCTCTCTCTCTCTCTCTCTCTCTCTCTCTCTCTCTCTCTCTCTCTCTCTCTCTCTCTCTCTCTCTCTCTCTCTCTCTCTCTCTCTCTCTCTCTCTCTCTCTCTCTCTCTCTCTCTCTCTCTCTCTCTCTCTCTCTCTCTCTCTCTCTCTCTCTCTCTCTCTCTCTCTCTCTCTCTCTCTCTCTCTCTCTCTCTCTCTCTCTCTCTCTCTCTCTCTCTCTCTCTCTCTCTCTCTCTCTCTCTCTCTCTCTCTCTCTCTCTCTCTCTCTCTCTCTCTCTCTCTCTCTCTCTCTCTCTCTCTCTCTCTCTCTCTCTCTCTCTCTCTCTCTCTCTCTCTCGCACGCACGCACGCACGCACGCACGCACGCACGCACGCACGCACGCACGCAACTACACGCACGCACGCACGCACGCACGCAACTACACGCACGCAGGAGGTGATATGATAGCCAGAGCCGATGTTTCAATCGAAATCATCCATTCAAAGAAAAACGACGCTTTTTAAGGATGTTGATAGAATTACGTTGTGTTAGTAGGGGTGCAGTAAAAGTGTTATGAAGTGGTCCAGACCGAGCCAGACGAGAGGCTGTGTATCGATTTCCAGCTTACCCTAACCTCCCCCACTAAACAACATTGGGGTTGTTTCTGTCCGCGCGGTGGAAGGTTACTATTGATCAATCGATTTCTATTTGTGGACCTCATGTGATCTAGAATTACTTTTATAAAAGGGTTAAATATTGAAATAGTGTAATTTTGAATACACGCACCTATCTTCACATTATTATGTAATTGCCAACCATTTCTGTACGCACAGATAAATGAAGCGTTCTCAATAGCCTGTACGTACGATTGTATGTAAATGCATAAAATATACGATTGTTTGGCCTTTTTCAAGAACCAAACTTATGAAACTTGATATCATTCACACCTACCTATGATTATAGAAATGTTTTAAGTTTGACGTATGATGTTAAATTTGTTGTATTTTTATTGATATAATAATTTAATTGAACCACTGGGCACACACCAAGATATTTTTAAATACATTATCTAAATTTACTTCCTAACTAGGCTCAATAAGTGGACAATTATAACTAACGTTAGAAAATGTTACTATTCATGTAGTTAACATGTTAACTCAACAAAAGCATATTAAAAAAGTCGTGAAATTTTATATTAGTTATCTTCGTTCCTCCTACCTCTCAGGGAAACTGCTACTTTACAGAAACTGCGACTGCCTTAATAAATTCTCATAGTGAACAATAAATAATATAAAACATGACTGATACGCAACACTAATTTACACTAGGGGACACCCCTGCACGTTTCGCGTGCCAACCTCGTCACTCGCTGCGCTCGTTACACCTCGGCCTCCGGCATGGAGTTGTGTACTTTCACTACAAATTATAGTAGGTTTACTGTATAACGCAAAATCACAACATTAAATTTATTTACAGTATCTCACTCACATTACTTGCGTTGCTACCTATTTATTAGTATAAACAACCAATGATATTACTAGGCCTGTCTTAGCCTATTTCAAACGTATTAATTTCATTTGTATTTGTTTAACAGCTGAAGATTAATAAAATATCTGCATTAGATTGCCATTGAAACCTTCAAGCCCAGTAGAGCGGAGCCCTACAATCGAATGTGAATAAAAGAATGATTACAATCTTCCCTGGTTTAAAATTATGAAATTTCTAACCTCCTCAATATTAGAAACACAATTGTTTACATTCAAACAGCTGTTGATTTTTTTGGAATATTTATATTTGAACAGCTTCTACTTTTTTTATTCATTTAAGACTCTCTCCATAATATTCTTATGGCCGAAAATCGTACGTTGAGGGATTCTCGTACCCTTCAAGGTGAAATATTGAAGAATTAAGACCTTATGGAACAACTACGAATATAGGCAAATTTGTTGACACCTCAACCGTTTAACTTGGTCAAGAAATAAGGGACGAATTGCGTTGACAAACACTGTGTATTAAATAGGGTGCAAAAATATATGGAAACGCTTTCACAACTGTTGTATGACTTCACGTGTAAAAGTGAAATCTTGTACATGATCATGGTTACAAAGAACATACTATTTGACGCCATTGGTGATATTTCATCATTTCAAGGGGACGGCCCACGAGGAGTTGATGTGGGCATCAACGGAAGTCTAGGTCGAGTTTGGTATCAAATGGAAGGTCTATTCAAGAGAAATCAGTTGCAGCAAACCGGACTGCTTTCCAGAGTAGCGGTCATTTGAATTTCAAAGTAACTAATTTGAACAGTATTATTTCTCAGTATTTAATGGTTTCAAGTTAATTATTCTGATAAAAATTTAAACTTTATGGAACAGAATTATTAAAAAATTAAATTATCAAATTATCTATGGAAAAAATAACGTTGTTTGAAAACGTTTCCTTATTTTCCCCCCGCCCTGTATGTAAGAATATAGAACAGGGACCTTGTCGAGGTTTTTACGCTGGCAAAAATTTATCATTTTCTTATGTCTTAGTCATGTATTTACTTTGAAAAAAATTGTGCCAAAAATCGACAAGACCTCTGTTTTATATAATTACCCACTAATCCCAACACAATCCTCGGGAGAAGTCATTTTAAATCTATCATTTACAGTTAACAAATTACTGCAACTAACTGAACAACTTTCTCTTTCTGAACTCTTCCACTGAACTAACTCTTCTGCTAACATATATATCCTAGGCTGCAATCTAGAAACTACTAGGATAAACAAGTTTTTTCAAAAAAATTCAGTTTATATAGGAGCAAAGTACTACAACGCCCTTCCCAATTTTGTTAAAAAGGAAACAGTTTATGGAAAATTCAAAAAGGTCCTTTAAAATATATGATTGCAGCCCCTCTTTACTCAATTGAAGAATATTTTAATATTGGAAATGTTTGATGATACATAAAGCAATACTGTATTGAGGATGTAAATAATGTTTAATGTTTAAGTACTAGACTAAGAAACTTCTTAATTAATTGTATGATGCCATTTATTTGTATTTTGTACAAAATTATAAATAAAGAGAATTTAAATTGAATTGAATTGAACCCGGATTAAGATAGTAAACAAAGAATATTTATTTGTTTAAAAACATATTTTTCTCTCCAGAATCTTCTTATAAATTTTGATAAATATTGTTAATATGCCTTCAAAGTAGACCAATCTAAATCGTTTCAAACGAACTCTAACTGCAATAAAGAATTGATGAGCATATCTCCCGGCGTGGTGGCTCATTGGCATGGTTTCGGACTGCGGAGGGCCAACGTTGGTACTTCTCAAACCTAACCTTAATTAATTAAACTCAAACCTAATCTTTATTAGCCTATACTACATAGCTTAAAACTATTACTTTGTACACATAGGCATTGGCAGGGTGTTCAGCAGTAACCCGGAACAGCCAGATAATTAAAAACAACCTTGAAAGATCTGGGGAAAATCTGGGAATTTGAAATAAAACCTGAAAAATCCTAGCTAATGTCATCACTGTGTTGAATTTGTAATGGTCATTGTATGTTTGGGTGTTATTCAAATAGTACGAAATGTTGAATGTACAATCCATCTAATTGTCTAAACAATGAAAATTTTATATTACTGTACTTTTATTGTGTTTATGCAGCCTCATAACAACTAGTTTTTATTGCAAAAAATGATACTGATATTTTCTTTGTTCAACTGTATAAAAATAATCTGAAAGGCTTAATTGCGATAGTTTTATACTTAATTGTAAGTGATGTCAATGAAAATATATTATTAAAAATTTAACATTTACCTACATTATATTAAAAAATATTATTGATTAAATTCAATACACGTATATGTAATTATGTCCATTTTAGGTAAGGGAAATGTATATGAAATGAGGGAAAAGTCAAGGAAGCTTACAGGACACCCTGCTTCAACAGGTTGTTTGTTTATACCAGTTTATAAAATAGATGATTCAAATATATTTTAAACGGAATGTATATTAAAACGTTAGTCTCAACAGTCGCGTTCCAACAGTCTCATCATTTAAACGTTAGTCTCAACAGTCGTGTTCCAACAGTCTCATCATTAAAACGTTAGTCTCAACAGTCGTGTTCCAACAGTCTCATCATTAAAACGTTAGTCTCAACAGTCGTGTTCCAACAGTCTCATCATTAAAACGTTAGTCTCAACAGTCGTGTTCCAACAGTCTCATCATTAAAACGTTAGTCTCAACAGTCGTGTTCCAACAGTCTCATCATTAAAACGTTAGTCTCAACAGTCGCGTTCCAACAGTCTCATCATTAAAACGTTAGTCTCAACAGTCGCGTTCCAACAGTCTCATCATTAAAACGTTAGTCTCAACAGTCGCGTTCCAACAGTCTCATCATTAAAACGTTAGTCTCAACAGTCGCGTTCCAACAGTCTCATCATTAAAACGTTAGTCTCAACAGTCGCGTTCCAACAGTCTCATCATTAAAACGTTAGTCTCAACAGTCGCGTTCCAACAGTCTCATCATTAAAACGTTAGTCTCAACAGTCGCGTTCCAACAGTCTCATCATTAAAACGTTAGTCTCAACAGTCGCGTTCCAACAGTCTCATCATTAAAACGTTAGTCTCAACAGTCGCGTTCCAACAGTCTCATCATTAAAACGTTAGTCTCAACAGTCGCGTTCCAACAGTCTCATCATTAAAACGTTAGTCTCAACAGTCGCGTTCCAACAGTCTCATCATTAAAACGTTAGTCTCAACAGTCGCGTTCCAACAGTCTCATCATTAAAACGTTAGTCTCAACAGTCGCGTTCCAACAGTCTCATCATTAAAACGTTAGTCTCAACAGTCGCGTTCCAACAGTCTCATCATTAAATGCAGTACGGTGGAATACATGATGACAGTTGTTGACATCTTTATTAGTTTTTGTCGTAATATTATTCTGAACTGGAATATACGATGAAATAAAGCTATGACACTTATGACCGTTCTATGCCGTGCAACTGGCTTTATTTTAGAACTGGAGTATAATACCAAAGCGTCTTGTCAGTGGTGCCAACATTTTTAACTACAGGATATTGTTCTGAACTGGATACTATGAAAACACCTAAATATAGGTTAGGTTAGGTAAGGTTAAAACTCTTGCTACAAACTTTTTGATATTGTTCCATCGGCCAAAATAAGCCAAAAACTAAATAAGTAATTGGCCTATCTCTTTCTTTTAGTGTCACTGTCTGTGTTTTTATTTAAAAATAATATTTTTCAAGAAACTCAATCAAATTTAGCCAAACTTAAGTAGACTTTTTATTGTAATTAGATATAATAATGTAAAGTGTTTTATCAAGTTTGCTTAGTTAATTTCAAATTGGCGGCCATTTAAAATATTTAAATTAAAATAACTGTAAAAATATTAATTTTATATAAGTTACAAAAGTGACTTTTTAAGAACTATTTTAAAACAAAAATGTAATGGTATATAAATGTTTACATATAATAACAAATAACTGAATTGTTGCAGAATTAGTATGACAGTACATATCCTGAGTTTCTCCAGAATCAGCTAACAGCTCGACAATAGACTAAGTAACAAATAACAAACTTTTTTATAATGCAGAAATAAAATATATTACCTTGTTCAATCACTTTTATTTAATATACTACATGTTTCGATCCTTAGACCATCTTCAGGTGTATATTGCAACAAAATATCTTGAAGGTATCAAAAGTGTATTAATGTCTTATTAGTATGGCGGTGTATGTTTATAAAATTAAACTTATAGGTCATTAGCGTCTTTCAAAATAAAAATTTAAATTAGTTATTTTAAAATTTAAATTAAAAAACTTATTAAACTGAAAATACATAAAATAATAATTATTTTATTTATTTTCAGGTTAATACGTTTTAACAAATTTAAATTTTTGTTAAATCCTCACTCAATCCGCCTTAAAACACGCACAAGCTGTGTCGGCCTCTCATTTAACCTGAGTAATACTTATTACCTTTGGTATGTCCTCCACTCGGCGAAGTTATTACCAGTAAGTCGTTCTAGTGTGTAAGTATTCGTTAACGACCGAGCACAGTGCAAGCACGTGTTGGACGTCATCGACAGTGCCACTCGGCGAAGTTATTACCAGTAAGTCGTTCAAGTGTGTAAGTATTCGTTAACGACCGTGCACAGTGCAAGCACGTGTTGGACGTCAAATGACGTCATTTACAGTGCCACTCGGCGAAGTTATTACCAGTAAGTCGTTCTAGTGTGTAAGTATTCGTTAACGACCGTGCACAGTGCAAGCACGTGTTGGACGTCAAATGACGTCATTTACAGTGCCACTCGGCGAAGTTATTACCAGTAAGTCGTTCTAGTGTGTAAGTATTCGTTAACGACCGAGCACAGTGCAAGCACGTGTTGGACGTCATCGACAGTGCCACTCGGCGAAGTTATTACCAGTAAGTCGTTCTAGTGTGTAAGTATTCGTTAACGACCGTGCACAGTGCAAACACGTGTTGGACGTCAAATGACGTCATTTACAGTGCCACTCGGTGAAGTTATTACCAGTAAGTCGTTCTAGTGTGGAAGTATTCGTTAACGACCGAGCACAGTGCAAGCACGTGTTGGACGTCAAATGACGTCATTGACAGTGCCACTCGGCGAAGTTATTACCAGTAAGTCGTTCTAGTGTGTAAGTATTCGTTAACGACCGAGCACAGTGCAAGCACGTGTTGGACGTCAAATGACGTCATTTACAGTGCCACTCGGTGAAGTTATTACCAGTAAGTCGTTCTAGTGTGGAAGTATTCGTTAACGACCGAGCACAGTGCAAGCACGTGTTGGACGTCAAATGACGTCATTGACAGTGCCACTCGGCGAAGTTATTACCAGTAAGTCGTTCTAGTGTGTAAGTATTCGTTAACGACCGAGCACAGTGCAAGCACGTGTTGGACGTCAAATGACGTCATTGACAGTGCCACTCGGCGAAGTTATTACCAGTAAGTCGTTCTAGTGTGTAAGTATTCGTTAACGACCGTGCACAGTGCAAGCACGTGTTGGACGTCAAATGACGTCATTTACAGTGCCACTCGGTGAAGTTATTACCAGTAAGTCGTTCTAGTGTGTAAGTATTCGTTAACGACCGTGCACAGTGCAAGCACGTGTTGGACGTCAAATGACGTCACTTACAGTGCCACTCGGTGAAGTTATTACCAGTAAGTCGTTCTAGTGTGTAAGTATTCGTTAACGACCGAGCACAGTGCAAGCACGTGTTGGACGTCAAATGACGTCATTGACAGTGCCACTCGGCGAAGTTATTACCAGTAAGTCGTTCTAGTGTGTAAGTATTCGTTAACGACCGTGCACAGTGCAAGCACGTGTTGGACGTCAAATGACGTCATTTACAGTGCCACTAGGCGAAGTTATTACCAGTAAGTTGTCCTAGTGTGTAAGTATTCGTTAACGACCGTGCACAGTGCAAGCACGTGTTGGACGTCAAATGACGTCATTTACAGTGCCACTAGGCGAAGTTATTACCAGTAAGTTGTCCTAGTGTGTAAGTATTCGTTAACGACCGTGCACAGTGCAAGCACGTGTTGGACGTCAAATGACGTCATTGACAGTGCCACTCGGTTGTGTTATCGTAGTTCACTGCACAACCAACTAGCTTGGCAAATTCTTCTCGGAATTATGTTCGGACTCTTTCCATTTCTGTAACCAGAAGTGTACTGTATATGGCATATCGTGTACTTCGTGACTCAGTTGTTGAGAAAGACTTTCCAAGAAATGCTAGTTAGATGTAACACACTACTGTGCGTTGTAAAATGACTTTTATTTTATGTAGACCAACTAAATTTAATTATATTACCAAAATGAACAATTAGAAGCTTTAATGAACAAATTGATAGGTAGTTTGTTGATGTTTAAATAATTACAATTGAATAGTTGGAAGTTAGCGACATTTTTACCATGAAAAACATTTGAAATTTAATAATCATTAATTTTACTGAAAATTTTTGTACCATTAAAAAATACCTTGCTAAAGACCAAACTATACCCTTACGTAAAAATTAATGAATATATGGTATTAAATTACTTTCGTCATAACCGACATAATGTTACGATATTTTCCTGGAATGCGTATTTTGTAAGTTAGTGCTAAGCTTGCCGTGCGTTATGATGGACTAGATTGTGGCCTAAACAATATTTAAAAATAAATACCGTTGGAATGACGGTTTGAGAATGGTTAGTTGGAGTCAATAATTATTCAAGGCTAAATCTACAGAAGCGAGTCCAATACATATTTTCTGAGCTGTTGCATCCTATAACTTAGTATGTAAAACGATCTTGTCACGCATCAGGACTTTTTCTAATATCCAGGCATGATATTCTGTCCATGCAACTGACAGATTTATTTCATCTGCTATCCGTTCTGCACTGCGTTAAACAAGGGTTAAGGGATAGTTGGTTCATGTTAGGTGGCACGGCCGAAGAAAGCAAATTACAATAAGAGATTTTAGAGTAGTTATACGGCATAAAAATCACGTATAAAAACTTAGTTAAAGTCCTCTCTGTTATATCCAGAACGATTCGACTATTATTGTACCCTGATCCATTATCTGTGTAGTCATAGGGTATCTGTACTAAAAACTAAAGCTTCCTTCCGGTAACGACTGCGTCAAGGTTTTATCTATTTTTTATATTTACATCACCAAACGTTTCGCCCATACTGTGATGTGGTATCCTCAGTGGTATCAACGGTGTGTGTTTCAGAGATACCACTGAGGATGCCACATGACAGCATGGGCGAAACGTTTGGTGATGTAAATATTGTAGATAACACTTTGACGCGGTCGTTACCGGAAGCTTTAGTTATTAGTAATGACACAGACCTTAAGCCTACGAAATAAAATGTGGTATCTGTTTTATTTATTATTATACTTTGTTTTATCTAGATCTATACGGGTTTAGTGTTTGCACAGAGAAAAAGATATAGGTCACTTTACTATAGCCGCAGCGAACGCCTCGGTGGTAGTTATAAGTAGTTTACAATTCTGATGTACATCTGTAGTTATAATTAATATATTTATCGTTTAGGATTTGGGAGTAATAAAGGAGGAACTGACAAGGTGCTGGCCCTGTCATCGCATGGCAAAGTGGAGAAATTACTAGACACACACACTAGTGCACTGTTGGATGCGACCTCTGTGGTGTATGTTAACTACTAGACACACACACTAGTGCACTGTTGGATGCGACCTCTGTGGTGTATGTTAACTACTAGACACACACACTAGTGCACTGTTGGATGCGACCTCTGTGGTGTATGTTAACTACTAGACACACACACTAGTGCACTGTTGGATGCGACCTCTGTGGTGTATGTTAACTACTAGACACACACACTAGTGCACTGTTAGATGCGACCTCTGTGGTGTATGTTAACTACTAGACACACACACTAGTGCACTGTTGGATGCGACCTCTGTGGTGTATGTTAACTACTAGACACACACACTAGTGCACTGTTGGATGCGACCTCTGTGGTGTATGTTAACTACTAGACACACACACTAGTGCACTGTTGGATGCGACCTCTGTGGTGTATGTTAACTACTAGACACACACACTAGTGCACTGTTGGATGCGACCTCTGTGGTGTATGTTAACTACTAGACACACACACTAGTGCACTGTTGGATGCGACCTCTGTGGTGTATGTTAACTACTAGACACACACACTAGTGCACTGTTGGATGCGACCTCTGTGGTGTATGTTAACTACTAGACACACACACTAGTGCACTGTTGGATGCGACCTCTGTGGTGTATGTTAACTACTAGACACACACACTAGTGCACTGTCGGATGCGACCTCTGTGGTGTATGTTAACTACTAGACACACACACTAGTGCACTGTTGGATGCGACCTCTGTGGTGTATGTTAACTACTAGACACACACACTAGTGCACTGTTGGATGCGACCTCTGTGGTGTATGTTAACTACTAGACACACACACTAGTGCACTGTTGGATGCGACCTCTGTGGTGTATGTTAACTACTAGACACACACACTAGTGCACTGTTGGATGCGACCTCTGTGGTGTATGTTAACTACTAGACACACACACTAGTGCACTGTTAGATGCGACCTCTGTGGTGTATGTTAACTACTAGACACACACACTAGTGCACTGTTAGATGCGACCTCTGTGGTGTATGTTAACTACTAGACACACACACTAGTGCACTGTTAGATGCGACCTCTGTGGTGTATGTTTACTACTAGATACACACTAGTAGACTAGTATTATTTCGTGTGTACAACTGTTTAAGTTAAATAAATGGTTGCTCGTTTATTGGGACTTGTTAAACGCTGTAGACTAGATGACAAAAGTTGTTTCGGAAGTATAGTAATATTATCATCTTCGAATGCTTATCAGAGTCTTGTATAGATCCACTTAGGACTTGTTAATCGCTGTAGACTAGATGACAAAAGTTGTTCCGGAAGTATAGTAATATTATCTCTTCCTATGCTTATCAGAGTCTTATATAGCTCCACTTGGGACTTGTTAAACGCTGTAGACTAGATGACAACAGTTGTTTCGGAAGTATAGCAATATTATCATCTTCCAATGCTTTTATCAGAGTCTTGTATAACTCCACTTGGGACTTGTTAATCGCTGTAGACTAGATGACAAAAGCTGTTCCGGAAGTATAGTAATATTATCATCTTCCAATGCTTATTAGAGTCTTGTATAACTCCACTTGGGACTTGTTAATCGCTGTAGACTAGATGACAAAAGCTGTTCCGGAAGTATAGTAATATTATCATCTTCCAATGCTTATTAGAGTCTTGTATAACTCCACTTGGGACTTGTTAATCGCTGTAGACTAGATGACAAAAGCTGTTCCGGAAGTATAGTAATATTATCATCTTCCAATGCTTTTATCAGAGTCTTGTATAACTCCACTTGGGACTTGTTAATCGCTGTAGACTAGATGACAAAAGCTGTTCCGGAAGTATAGTAATATTATCATCTTCCAATGCTTATTAGAGTCTTGTATAGCTCCACTTGGAACTTGTCATTGCTGTTGATATGCTGGCCACTGAATGTGTTGTTCTCCCGCTACAGGCGCCATCTGCCGACAGCCACTGGCTCTCGTCTCGGTCCCCCTTTGGGAAGTGATGACTCATCATCACTCATGAGCCACGTCCACGCACGAGTACCAGTTACTACTGGACTTTAATGTTGTTTATTTTACATTGATACCACATGAGGGAAGTACAAATAAACATGCTCATTTAATTTTATCTAAAACGCTTTATTGCCGCATTAGTCAAATCATAAAAAATGACGTAGCAAGTCTTAATAACAGAAAAATATGTTCCCCTAATGCTTGGAGAGGTGCACTATATTTGTGTTATATTTTAAAGGCGATAAAATAAGTAGCAATTAAATTCACAAAGTGGTTCATTTATGTTTAATACAATTTGTGATAGTCCCTGTGTTGTTATTAACGTGATATGTCAATAATGTTAAAAAATAATGATTTTGTCATTGCATCAACAATTAACTATAAATTCTACTCCTGCCGTCTTGTGTCTCTCAGTTCGATAGTTATTCCTGCCTCTGTTTCATAACAGTGTATGTATGTCACTTATTGGTTGTTATTACATTCGATTTGAAAAAGATGCATGTTTTCAGAATATAGAGGCAGGAAGGGTAGTGCCAACAGTTCAGATTTGTTATTGCTGGTTTACACGACTCTCCTTTCGCAGTTTTGCGATTATTATTTCTTTTTTCTGGACGATAAAAGCCATTGAAAAACTTATATTTTAACAACCTCCCCAAAGGATAAATCCATATGAAAGGCCATAATATGTCGTCATCAGTACCTGAGTCAGGCAATATTTGGCGAGCTGCCTCAAGGCGTAAATGCCTGAGGATAATTTGGAGCAAACACGTCATACTCGAAAATCTCAAGTCAATGCCCGAGATATATTTCAAGAATTTCGTCGAGTAGACCTCTTCCATCTGTCTCATCCGACACAATAGTAGGACTGAGTTCTGGATCGATATGTCGAAAACAGAAACCTTATAGACAGTGCTTTTTCCTGAGGACGAGTTAGGGGCTTCAGGATATTACTCATGTACCTTAAAACCACAGATAGATGTATACATGGTAAAATGTTACACGACCGTTTATGTTGTGTGGTTCTGTCGCCACAAAGTTTACATTACGGCCTGTGTGGTTTGACCATGTGGCTGCCAAGTTACGTCAACAGCTTCTCTTACGACCAATCTCTCTCGATTCGATGTAATGGTTCTGTTGAAACAAAACGCGTACGTTGCTACTGGTGGAAATTGTCTGCTGATCGGTGATAACACATGACACAACATCAAGACAAAACACCTTCAGACGTTTGGTGGAGTAGTTTGCGTGGGTTTGTTAAAACGCCATGAAAACAAACAAAAACGCATTTATGACGCAAAACTTTCCAAACTAAGTAAGGTACTTCCAAACAATTCAACAACTGCCACTTCATTTCATTTTGCCCTAAGTAGAATATTTTAAATTTTACTATTTTGACACTTATAGCATTTCAGAAATGATCAAAACTGAATTTACTGTCTAAACCTCAGATTACTGGTGTGGATATTTGTTGTTCCGTAAAAGAAATCGATCACAGCGTGATTTGTGATCAGTAGGAAGAATTAGGCCAATGGGGTGCAAACACATCAAGAGATGGAACAAGAAGCTCTGACTAATGCTGCAACCACTCTCTGTGGAATGTCCCCTTGGCGGTCACTTTCTAAACCAGTTCTCCACTTTCTCCGCTTTGTTTACATTACTTAGCCCCTTGTTTCCCTTCTATTGGCTCGCCTCAGCCGGGCCGTGTCGCCATGACCTTTGACCCCTCCATGGTCCTCTGACCTCGGCGTGTTTTTGTGGGTTCGTCGTCCGTGAACTTCCCGCGAGTTTGAGAAGCGCCGAGAGGCGCTAATGAAATCCTCTCGTGTGGTGCAGCATGTTCCACTTATCACATGCCTGTGCATGATGTTCACGCTGCGGCGTGCATTTGTTATCATAAACGTGGCATTTAAGTAATTTTACGAATGAGTTCTCTCGAGTAGTGTTTATTATATGGTGTTATGATAATTTGGACACAGTTTAGTCTGCTTCATAGTCAGGGACTGATACTTGCATTTTTCTGCAAATGTAGTTTCCTATCATTGACTATATAGAAACAAGCAGACTGTCATAGGCAATTAATGTGTTGTAGACGGGTGCCTGTGCTGCTATCTAATGGTGATACAATAAACGCTCTGGCGACTGTTTAACGTACTATTAGCTCAGCGGAGTCACTTTGGTTAGTTCGAAGAGACGGTGGCTGAGCGGTTTAGGACTAGGAGTTTGAACCTGAGTTACTGATACCGAAGGCTCAACTCCTGGCATTGACTGTTAGTTTTACCTAGTACCGTAGTACTGGCCCTCCACCTTACACCGATAAGTTCCTCGCACAGGTCAATAGTCTATGAGGAATGAGTAGAGTATCCTAAGGTGAAGATTAACCTCTCCTTATAAACATTTTGTTATTTTATGCGATTCAATTTCAAATACAATACGAATTTAAAAGATAATATAACTCCAAAAGTGTCGTAACTTTTGGGTATTTACTATGAATTTGTACCATAGTTAGTTGTCGCGAGGACGGAGTTTTGAAATGGAACGTTAATTATTAACGTTTTTAGGAATTGTACTTTTCATAGGTACGTATTATTAAAAAGCCTATGCTCAATAAGGTGCTAAATAGGCGTTCAACCGCGCAAATCCATAATATTGGAGATGGTTTTTCTTTATTAAATTGATCTATTTTTATAAAATTGACATCTGCATACAAAATCATGTTTAGTGGGCCTCATTAGTATTGATTACCCTACTTGTAGGCATCGATAAGACGGACATCACGTTATCAGTGTGAACTGTAATCTTATTCCTTTTCTCACATCGTACTTTTTCCATTAGCTAAATTCTTTCAAAAGGAGCAATAGTACAAGTCCTGTATTTCGTATTAAAGTCGCGGTAATCTGTGCCTATGTTTGTTTTAACGGCAGTAGCCTGCTTATACATCCTCTACTGTATTTCCGTCCAGCGATGATTGGACCGCCAAAAATAACCTCACAAGTACAGTAACTGACTCCTTGCCAGATTTCACTGACGGTATAAAAGTGTGGGGGATTTCTGGTTCATTATGCTAATGAATGGTTTTTCTTCCGGAAGAGAACTCTTCCGTCGTCTTTAATTTCGTTTGTCTGTAGAGACAATGATTTATTTTGGTAAAATACTTTTAAGATATTCTCTTTTAATATATATTTTAAACTTCACTCGCCTTTCCTGTTTGGCCTCCTTTGCGTGAACTTTATATAACAAATGAATTGGTCTACTGTTAGCTCAGTTGGTAATTCAATCCTTGGTTATTGCACTCCGCACTCTGAAGCCTGATCACACCTGAAGGAGGGGTTCCCACCACACCTGAAGGAGGGGTTCCCACCTCACCTTCCCAGTCCTCCAGCAACGTCTAAAGGCTGCCAACTCCTCAGCAATAACCATAACCTCCCTCCAAGCCAAAGGGGTGTATATTAAGGGGAAGTTTACATTGAACTGATGTTCAAACATTAAGACCTGTAGACTTATTGATTGACATCGATAAATTTTAAATTTGGTTATCTGTAAATGTGTGAGATGTTAATGTACATAGCAACAGTTGTGTATAGTTTTTGACCCTATATCACCAATTTGGTTATCCGTAAATGTGTGAGATGTTAATGTACACAGCAACAGTTGTGTATAGTTTTTGACCCTATATCACCAATTTGGTTATCCGTAAATGTGTGAGATGTTAATGTACACAGCAACAGTTGTGTATAGTTTTGACCCTGTATCACCAATTTCCAAGCAGATACCTGATTATATTTTAATATGTTTGTACATTTTCACCAAATTAATATTAAACCGGTTGTATACGAATTATATTAAACCTATTATAAAACTTGTAACGAATTTTCACATTTAACCTATTACAAAATATTTGTTGTGGAAATTTTATAGTTGGCTGAAACATTTATTCACTTTTTACATACAAAATGGACCTGGAGTGAAAATTAACCATTTTCTTCCCAAATTGTCTTTGACTTTTATTTTGATAAGACCAGTAACACCCAAATATAAATAATAGTTCTAATTTTGAATTGAATTATAATACTTCTTTATTGAGGCAAAATTAGGGCAAACTTGAGCTTTCTTACATATAACTAATCTCTTAAAGTACAGTAAAAACTTGATAGTTCCACTCTGTGCGTTCAACAAGGGTGTCGAAGTATACAATTTTCAGATTACAAGGAATGTATTGTAAACATTATATGAAGGGAATTGTTAGTATACTCTGCCTATTTTTAAGGAGAAAAAACTGTTATACGGAAATTTTACTGTATGCTAATTTTTTTATTAACAGTTTATCGTTTAACAAAACTAAGAACAAGCTAATTATATTGATGTAAGTAAAAGAAAGAACTATGTATGTGTTGAATTGTGCAGTTACAGTTCGTAGTTACAGTACGCAGTTACAGTACGTAGTTACAGTATGCGGTTACAGTACGCAGTTACAGTACGTAGTTACAGTTCGTAGTTACAGTACGTAGTTACAGTTCGTAGTTACAGTACACAGTTACAGTACACAGTGACAGTACTCAGTTACAGTACGTAGTTATCAAAGTATATAGGAACCTAATGGAAAAAAATGCAAACTTTTAACTGTTTTTCACTTTGACACTGTTATTTAGTAGATTTGTATCAGGTTAACCATTCACAGCTGGCACAGACAATAATTTTGTCAAGTATCATTGCCATAGCCGGTGTCAAAATATAAGGATTACCAAAGTATCTAATGTCGAACTATTGAGTTTCTTCTGTATTATTAAAACCTTTATTTGGAGTGTCACACTTTCGAACATGTTAATGTTATTTGGCCATTGAAAGGCTAGTCATTTTAAGTTGAGTGATTAAATAATTAACATCATGAGCTGGGAACCAAAAATGAAAGTTATCAAGATGAACAGGATGTCCTCAAGATAAATCCAGACCCATCCAATTATTATCTCTTCTGTATTTTTTATTAATAATTGTGTTTGAGGGAGTTGTGCTAAGAACTTGTGGCTTTAAATAAATTGGCACACAATTTGGCAAGAAACCAAAGCCGTGCTTTATATCTGTCTCTAATTGTCTCTCAGACACACATTTGGCCCACTTTGTCAGAAAGGATTGTATAGTTGTGGACAGAGTAACTCTGATGACAGTCATAGGTCCAGCCGTTGTAATAGGGCCACCTCTACATCAGGTCACATGTAGGTGCACTATTATCTGAGCTCAATGAAAGTAGGGCACTATGTATTTCAAAACCTCATCATCACTTCACATGTCAATGAATAAATTTTAATTATTTTAAAACTTAACTTGACAAAATCTGTTAATATTTTATAACTTAAAACAGAAACTAAAAATCTTTATTGGTAGGCTTCCATGATCATCACTAAAATACATTCTTTATTCATTTCTAAAGCACCGATCGTAGCTACATGGGTGAATGAGTGTGATGAATACAGATGAACGAGTGTAATCTTTGTTACTATCTGAGTGTGACTTAGCTCAGAAAGGACTATTTATTAATAGCCCCATAGCCAGGGCAACTATGAGACCTACAGCTTTACGTGAAATCCGAACCACGTAGTGTTGGTCTGATATTCAGCTAACTGACAAGTCTAACACTCAATTCTCATCCTTACACAACATCAGAACCTTGACTACAATCCAACATTGACGCTCCAGACTTCTCTAATAGTGTCCACGTCGATGGCAACTACTGAGCAGACGCCGTGTTGGTATTAAGAGGACCGAGCATGGAACCTATCGCCTACAATCTCCCAAACACTTTGTCCCCAAGTAGCTGGGTTACAGCACTGCGCCACCAGTGCCGACTAATACACACGCTCTTCGCGTGTGGATTGCGTCATGGAGTTACGTACGCAATGTACAGTTACTACCGGCATTTTGGCCATATTACAGTAGGTCATCTTCAAGGCAAGTGACATACAAAGTAGGTACACTACCATACATAAGTCTAATAGAGACAATACTTACGTTGTGTGTTCATTTCACCTTGAAGATAACCTACTGCAATGTGGCTGAAATGTCGGTAGTAACTACATCTGAACACAAGTTTACATTAGTAGAAACTAAAAGGTTTAGGAGTGAAATAGAAACATTACTTTCAATAGAAACTACTTAGTTTAGAAATGGAATAGAAAGTTAATCAGAAAGAACAGTAGATTAACAAAAATAGAAACTGCAATGGTTGGGAAATAAATTTAAAATTAACTTCCAACAGAAACTCAAGTAATAAAAATGAAATAAAAAATTAACTTTTAGTAGAAACTTCATTAGTTGGGAATTGAAATAGAATGTTTAGCTTCTACAAATACTAAAAAAAGATTGATATTAATGTTCAAACAAATAAATATTTTATGGCTAAAGTAAAATAACCTAGTTAATGTTGAAAGGGGAACATTAGTACTTCTTGTCTTGAGAACACCAGTCTTAACTCAAATGTACCTCATTATAACGCGACCATGCCAGTATTATATTTTTAAATAGTTTAAACTTGAATCCTATACACGTCTCTGGTTCAGGGGTGTGAAAGGTGGAATTCAGATCTGTTTGTTTACTATGACAGGAGTAAACACAGTTAATTACAGCTCCTGACTCCTGGCTACTTTCACCTTCCTAGAAAAATCAGTCCAGGGATGGAAAAACATTAATTACAATGGCGGTTGAGTTCTGTTGCCACATTACTGTTGCTTTTTCTTTGACATTGCAAATTCACTCCTGGTCAAGAAATTCTTATAAATATTTGAATAAAAAGGGAGAATTATTCTGACTAATGTTGATGAACGAGTTTAGTGATTATCATTAACTAAGGTCAACTGTTCCACAGAAAGAAGCCCAATAGTCAGGGCAATAGCTTTAGATGGAATCTAAACCAAATAATATTGATCTGATTTTCACCTTTATTTCTCTTGACTCAAAGGTGAAAATCTTGACAAGCTTGATACTAAGTTCTCTTCCCTAAACGTCCGGATACTGATTACCACCCAACAGTAGTGTCTACGATAGCAACCATTGAGGGGACGCCGTGTCAGTTATAAGAGGACCTAGCATAGGACCTATTGCCTAAAACCTTCTCAACACTTTCCTACAGCACTGCACCACTAGTGCCGACACAACAGTACTCATCATGCTTCGATGAGTTTAGCATGATAGTTTGGGTTGTAACAGAAATAAATATTGTATTGCATTGAAAGAATAAAACATTTTCATTTAACTTAAGAATTCAAAACTAACTCTAAAATCATTTGGTGTCAACATAAAGAAAAGTATATGGTTTGCTAATGTAAACTCAGAGTACAAAATAATGGAACTCTAATATTATAGTAGTATGGAGTTTTGTATACCAATCATGAATAACAAGCTTAGTTTTCAGTTTTTTCCCATGTTGTTGTTAACTAAATATTATTATAGTCCAACAGATTCCGAAATAAATATGGCTAGTAACTGTTACTTTATGTACACACTCTAAATCACTAAATTACACACAGCGAAATATTTACAAACTTAAATTACTAGGTAGACATTAAATTAATCACTAATATTTACAACAATTGATTTTACTTATCACACTTAAGTTTGTGTTCACACATTACCGAATCTGATACTGCTCGATGTACTGTCACTGTTAACATTCTGTCACTTGATTGTCACTGGACCTTAATCTGCCACTCCGTAGACCAGAGTTCCTCACTAGGATTTCATGAGGAGCCTTATTACTTTTCTCAAAATAATCAAGGGCTGCAAGTACTAATATTATTTAAAATTTTTCAGTTTTGTTGTATGTTTTCTAGCTTGCATTTTGTCTGTCTCTAAGCTATTAATTTAGTATTTAGTGTATTATAACAAAGACAAACTATTCTGAGCATTGTTTGTTAACTTATAAATGCCAAAGTGGTTGTCACTTGAATAAATCGTTGCAGTTCTAAAAAAATGTAAGGGCCGCAAAGTAGTGTTAAGAGTCGCGTAGTAAGTATCACTGCTGTAGACTGTCAGTCTGTCACTGACTCTCAGGTCAGGTGAAGGGTGTCTATATTTAAAGAAGTTGTGTAAGCCCAAAAGATTCTCGGACTACCAAGGTGATCCTGGGAGGGGAATCTAAGTCATTCTGGAAGCCAATTTAGGAAGGGTCTGGATCCACCTACTGCTGTTCTAGCTCCTTCCTGGAAGAACTGGACTGTGCAGGAAGTGGGCATAATAAGGTGGTGCTGATAGTGATTGTCATGATCTGTAACAATATTATTTATTGAACTGATGATGAAAATTAAATTTTTACACACTAATTTAAGGTAATGGCATTTTGAATGTATATGAGTATTGAAGTGCCATAGCCCCTGACATTTCATTGACTACGAGGATGTATTACCTGTAATGTTGAGTCACTAAGTTCCCATACAAAAGTCCATGACAGTTGGGACTATTGTTTTATTCCAACTATTTGGATATTTTATCATTATTTCTTCATAATATTTTTTGTTTCATGATTGCCTCCTACTACTCACCAGTTCTTTAATTTATTTTCACTAAAGTGATTTTATTTTTTCATCTTTGGTTTAACCATATTTTAAATTATTTAATATTTACATGTAATACAATTTTCTTACCTCAATGGCATATTGATATTCTTATTCTTGTTTCAGACATTCACAGCATGGTGCAACTCTCATCTGCGCAAGGCAGGTACAGCGATCGAAAACATCGAAGACGACTTCCGCAATGGCCTGAAGCTGATGCTTCTGCTGGAGGTGATTTCGGGTGAGACCCTGCCCAAGCCAGACAGAGGCAAGATGCGGTTCCATAAGATCGCCAATGTCAACAAGGCACTCGACTTCATTGCCAGCAAGGGTGTGAAGCTGGTCTCCATTGGAGCGGAAGGTAGGGATCAAACAAAATTTGCTGTCGTAGCATACTATTTTTCTGATGTAGGAAACATCAGTTCATCACATTTTAAACCCTAAAGTCACTAGAAATTTTAACTATCAAATGAGATATGGATTTGGTAAATAATTACAGATTTTTATGTTGCTATTCATGTTTGAAATTTAGATGCAAATTAGATTGTGTAAAATTTAGTTGGAGGTACTTAGTATTTTAGGCGTTCTTTGTGACCATGTTTTGTTTGTTCATTCACTGTAGAGTTCCTTTCATATGACTGGAATCTGAAGACCATGATTTTACTTGTTTGCTTGGCTAACTTGACCTATCATAATTCTTTTTGTATAATTATTTTACAATCTTAAAATTCCTTTTTGTGTTATTTGAACTGATTTTTATGTCATCTTTAAAGGCTGATTGGATTTTAGTTTTAGGCCTATGTAACATGTTGCCACAAAATTCTTCAATTTGCCTTATCAATCAAGTTTGTTTCATTCTTCATATGTGATTATATAAACTTGTATTCTACCACATGTTTTTAAGTTAAACTGAGTATATTTTTATTCCAATTTTGTTTGTTTTGTTTCCATACTACTGACTCGAATCATAACATTTAGAAAGTTTATTTATTCGGACAATATCACATGAAGTTGAAATAACTAAAATGTGATCTAACACTCCTCCAAGAATACTTAAGGCCTGGGAAGCTAAATCCAAGCTAATCACGAATCGAACATCTTGTTTGATAAAGTTAAGCTTAACCACAATGAACATTCACATTATCTGGTAGAAACACTGGACCGATTTCTTAATTTGAGAAGCTCTTCAGACTCAGAAAACAGAAGCTAACGTTGAAATATATTGCAGCATATTACAACTTGAGGAGCAATTGCATACTTTCTTCACATAACAGACTTATACCTGGTGTACTCAAGTGCTGAGTATTGCATTCATGTTTAGCTAAATAGTGCTCATGCAAAAGAGAACTATATCCAACTGAATAGGGTTTGAATCGAGATGGACTAGTTGTTAGTCCGAACATCTTAATAGTGGAGTAAGTTTAAGAACGTTGAGTTTATTCTCTGTCATCCACTCTAATGGAACTGTATGTCAATAATTACTTCAAGAAAATGAAGACAAACTATTCTGAGCATTGTTTGTTAACTTATAAATGCCAAAGTGGCATTTATAAGTTGATGATAATATGAGACGAAAACAACGTCGAAACAGCACACATGGAGACCATCTGGTCCAGGTACCAACATCCTTTCGGTGTGGCCTAATGCATAGCAACCAACTGTTGTCAGTTGGCACCTGACAGGTACTGCTAAGGTGCCAACTGATAACAGTTGGTTGCTATGCATTAGGCCACACCGAAAGAATGTTGGTACGTGGACCAAATGGTCTCCATGTGTGCTGTTTCGACGTTATTTTCGTCTCATCAGGTGTACATAGGTGAGAGTTTCCTACTCACCATTACACTACAGCGAAATGAGTTGATGTCATATAATTGTCTTCATTTTCTTGAAGTAATTATTGACATACAGTTCCATTAGAGTGGATGACGGAGAATAAACTCAACGTTCTGAATAGGGTTATTAGTATTATAAGTGGTACTCCAACAGCAACTCCTATATCTTAGCTTAGGGTACATTGTAACATAACCTCCAGAGACAAGTTAAAGGGAGCCTCTGCAGAAAGAGGTTATCAAGATCTTGAATACTCTGAAACGTTATATAAAATTTTCTACACCAGAAAGGCGGATTAAAATCTCAAAAACGCTCAATGTCTGTTTCTCAGTCATATGTGAAGCATAATTTGTTGTCAAAATGGTACATTCATGGGAAATATGTAAGGGACAAAATATTGTGGAATAAATATTCGTCATAAAGAAAGGACTGTGCTGAATCACTTTAGAACTGGTGTCGCAAGTTAGTACTGTGAAAATTTAAATATACAGATCATGGGCATTGACACAAGATCTGTCACGTTACTATAAAGAAGATAACAAAACAGTGGATCAAATAGTTGTAGATTGCACTCTGAGCTCATTCTCAAGAGGCATTAGCTGGTATTCACAGAACTATTAAGACTAGTAGTCTAAGGAGCCGTTCCTAAATTACATTACGCTAAAATTGGGCATTTCAGACCCTCCCCCCCCCCCCCCGTGTAACAGACATAACAGTAATACCTAACTCCCTCAATAATTACGTAACGCTGTCACCAACCCCCCCCTCCAAGTTATGTTGTCTGCGAGGCAGATTATTATTTATGATGATAGTCATTATTTTAATTTCGTTTTGTTTGTTTTATAATGGGGGGAAGGATATATTACTAACTTAAAAATCTGGTATTTTTTGGAGAAACAGTCAAATTTTGTGAATGAATTGAAACAAATTGGTTAGGTTTGATAGTTACGTAACGATGCATATAAACCCCTCACCTTCCCTTGTAACGGTGTATAACCCTGCTGACAAACCCCATCTCCCACCTAAAGGCATTATGTAATTTAGGTATATACCTTAGGTGGCTGCTTTCCTTTCCTTTTTAATATTATAGTAAGTAAACAAAAAATTATGTTTTTTTGCAGTCATGTAGATATTGTAGCTGACACTTTCACCATATGACAAATAATATTTTTACTGTAGTGGTTAATATCATAAGAGGAACTGGTTTCATAATTTTCAAGAGGTGTAAAAATCATGTCACTAATTCACAATTATTGTAGAAGTATGGTAACAAAATTAAATACTTAATCTTTTTCAATAGTAATATTTTTCCTAATAATTCAAACTTCTTTGAAGTATGAAATTCTCTTATTTAAGATCTGTGACTTTGTGAAAGTTATTGAATTTTAATAGATTTTTTTTAAAATTTATTTAACTTATATCATATTTAAGGTATTTTAAAAAGAAATACATAAACATCATTGATATCATGATTATAGGAAATGTAGCACAATACTATAAGTTAATTAATAATTTTTGCAATCAATTAATATTTGCTGCTATTGGATAAACGCAGGCTCGGTGAATTGAGACTTGATTGTCTACTGTGTACTTGAAGTAACATTGGCTGAAGGGCAAGGTTAACAAAACCAGTTGTGCTAATAGTTGTAAATGACACAATTGCACAATCTATGCTACTTTTTATGAACTGAAGAAAATTTGCATATTGCAAGTTTAGTCAGCTTTCTAAACTTGTCAGCTGTTAATAGGTTTGTTATTTATTGAACATCAAGTACTAATGTGATTTGGAATATGTTTAGAATCTGCTGCATCTGCCACTATAGTGTATTTGATTCTCTATAAAGACGTTGTTAACCGTCTCATTTGAGACAGTCAAATATAACTGAGGACTTAATAATAGTAACGATTATGATTGCCACTGAAACAAACAATATCATTTGTAGGTAATTAAATATCTATTGACTTACACCAGTTTCAATATATATATTGTCACTGACAAATTCAATTATTACTTGTTAATTGTAATAAAAAATTTTGGCAGTATGCACAGTTTACTATTTTTTATCGCTATAAAGTTATAAATTCTTATGAAAAGCCTAATAAGTTTTATATTTCCTGAAAGTTCAAGATGATAGCAACAACTTGTATATTTTGGATTTTTGATACTGTACATCCAAATTACTTATACAGGTATGGGAGTTGCCCCTTTCCCCACTTATATGTAAAAGATAACAAAATATTATTTCTTTCCAGAGAAAAATATAAAAAAAATATAACCTTTAAAGATATTTTAAATCATTATACACACTTTTACAAATAAAATAATGTAGGAACTGAGAATA
This sequence comes from Stictocephala bisonia, assembly GCA_035578905.1. NCBI lineage: Eukaryota > Metazoa > Arthropoda > Insecta > Hemiptera > Membracidae > Stictocephala > Stictocephala bisonia. Next base: position 188,351 of record JAQJVL010000991.1, on the reverse strand, counting down.
TTTAGTTTTCTTTTTTTTCAAAATGTTTAAAATACCCCTTCAAAACATGGAATAATGGCCTGCCAGTAGAGGCTTTTTAGCTGCTGGTAGATGGGTTAGATTCAAATAAATATTACAGATCTTTTTTAAAAGAGAACAGTATTGTCTAAGCTTATAGAGATTAGATTTTAATTGTATTCCTTGATTTTGTTTATAGAATAACTATTGATCTAATTTTTATTTTCTAAATAGACTCAAACCAGTTGGAAAAAATCTAATCTCACGAGGCGGCTCTATTCACACTTATTCTATAAAGCATTTAAAAATTTTAAGTACATCAAGTGTGACAGGCATTTAATTGAAACAGGGTTCAACTGCTAAACGCGGCTGTCTGCTTCTTGTAAATGCAAACGAATGCTTCTAGGTAAGCGAAGAAGAGTCACTGTTGTTCAATTCAAAAAATGGTTTCGGAATAGAAGGTTATAAGGACAATCTATCCACTAATAGTTGATGGAGTTACAAGCAGTTCCAAAGTCAACCACCAGATAGAGGGCCAGAGGTCGACTTAGATGAAATTGCTCACTGAATCAGATTTTAAGTAAACATTTCAAAAAGGCCAAATTGTACTAAAACTGTCCTTTAATAATTTTTTTATTCTTCGTCGTGTTTACTGTGATCAATGTTAGCTATCATCATATTTTTATGGTCCACTAACATTTATACTGATTATTGTTTTATAGCAGTCAATCTCCTAGATTAGTAACAACAAAGGCTAAGGAATGGCAACCTATTTTATTTGATGTGTCAAATATATATTATATGTATATATTGCATAAGTTTTATAAGGAGGTTGTTTTGGATTTATTTTTATACCTTAGTAAAATAAATTAATAGGAAGTTTGAGTGAGTGATTCTAAAATGTTATATAAGTAATTAATATCAAATATTTACTTTTTGTTACATTTTTCAGTCTACATTTATATTTATGAATATGTTGTACTGCTAGCAATGTTGTTTAAGTTGTATTTCTAAATTAATACATTAAAAAGATACTTATTGAGTATTATCGTTACAAATCTACCAAATAATTAGTTACAATTTAAGTTGTAGCTTCATTGTCATTTTTTTTTTTTTTTTTTGTGATGAAACTAATGAGAATAAATATCAGAACTATACATAAATGTACTTTTCATACCATATATTCTTAGTGTTGGACTTTGCCCATAGAAATCGTGGATGGAAACTTGAAGATGACTCTGGGAATGATTTGGACCATCATTTTAAGGTTTGCCATTCAGGACATCTCAGTGGAGGAGATGACGGCCAAGGAGGGCCTGCTGCTCTGGTGCCAGAGGAAGACAGCTCCCTACAAGAATGTCAACGTTCAGAACTTCCACCTCAGGTATGTTCATCTCCTTTTACTATGTTTTAGTACAGTATAGTATATTAAATTTGTACAGCATGTTAGCCATAGATTTATCGTGCATGACAGTTACTTGCCGCATCACAGATGCAGGTTTAGCCCTAAAAACATCTCAAAGCCATCAACATTTGAAATCTACTGCCTGATTTTCTAGATGATATCCATTGTATTGTAAATAGACTTTAAATTCATGCAAGTGCAGGTACTGAATCATCACATGACGACGGATGGTTTTATTGTTATCAGACTGCAAGAAAAGCCCACTTCTCTTATGATTGTTAAATTATGACGTACTACCCATTCTGCACGGGCTAACTTATTGTTTTTCAGTGGCTGCATGTACCATACCGCATTCTCACTTCTAATGATGCCATATTAGCTAATGATAAAATGTATCAAGCTTATTCTTAAGATGAATATGTTAATAAAACTCATTATTTATGGCATAAAGGACTCAGAATGTACACATTATAATATCCAACAATTATATTTGGTTTTTATTGAACAATAACTAGGGTGCTTACTGGTTATAGTTATATAATGCACCATGTTTATGAGTACTAACTATCGGTAATTATATAGAACAGGGGCCTTATCGATTTTTTTGGATGAACATTTGTTTTATAGTAGATACATTAAGACTAGGATACTAAGAAATAGGAATATGATAGTTTTTTTCAGTGGAAAAGCCAGAAAAATTACAAAAATGAGGAATAACAAAAAAATATTTTTTTTCTTAAATGATGTGGGTACTCAAATTATGCAGCATTTTCCCCTGATTACGAATATTAAAATGTTTACAATCGAACCATTACTAAACACGTTAGCACAGGAAATGTAGCGATTTCAGTGAGTTTACATTCTGTTAGGATAGGGCTTGGTTGAGTATTGATAGGTTAGGTTATGTTAGATTTGATTAGGTTAGGTTGTGTTTTGTTCTAGGTAGAATTATATGTGCAATTGTATCAAAACCAATAACTAAATAAGGAATGTTTATTTAGGTATTAGACGGCAGATATAAATTAAACCAAATTGAATTGCATATAGTGTGAGAAGGTAGTTTGAGAAAGACAGGGCACTTGTCACACCACAGTTCATCTGTGCTGCAACGTTAAGTGAAGTCTGACTATTAAAAGTTATGTTTGCTGAACCGATAGACAAAAATAATAATTAATTGTAAATAGTTCTGCGTTAAAACTTGTTTTTCCACATTGTTTATTAGTCTTTAAAGAATTAGTGAAATTAAACCGGTTTGCATTGCAACATAACTTTAAGTATATCAGTTGTTTAATGTTAGTAAGTGTTAAGCAAGTCTGTCTGATTAAGTAATTATTTTAGAGTTTAAAGTGCTATTGTTTGCACTTTTAATGTTTTCATTATGATTAAATAAAAATGTGGATTGAATCATGTAATGTGTGTCTTTTTCTAATTACGTGTAGAACTATATAATAAAAGGCACATGATGCAAGAGAACAAAAGCACGTATATCATAAAATGTTTTGCAAAGTAGAGAGATAATTAAGAATGGGGACAGAGATTTATATCATCGTTAGATAGCGTAGGGAGGGGAGGAGTGGAATCTTGCGCGTGTGCTATTCAATACGCCATTATATTTGAGTCAGTCTTTAAAGTTATTGTTGGCTGATCCAGATTTAAAAATTTAATTTCTGAAGATAATTTGTGACTTATTGAAAACCTTAACAAACGTGGTTTTCTTAGTTGGAAAATTTATAAACAGTGCGAAATAGTGCATAAATCCTTGACAATGACTAAACATATTTAGTTCAATCATATATAGATTGAAGATAAAAAGTTGTTATTATCAGTTTTCTGTTCTTACAGATTTTATTGCTACAGTTGATAATTGGAATGAATTAGTAAGACGATTTCTTTCAGTAAAAAAAAGTGGTTCTAGAAAAACGCCTTATTGTACAATTGTGCATAGAAAAATGTTTAGTCATAAATATGTTTTTAAAAATGTTCTTGCTATTTTTTCTATATAACTTACATTTTTAAACCAAGACACCAAATATTTTCTTATATTACTCTTTACTATATTACCTTCGCAGCTTCAAGGATGGTTTGGCGTTCTGTGCGTTGATCCATCGCCATCGACCTGATCTCATTGACTACCACAAGCTATCGAAGGACAACCCTCTCCAGAACCTCAATACCGCCTTCGATGTTGCGGAGAAGTACTTGGACATCCCTCGCATGTTAGATCCCGAAGGCAAGTTTAAGCTTGTTTTTCTAGTATAGCCAACCTTTATGATTATCATAAAAATGAAATACTCTAGAAATATTCTGAGATAGTTGCAACTGCTGTGGGGCTGCTATTGTTCTAAAGCATTCATTGAACAAGCATTTTTATTACTGAAACCATATATAAAAAGATCTTTTACTTAACCTAAGTCTGACCTGGAGATAGAAAAGACTAATTTTCCTCAAAGAGACATAATAAAACTATTTAACTAAGTTCCTCTAGTTTTTTAATTTTTTGAACACTTCTAAAAGGTTAGTAAATGTTACAAAAAATAAAAGTTATATTTCATAAAAAAAACCAGAAATGTTTGCTGTAATGTAAATTCATGTATTTTAAAAATTATACTTTGGCTAGTGTACGATAATACTTTAGGTCATTACAGCCTATATACAGTCGAGATTTAGTCATGGAAAGTTTGAGCAAACAGAGCTACGTGACAAAAAACTAGAACTTAAAATAAAGTCATAGTAAAACATTCCATAAAGATAAGAATATTTAAATTTTTTATAATTAGAATCTTCAGTTTCAGGTGACAACCGCGTCAAGGTACTATCTACAATATTTACAAGATGACCAGACGTTTCGCCCATACTGTGATGTGGCATCCTCAGTGGTTTCTCTGAGACTGAGGATGCCACATCACAGTATGGGCGAAACGTCTGGTCATCTTGTAAATATTGTAGATAGTACCTTGACGCGGTTGTCACCTGAAACTGTAGATTCTAATTATGACACCGGCCGCTTAAGCCTAAGTTCTAAGATTAAATTTTTTATGTTTATAAATCAAAGATGAACAGTAAATAATTTATTTTCATAATTACTTCCCCTTAGGATCTTATGTAATATTAAATTTATTTATATTGTGATAGTTAATTATTAAAAATTTAAGGGTGGAAAGAGACAGGCATCTTGAAACCAAGCTGCCCCTGGACACCTACAACCTAGCTATGCCATTGAATGTATTTGTAAAATATTAATACAATAACTTGAATTTAAAGAAGTGAATCCAAGTAATATTATCAATAATGTTTAGATGGCATACATTTTAAATAAGAAGTAATTTATTATTTGAATCTTGAACGACAAATTAATCTCTATTTAATCATGATTAGAAACAGCATTTACAGATCTTTATTCACTACAATATTATATCCGAAGATGTCAGTGTGTTATTCAAGAAATCAAAAGGCAAGACAGTTGGGGTAATGTTGGTTACCCTTGTTAAGGGTGTGACTGGTTGGAAAGGTAGATCATACTTATTACTACTGAGAATAAATTTCTTGCATTTTCTATCTTGTTTCTTTTTATAAATGTAGCACCTGCTAACATTTCAAACTATAATATAAAGTTACGCTACTTTGTAAGAAACAACGGTCTCAACTAGTTGCGGTGTGAGAATAAGTTTTAGTTACTCATAATTAGTTTAAGAGTTCTACCGAGTTGGATCAAACTAATGAGAGCATTGCGGCTGTTTAGACTTGATCAATACACCCAAGCCTGACGAGCGGGCCATCATGACTTACGTGTCATGCTACTACCATGCCTTCCAGGGTGCCCAGCAGGTAACTCCACCGGCCCGCCTGCTTGCTTGCCTTTGAGTGTCCTCTAACTCTTACAATCAACAACATTACAGTCCATTGTGCCATTGTCTTCAACTGGTCTTACCGTATTGCCTTAATTCTTGATTTTTTTTAACTTAATCACCAGTTCACGTGACCCTACAGGCCTGTGCTTGATCTTTATTCAACGAGTGAAGCACTGACCGTTAGCTCATTTGGAGATTTGAACCTTCGACCAAGCCATCTGCACTCCTAAGCCTTAGCCACTGAGCTACTATGCCGCCAACTTAGATTAAAAAACTTTGTAGTTTACATAAAAATTAACATAATTCTGCTTTTTAAATAAAAATACTTAAGTATCATGCTGCTTCCAGCCAATCAGTTTAAATCTCTACCACTATGTGAACGGTTTTAGTGTGTTGACGGAACATTAAACTCAGTGTGTTCTATAATAAAGAACATATTTTGTAATTAAATAATTCTTAATTACTGCTGGTGTGCAAGGGGCATTTTTTTTTTTTTTTAATTTATTGATTTTACTCGCCTGTTCATATGGACCTGCAGGTTTTGTATGTGAACTTTGAAGTACCAACCTTTAGGTCTGTTCGGAATTCAAATCTTGGGCTCTACTCTCCGTAGTCCAAAGCCACTGAGCTACCATGCAGGCATTCTGAATCTAACTCAAGATATCAATATGTCTGGTAATAAATTTTATTCTGTAAGATGTTTCCCTAAATATCTTTGTTTTAAAGGCAGCCATTCTTAGTCAATGACTGGGGAAAATTCATTTTTGTTAATTTCTAAGCAACATGCATGTTATAAGAAGGAATGGATTGAGTTACAGAAACATCATTGTGCCGTAAAAAGTTATGAAGTTGTTGAATAATTTAATTCATTTGCTTCAGTTTGAGCTATATCCTACTAAAATGATTTGAGTGTCTAACATTGTCTAAAACAGTTTTTAAAATGACATTATGACATGTTTTGGTATTAATTGTCATTTTAAGTGTGATATTCATTGATTTATTAGTTAATCATTGCAACATTAATATAGTTTGTTAGTATATAGACTTCTATATCTGTATTAATATTTTAATTCAGGCATTTATAACTAGCAAAGAGTAACATACAGTAATGTGAAATTTTTTAAAATACACGTATAAACAATTTTTAGACCATATTATGGTTTAGGTTTTTATTAGTCAAGCATATGTTGATAAGCTTTATGCAAATATTGTTTCCTGTTTGTAATTGTTGTCTCTTTTAATTTTGTTCACGGAGTATAAATTTCCCTCTGTTCTTAGTCTAAATCAAACTGAAATATGCATTATAAAAATTATTTTACTTGTGTAAAAGACGAGGACATTTTATCCCAAAAATATCGCTTATTAGAGTCTGTAAACTTAAGTATGGTGGTAACATACCTCTCAACACATACTCATGGTCTTTTCTCATCGATTTGCGTGGAGAGAACATAACCGTCGGAACTGTTATTTGTAATGTAATTGTGTCACATTTTCAGACCATTTGTTAATTTTATTTATTCTTAAGATGCCGATTGTCTAGATATGAGGGAATATCGGTTTCGAATGAATTTGAGGATTATAGATGACCTTTTGCTGTAACTTGAACATTTTTGTGGTTTCATAATATTTATACTTTTAATATTGTATGTTTTGGATGGTTTTATGCTAAAATTCAGTCTATAATTTATTATTATTATCCTTTTTTTTTAAGTCTTAAGTCAAGCTTATATTATTTTGGTCAAATTTATTTGTAGCTTTAGATTAATTATTAGAAAAGACTTAAGTAATATCTAGTTGAACATTCATAGATGTTTTCTTACAAATTCATAAAACCTCACTGCCACTCCCATCAATATACGTGTTTAGCTTTGTCGAAACTAATAATAATCTGCTTGTCTTGTTTGTATGTTGACAGTTTTGAGATATTCTAATAAGAAATCAATCTTGATTTCAACATATGCCCAAGCTTTAATGTAGCCTCTTATTGCCTTGTGTTTGTCTAATGTAGTTAATAAGTTCAGATGTGTGTACTAATGTAGCCCCTACCAGTGTGAACTAACTCCGCATGTTGTGTAGATATGACAAACACCGCTATGCCTGATGAACGAGCCATCATGACCTATGTTTCGTCTTACTACCATTGTTTCAGTGGTGCGCAAAAGGTACATTCAACATTCTCACAGTAGTAGTACTTCATTGATTCATTGAACATTAGTGTCTTGATAGCAGTAATTAAATTTGGTCTTGGTTAGTTCGAGGCATGTTTTTAAAGTAAGTACTGTTTTGGAATTCCGCTGTTGTAGCACTGCGGTCGGCATTCGACGCATGCACACTTTGGACCGATATCTGTTGTCAAGCCACCATTATGAATCCAATAGTGTCTAAGGTTGTTTATAATTGTTTAAAATGCCTCGTTCGGTTGAAAATGCTGCCGACTGTGGAGTATGCATAGTGATGCGTTTTCTTGTATGTTTGTAAATATTGTTATTATTTGTAAATATGAGTCAACTAAGCCGTTTGAACCACTTCTGGAGACCTAAAGGAACTAAAAAGAGAAAGACACCTGCTGTAGCGGAGTCAGATTCGGAATAAGGGATATTTATCCTCGTTATTCCATGTAAATATGTAAATATAGTTATAATTTGCTGCAAACAGTATTTTATTCAGTTTTTAGAAACATTTACAAGTCAAAATAAAGTTTTACAGTCCTATATAAATATTATAATGGAACTTTATAATAACAAATACACTTTTCTGAAATTTCTGCTTTTTTATGCTAGTACAAAAACATTTTCTATATGACTTTCTTGTATACTACAACAGATAAACTGTGAGTGTTATATATTTTTGTGTTTAGAACTAAATTGTGTAACTTTTGTATATAATGGATTTCAAAAGTGTTTCCATAACAACTATAATAAATAGACTCAAAAACAAAAAAATATTTTTGAGAAAAATTTTTTTTTAAGTGTGAAAGTAGCTTACATTCACCATGAACCCAATAAGTGAAGGGATGGTACAGGATGAGCAATAGGTTTTTTCTGACCAAGGTTAGAGATAGCTGTCCAAGTTTATATGATGAGGAATAAAATGTACAACCTTCACTTATTACTGACGACAGTGTGCAAAAAGTTGATAAAACAGTCAGAGAAAACAGATACTTTACAATTTCATCATTGGCTTGTGAATTTCCTCGTGTTAAGATTTATGACATTGTGACAGAACGTTTAAAGTGCCGAAAAATATGCTCATGCTGAGTTACAAAAATACTGACGAAGAATCACAAAAACAAAAGTTTAGCCAGTTCTCACACATTTCTAGAGCGTTACAATCGGGTTGGTGACAGTTTTTAAAACCATATTGTCACTGTGACAGATCTGAAGGTGAATTTAAAGGGCTCTCATGTCTGTAGCATTAAGAAAATGTATCACAGTACGTACTTAACAGTCGGCGGCATTTTCAATCAGAGGAGGCATTTTAAACACTCATAAGCAACTTTAAACACTGTCAAGGATCCATAATGGCGACTGTGCTTGTCAACAGATAGCGATTGAAAACGTGCATGCGCCGACCACAGCGCTACAACGACGGAATCCCAAAATGATACTTACTTTAGAAGCATGTCTCTTATATTTGGTAAATATACACAAAATTTTACATTCTCAGAATCATGGTGTATTTTATAAGTAAAATTTAAATAACTTTTTACTTTACGCTTGACGACTACACAAATTGATTGTTTTGACGATTGAAGGCATCCTGAGTATAAGATATCTTTGCTCTCAAAAAGATTATTTAGAAAGAAATTTAGAAAATTTCACTCATGTTCAAAGAAACCCTCTGACTTGTGAATGATGTATGTAACATTGTATTACATGAATTAAATTTTGTAGACCAAAATAGAGTAAAAAAGATAAAACTTGTTGATTTTTAGGTCATTTGAGATAGCTTATTCGAGATGACAAAAGGAGATTATTTTAATGTTATACTCTTATCCCTTTAATATTTAAATATAAGCACTCATTTGTTAATAAATTGGCTACGGTTTAACCTTTTTAATTATTTTTTCCACGATAATTTTTTTTATCTGATAACTTTTGTCGCAGCAATCCGAGGACTTTCAGATAATGGATGAACAAATTTCCTTCATCGATGCTGTTTTGCTAAATAAAAGCTATGAAACAGTATGATTGTTGGGATAAAAATAAAAATCCCAAATTGTTTTGTTCCAACAAAATCGCTCATGAGTATCATAATTCTATTAGTAATCAGAAATCAGAAATTCTTTATTTATACATTCTTTAAGAAGTATAATGGCGTCATTGTTAAAAAGTTATGCTTGCTTTACAAAAAAGTTTTTGATAGTTGATAGTATTCTCCTACTGTGTATAGGGGTCGTTCTTCTAGCCAGTCTTGTAGCCCTTTCTTGAGCTTCTTCCCACTGAGGTTTTTCAGATGCTTCGGCAGAGAGTTGTATATCTTGCGTCCTGCGTATGAAGGTTTTTTACTGTATTGGGTAGTGTGGTGTTGCGGAAGTATAAAGTCTATGGCTCTTCTTGTGTTGTATGTGTGAATATCCTCCCCCCTTTCGTTTGCAGTTTTATCTATATATGTGACTACGGAGAGGATGTATAGGCCAATGATTGTTAGAATTTTTAGGGACTTAAAGGCTTCTCTGCAGCTGTCTAGCGGGTTTAAACTTGCAAGCGTTCTAATAGCCTTTTTTTGAATGGTCAAAATTTTTTTAAGATTATATTCAGATGTTCCGCCCCACACAGTAAGTCCATATCTCAGGTGAGACTCTACTAGCGCAAAATAAGCTGTTCTTCCCGCTTCTAGCCCTGCAATCCACATGATTCTTTTTATAACAAAAATCCCTGAACTCAATAATTTACACAAATTGTGTATGTGTGCTGTCCAAGTGAGGTCGCAGTCAATGGTTATACCTAGTAATTTTGCTTGATTCTCTAAATGAGCATGTGGGATTTCTGGAAGGGGATCGTGTCTTCTACTAAAATTTATATGAGTAGTTTTTGATGGATTTATGGCTAAGTTGTTCTGTAGGCAGTATTTTATAGCTTTGTCGTTTGAAGATAAAATATGTGAATGCAGATCTTGTACATTGTCACTAGCCAGGATGAGTGTCGTGTCATCTGCGTACATGATCGTCTCTAAGTTGTTGTTGCCAATGTAACTTGGAAAGTCGTTTGTGAATAGCACAAACAGGAAAGGACCTAAGACTGACCCTTGTGGCACTCCTCTGGTCACTGGCAGGGGTTTAGATCTATATGAGGATTTTTTCCCATTTTCAGACACTTGGACTTCAACAATTTGGCTGCGCTCTTTAAGGTAACTAGCTATCCACTTTTTTGATGTGCCTTGAAATCCCAGTGATGACAATTTCTTTATTATTAGATCGTGTCCTAAGCAATCAAACGCCTTGCTGTAGTCGAGGAGAACAGCCGAGACATACTTTCGTTCTTCTAATTCATCTGTTATATGCTCTACAAGACTTGTTAATGCAGTGATAGTAGATCTCCCTTGTAGGAAGCCATGCTGATTTGTTGTTAATATATTTTGACTTTCCAGGTGTGCTAGCATTCTTTTTAACGCAGTCTTCTCAATTATTTTTGCAAAACTGGATAAGAGCGATATGGGGCGATAATTTTCTGTCTTGGCCATTGATCCCTTTTTGTGTTTAGGATAGATTTTTGCCACTTTTAACAATGAAGGAAACTGTCCATTGCTGAAGGATTTATTGGTTATACTAACCAACGGTAGGGCTAACTGTTCTGCGCAGTGCTTCACCACCTTTGATGGAACTTCATCAATACCACATGAAATTTTTGGCTTCAGTGATCTTATAATTTCTAGTATTTCTTTCTCATCAGTTGGTGTTAGATTAAGTGAGAGGTTATATTTACCAGGGGTGGAGGACATTTCCACTGGATGTTCAGCATTTTGAAACTGTTTTTTATTTTCTTCTAGTGTTATATTTGCGATATTGCAAAAGAAGTTGTTCAAATGTTCAGCAATCAGAGCTGGGTTTTCTTCCATTTTCCCTTCTATTTCCAACCGTAATGCTTTGTTTGAGAAGTGGTTTCCATTTTTCTCGGAGTTGATGATGTTCCATAGTACTTTTGGTTTATTATCCGACTTTCTAATCTGATCAGTGGTTGCGTTACGCTTTAGATCTCTCAGTTTTAGGTCATATGCCTTCTTTTTATCAACCATTTTGTCCTTGTCTCTTACGGTTCCTGTGAGTTCATACATATGAAGGGATTCCAGAAATTCTTCTTTTAATATTTTTACCTCGTCATCATATAGAATGTTTTGCTTTCTCTTTGGTTTTGTCCTTACTAGTTTTTTTGGGCAAGCATAATTTAGCGCATTTGTCATAATTCTATGAAATGCGTTATAATAAGAGGTATCCTCTAGCCGTAAAATCTATTTTGGAATGTTTAAATATTAATTTTTAGTGTATTGTAGACAAAATGCATCAGCTAACTTACGTAAACAAATAAGTTCACCAATACCTTGCAGTAGTAAACAAATAAGAGACACAACACATAACACCAATGTACAGTGCCACTTGCACTTTACACAGGTGAGACTGACTTAGTTTCAACATCATATAGTATTTCTCACTTGAATATTTGTGTCATGTGTTGTGTCTCTTATTTTTTCACTACTGCTAAGTCTTAATTTACTTGTCTTCTTGGGTATCTTTGCTGATGTCCTATTTCTCCTAATATGCTAATCCCTGGCTTAGTGCCCTTTAACCTAACCTAAAAATTAATTTTATATCTTAAAGATTAAAAGATTGATATATTTAATGGGCTATAACAGAGCTTACTAAACAAATATTGCTTGTCTTTTATTAATAGGCGGAGACTGCTGCAAACCGCATCTGTAAAGTTCTCAAAGTCAATCAAGAGAATGAAAGGCTGATGGAGGAATACGAACGACTTGCCAGTGATGTAAGTATTACTCATATATTTTTTACTATAATATATAATCTGGCCCTTCTTAATTATATACAATTTATTTTTGGATAACAGAATTTTTGTTTAAAAGACAACCAAACAATTTTGATTTCACTTGTTATAACATGTTAGCCTTTATTTGATCAATTTAGAAACCTGATCTATTTCAGTTTCCAACAATTGTTAATACTTTTATTGGAGAATGTTTTAACTCAATCTTCATAGGTTAGAGGTTTTTGATTTATAAACAGCAGAATGTTGCGTATCCAAACTACTAATAACAATAATTTTGGATAGTGAAAGTTGCACGATAACTAGAACAAATGGTGAGTGTCACGGCGAGATTGTGCATTAGACGTGACGTCATTTTGGGCGAAATAAGCTGGTTTGAATATTCTATTAAATACTGGTAAATAAATCTAGCAATCACATGAAAGATTTCATCTAAATAGTAAAAATACTAGCCTAATTGGCTAGCATTGTAACTATGGGCATTTGCCATATTGACATGTGTTAAACACAAGTGTTTTTGTGTTTATTTATTGTTCCACCCAGTTATCACTTTGCCCATGTGAAGTAATGGGAGATGGGGGTTATACCTACTGTTTTCTGAAAATAGATACTGCTGAAAATTGCAGGTAAGAAAATGTGTACCCAGTGCTAACGTGGTGTTTTTGTGACATTACTGGTGCTTATGGTCTATCACACCATACATAAAGATATTGGAATATTTTCAAAAATAGTTGTATATTCAAGGGGATTTAACACATTCAGTGTACGTGGCTGTAAAGTCGGTCACACCGCCCGACCGCTAGTGGCTGTGTGGCCATCTAGTTGGCCAAGCGGTTGTCACTGGTAGTGGCGTATGGTTGTCTAGTCGGCCATACTGCCTCACTCACATTATTAAATCAGCCTTCGCCCAGTCTTTATCATATTTTTTAGCTAGTAAGTCCTGCACTTCTACAGTATCCTGGTTTTCAGTTTCCGGTTATGGTTATTTTTAGAGTTTCCATTACTGTTAAGGAATAAAATTAAGAAAAAAGTTGTAGAGTGTACTGCAAAGAAGGAAAAGCTAAAAAGACTGTATTTTTGTTCTGCGATTTAAGAATAACCTGAATTGTGTTTTGTAGCATGTTTTCAAAACTGTATCTCAGATTATACTAATTGTGAAAAGATGTTAGAAATGGATCTGATAATAGTCATTTTAAATCTTTTTCATGTGTTTTGCTTAATTCGTTATATTACTAACTAGTTTATTAAAAAATAGAGTGTTGTGAAAAATATTGGACATTCATTCTTTGGCATAGTCGTTTGCCAGGGGCTGATAGCCGACTAGACAGCCATAAATAAAAATTACTTATTTTGAAATTTCCACAAATAGTTATGACTGTAAGACTACTTCTTACAGACATAAATTGACACTGCACAATCATAAAAATAAGTTTTAGAAAATAAAATTTTAGTCATTAGGATAAGTTTTTTATTTATATATGCAGTCACATATGGTGAAAACAAAAATATCAGCTTAGCACTGAATGTGTTAAAAAGAAATATAGTGAAATCAAGGATATTGTGGTATTGAGGTTTGTGCTGTTATATGTAGTAGTATATGATCTATAATACATATTACCTAATTTAAATCATCATCCATTGACAATTCCATTTTCAGGGTCGTCCTTCATAGCCTCCTCCTTTTTGTGTCTATCCTTTCAGGTTTTCTCTTCCTCCACTTGTCTTTTCTGTATTCTTCTTCTCCTCCACAGTCTTTTACACAGTCCTCCTACCTTCCTCTCTGTCTTCCTCTTAGTCTTTTTCCTCTTTCCATTTTCTCCAGAGCTCTTCGACAATCTATTATTTCCTATCCTTTTTACATACCTCGACCACTTCATGCGTTCTTCATTCCATTGTCTCTTATAGCAGTATTTACTTTCAACCTTTCTCTGGTTATTTGGTTCCTTATTCTATTTATTCTACTAATTTTCCCTCTTGAAAATATCTCATTTTTGCTGCCTATAATCAAGTTAGATCACCTTTAGTCCATGTCTATGTTTCCATATGATAAGATTGGTCGATAACACATATTCTACACCAATATCTTTGTTTCCTTTCCAATATTCCAATTCATTTATGGAGAATAAACCTAATTTAAGTAATGGTTGGAAACAAGAATAGTGTCAGTGGTATAGAGAATGAAACACAAGTGTTTTGTGACACTGTCCATCAGACCATAATATAATATAACTTCAACATGATAAATGCCATGACAGCGACCACTTAACATATGGCTCAGCGCTGTCTTTTGATGTCTTTGTAACGGCTACCGAGAAGTACACACACACTTCAGGTGATCTATTGGTTTTTTAAAATACTGGTGAATATGGTAAGAGAAGTCTCACCTGCAAGGAGGTAAAGTAGCCTCTAAATAACGATTTGTTCAATATTTATTGAAAAAATATCTTTTCAACAAGATATATTATTAAAAATTGATCAAATTTAATAAACAAAACTGTTCACTTTTAATTTTAATAATATTTTAATGTAATAAAATCAATGTACTCCAGTAATTTAAATAGACCTACATTTCTTGTTGTACTTTCTTCTCTTTGTATTTTGTAGCTATTCTGTGAGTATTGTAATCATGCAAAACACAACCGATAAACTACAAAAATCAAACACAGTGAAGTAGAACGGTTGCTCCCAACAGCCCACCTCAAAAATCTACAATTACTGCAGAAAAAAATAATGAATAATAACTCATTACCAACTCATGCAACATCCACTTAAATTAACCTATAGATTCATAGGATTTTTTTAGTCTAAAATATAACACGTTTAGCTTTTATAAAGGATTTCTGTTGAAATTAAATTTTTACTAAGCTGAGGTCCATTAAGCAGGGATCTATCATAGAGATTGAAACCAACATTGTGAAGCACAGCAGGTTCAGATTTCCAGAGAGGTTTTTTCTATAATGGAAAAGTTTGAATAAGTTTATATTATTATTTATTATTATGACGCCGATTGTGAAGATATGGGCGAATATGGATATTGAATGAGTTTGATGTCATTCAACATCAATTGATGGATATGGAATGTAGTCATTGTTACAAGGAAATATCTAGCCTTGAAAATGAAGTCAAAAATAATAAAATCAGTATAGATTTGAATGAAGTTCTACTTTTCACAGTTTACAACTATGAAAAGTACTGATTACAATTTTTTTAATCAGTGCTGCTTACATTTCTTTTAATGAAAGTTTTCTTGTTTTGTATCATTAACATTCCATTTATAGTAACACATATTTTATTATTAGATATAACTATGTTTGATCTTAGTTGTTTGAAAAGGTGTATTATTGTAAATAATTAATTGTTTACTTATAATAAAACTTATGTTTCAAATAAAGTTTAAATGTATATTGTCCAACATTGCTAACTCTCTCGTTCCTGCTATGCAAGGGCTTTGATGCGCATTATTTATATATAACTTATTTCTCAGTTATTGGAATGGATTCGGCGCACTCTGCCATGGCTGCAGAGTCGTCAGACAGACAACTCACTGGCTGGGGTGCAGCGTAAGTTGGAAGAGTATCGGACGTACCGACGCAAGCACAAACCACCTCGTGTTGAGCAGAAGGCCAAGCTGGAAACTAACTTTAACACACTACAGACCAAGCTTCGGCTGTCCAATCGCCCTGCCTACATGCCCACTGAGGGCAAAATGGTCTCGGTGAGTCTCCATTGTTGTTCGTTTTACTAATAATTTATATAGATTTGGGCTAGCAAACTATAATTCTTTGAATTGATTGTATTATTGATTTTAACAACATTATAATGTGTTCAATAAAAATACCACAAATATGACATTTTTAATGTATGGGTTTACATAGTATGTTATTTACAAGTAAGTGTTCTTTCTTTTGCAGGACATTGCAAATGCATGGAAGGGGCTGGAAACATCAGAAAAGTCGTTTGAAGAATGGTTGCTCTCTGAAATGATGAGGTGAGAACAAATGTAAAAAATAGTTTTGAAATTAACCTTTGTAAACAGCATTTTAGAATCGGTAAATTGTAGAAATACGTTTGGCGTTATTTTAAAGGATAACATACAATTTAAAGTATGTCTTCAAGGATTTGCTTAGCAGAATCTTTCCTAAATCCCAACATTATGTTTTCTGGTGTCATGATGCAGTATATTTGTCCAATTTCTATATATATGTACATATGTAAAGGCTAATAAGCACTTAGTGTTAAAACATTTTTTGTTTTATACTTTGGATTAAAAAAAAAAAAAACAGTGGTTTTAAACATTTTTTATTCTAACTCCTTTTCAAATAAAAAGTTTGTATTAGGAATGGGTCGGTCCCTAAAGTCGGTTCTCGGTTTTATCGGTTATTGACAAAAGAACCGGAATCGAGAGGAAAATCTCGGGTAGAACCGGTTCTACAAAACAGTAAATGGGAAGATAGATGTCATATCGGAAATGTTTCAGGTGTGAAAAGTGCTAATAAACAGAACAATCAACCAACATCCAGTCACAAGATAAACAATATATCTTTCTCAGAAAATATCTACTCCTTATCAGTATCTTATGAAATAAAAAAAATATCTAAGTCAGAAAATATTCACCCATAGTCTGGCCACTTTCTTATCAGCACTTGAAAGGAGACAGATACCATTAATGAATAGGAATTCACATGCAAAGGCAGTGAATTAAAGCCATTCATTTTTGTTCAAAAGTCCAGAGTCCAGTCCTTTACACTGAGCTCCACCCTTGTATCATGACCCTTTCTTACCCACTTCCTGACTGATAAAAAAACACCATGTGGAAACATTCCATTCTGTTTACAACTCAAAGAACATTCTGAAATTAATTATGCTTCTAGTTTTATTATATATTTTGAAACATAAAAGGTTTTTTATGATGCACTTAAAATATTGGAGTTTATTTATTTGACTTGTAATGATAAAACAATGCATACAAAACCTAGAAATTTTGATTGAAAAATAAATTTTTAAGGTTAATATTGTATCAAAACTCAGCAAAATGAGTATTTAGAATTTTTACTTTAAAATACTTAAATTTTATTTTTATTATTTTTTTACCAAGTCTTAAATTGGATTAATGTTTAAAGGATTACTGTTTTAAATTGCATTGACTTAACATTTACTGACCCAAAATAGTTTATTATTTCTTAACTTTAAAACAAAATGTATACTGTTATTTCTAAAAACATTTATGTATATTGGAGAAATAGGGCATCAGCAAACTTACCTTAGAAGACAAGTTCACTAATACAAGAGTAGTAGTAACATACTCAAAAGAATCACATGATCGCATGAATCTTCTGCCAGTCTCCTCTACTAACATGAAGAAAGTGCCAGTGGTACGTAAATTCTTGTGATTATGTGATTCTTTTGTGTATGTTACTACTACTCTGGTGTTAGTGAACTTGTCTTCTAAGGTAAGTTTGTTAATGTCCTATCTCTCCAATATACTAATTCCTGGCCTAGTGCCCTTTAACCTAACCTAAAACATTTATGGTATTATTGGGTTTACAGTTTTTTTATGAATGTGAGTAGCATTTATATTTTCTTAATTCAGTATTATCACCAATTGAGAAAAGAACCAATAGTTAATAAAAATAGTTTTTCAATAATTAATACGAAAAATTTTTTAAATTAATTATATTATTATTTATTTTGCTGTTTATTTTTGACATACTACAATTACATCAACCTCTTAAATTTAGCTGTGGTAATTTCAATCAATTGTTGTAATTTGTTTTTGAATAAATTTTATTACTAAACCAGACCTAAAATTGCAGGTTATTTTTCAATTGTCTCTAGGCTTATAAGTTTTGTAATTTCCTCAAGGTAAATTTAAATTGCATAATAATTTGAGCATTATGTTCCATTTTATTAAATTGTATACTTTTTTAAATTTAAAGTAAATACTTTTTTGTGCAAAAAGTGTAAAGAACCATACCCTGAGAATAGATAAAATGTTGCCAATTTTCTAGATATTGGAAATATTGTATGTCATGTTATATAGATTTTTAGGGTGTATTATACTTTATATTGGAGAAATTGCCAAAATACAATGCACTGTTTTTACTGACAGATTCCACATAAGTTGTTGATTCATTGGCGTAAAGGTATAAGAAAAATTGTCTGAGACTTTCTCAAAAAGTACTTAGAACTGAGAACCGATTTCAGTAAAGAACCAAACCAGACCCGAATAAAAATGGAACCGACTCATCACTAGTTTGTATGGTTTTTTTTATAAGATTTGTTTCATTTCACTAATGAACGTAGCGTTTTCAATATTAATTTTAATAAAATACTCAACATTGTTTTAAGTTCTTAAAGCCTGATAAATTTGATCAGAATAAACTGCTTTTCGTTACTATTAGTTATCTTTTGTTATTGTTTAGAGTGACTGAGAAAGTAAAGTAGAGTTTCTTGTTTAAGATCATTTAATAATAAATTTATAGAGGCCAGTAACAATTCTGAAAGGATTTCTAGTATTTCGTGGAAGTGTAATATACAGAATAATAATTAACAATTAAGATCAACTCTCTTGTGAATCCAATATTATATTTTTAATATGCCAAAGAAATATGCCAGTTCATCCAGGAGCTCCAAATACAAGCCAAACAAACTTGACATTGAGTGACAGACTCATTCACTGACAGTTGAAGACTAGATACCAAACTAAACAGATTGATATTGCAATAGCATGTTCACCAATCAAGTCAAAAGGTTATACGAGGTACAGTCAAAAAGTGCCCGGAATCAATGTTCAGAAACACACAGTGTCGTTGCCGGTGGGAATTTCGTTGTCTATCAGCTAATACTACTCCTGGAGAAGGGATATGTGTAGCGTGAGTATCACCAGCATTTGACTGCAACCACAGATGACAACATTGAGCGAGTTTGGCAAACTGTCCATGCAAACTGAAGAATAACGATTGATGAAATCGCATATGAGGTAAATGTATCCATACAAAAATCCTTAGGCGCTTTTGAGATGCCATTAGGAGGAAATGGCATGAAAAATGAGCAGAAAACAATTGGATTTTGCTGCATGACAATACCCCTGCACATCGATCCCTCTAAGAACGTAACTATCTAGTCAAGCTCTGCATTACCATGCTAGAACACCCTCCCTACTCACTTAGCCCAATACCAGCCAATTTCTGCCTGTTCACACGGTGAAATCATCAATAAAAGGAAAAAGATTTGCAGGTGCTAACTCTGTCAGAAAAAATGTAACAAAAGTATTGAAATACATTTTAACCCCTATCACGCCGTAAGCGCATATCTGCGCATAGATTGATTCTGCTGTAAACACCGTAAGCACATATACGTGTAATTATTACAAAAATAATATTTTTGTAATAATATTTCTAATTTAATCTGGTAGTGCGTTTGGGTTATGGACGGTGAATCATGAGAGACACATTGTGTGATTTACGACCTTTTGTTAGCCTGTCAATTACTACGAGACTGGTTTTTGTCTGGCAGTGTACATTTCCGCTGCGCCACCCAACGCCACAAGCGCATATAGCTAGCTACTGTTGAGCCAAGCGGTTGTCATTGTCCGCCGCCTCACCTCCTTGAAACTGTGTATTTAGTTGTTTTATCATTACTTTAGTTTAATATATGTTAGTAATTTATTAGTTTTAAGTCCAGTACAAGTAAACGTCACACAACACAAATTTATTACAATATAAGCACAAAATGCACAAATATACTACAATACAAGCACAAAATGCACAAATATTATGGTGAGCGTGGTTCACCGAAATCGATCACCATAATATTTGTGCATTTTGTGCTTGTATTGTAGTATATTTGTGCATTTTGTGCATATATTGTAATAAATTTGTGTTGTGTGACGTTTACTTGTACTGTATATGTACCAACACGTATTATGCTAATTAAAAAACTATTAGTTTTAAGTGTCAAAATCAATAATCCAGCCGATTTTTATTTTGTGGAAGGTACTAAATACATCGTAATAAAGTGCTATATGTATTTACTTATGTGTTATGTGCAGGCCCTGTCTTAATCAGTTTATGTACAAGTAAATGTACTCAATTATACATATTTTATTAATAGTAATAACATTTTGTATTGATTCTTACTGTATAAGTGATCTGTGCCTGAGGCTAACTTTCAAGTAAAAGTTTTTTATTTACATATTCATATATAAGAATAAAAGATAAAGTAAGCTAATAAAAGTTTTAAAATATTATCATATCTTTATTTTCCTGTACAGAACAATAAATTAAAAAATTAGCAACTAAAAAATTTAATTTTGATTTTTTTACAATAAATTAGCGCTTAGTAGAAAATAGGCATTGAATAAATGGCGCTCCAAGGGTTAAAAAATAAGCATGAAAAGTGTTTTGAATGTCTGTATGACCTTAGGGACAAGTGTATTGTTGTAGGAGGAGAGTATTTTGAAGAAAAATTGGTTTGTAAGTTGTTATCTCTGTCCAATAAATATATTTCAACCGATTCCGGGAACTTTTTGACTATACCTTATATATTGGACACAACAGTTGTACTAGGAACAAAAATATTTATTTCTGTAGATGACCTTGACTCAGCAGCTGATATCAACTGAACTGATTTATAACAGCTGTGCAAAACTTAAATTGTAACTGTCAGACAAGCCCAAGTTTGCAGAAAACTAATGCTCTGAAATAGGACTTATTTAACTTTATGCTATGTATTTATATCTAAAAGTGTGAGCGTTTACATAGTAGACGCTACGCATTTTATATATATGAAAGGATTATTTATTTTACTGGCCTCTATTGGTATCACTTTATTCCAAAGGTATTAGATCATCGATATATGGTTATTTGGTTGCCAACAATCGACTTTATATTTTTTTCATGCGAAGGAAGATCGAGGTTATGTTCGCCTGTTTTTGTTTTGTGAAGTTTGTGAGTGCTTTTTATTGTTCAGCTGTATAATGTTTTGTTCAACAGAAATGCATTACACATATAAATAGTTTGTTTTATGAAACGTTTATTTTGAACTTTTGTGTTCCATATTTATAATAAATTCATTGTTTTTAGCATAGCCAATAAAAATTTTGCCGCGAACGATTCCTTGCTACGCAATGTTATTGATGAAGACCTAAACAATGAAAGCAGTGTAAACATTACTGATGCTTCAAAACCAAAACACCTGTTATAATTTGTTAATATATTAATGGTTTTATAGAAATTAAACATTGCAATGTCATATATATTTATTTGTTATTTCTTGTCTGTTCAAAACAAATGTCAGTTTCTCAAGTAATTTTTGGTAACTCATACAATACCATATACGAGATGAAATTTGTAAAAGATAAAATTATAAAAAAATCAAGACCAATGAGGATCTTATAACACAAAATAAAAAAGTTATAGCAAGATTTTTTTTTCTATTCAGCTACTTTATTGGCACTTTGTGGCTAATAAATTGTTGCCAACTGGAACGTCGTTTTAAAAAAAAATCCAATAGTGAAAAGTAATATTATATACTGTATACACATGCTTAAACATTGTTAGCTATTTTGGACTCAAATCAAAAATGTGGCTGCACTTTGTTGAAAATTGGTACATTTGTGTTTTTTCAAAAACGAATGACCTATTTTGTCTGATATTGGGAAATTAGTAGATGTTTTAAGAACGTTTATTGTGACTAGACATTTATTTATGTTGGTTTGCCCAACAATTTCCTTTTTTTATATAATTCGATGTGCGTATAATATGTGTGTTAGAATTGATTGATATGCGTTTTTTAACCTAAAATGCTATGTTTTAACTTCAAACATACCAAAAAGTTCTCATTTATTTGTCATATACTGTCAGCACTGGTGGCGCAGTGCTGTAACCCAGCTACTGGGGGACAAAGTGTTTGGGAGATTGTAGGCGACAGGTTCCATGTTCGGTTCTCTTAATACTGACACAGTGTCCGCTCAATGGTTGCCACCAACGTACATACTACTAGAGAAGTCTGGGGTATCGTGTTTAACGGTAGTCAAGGTTCAGATGTTGTGTAAGGGAGAGAACTGAGTGTCAGACTTGTCAGTTAACTGAAAATCAGACCAACACTACGTGGTTCGAATTCCACGTAAAACTGTAGGTCCCATAGTTGCCCTGGCTATTGGGCTATTAATAAATAGTCCTTTCTGAGCTAAGTCGAACTCAGATAGTAACAATGACTACACTCCTTCATTTACACTCATCACACTCATTCACCCCTCATATTCACCCATATATCTACGATCGGCGTCTTAGAGATGAATAATGAATAATGTAAATTTGTTGAGTATGAGACAAATCATAATATCAAATCATCAAAATATCTTTAACATACAAAAAGTTATTGTTTTTATTTTTAATATTAATCTTTGATTATATTGCATACATACAAAGAAAAATATATAGAGAACCCTGATATAGTAAACAAACAATGCTTTAATGCAAATATAGTTTAAAGCAATATGTTATAAGTGTACTTTGCCATTGAGATGATTGTGTTTTAGGTTAGAGCGTCTAGAGCACTTGGCACAAAAGTTTAAGCACAAAGCGGACATCCACGAAGACTGGACCCGTGGTAAAGAAGAGATGCTGCAAAGCTCAGACTTCCGGCAGTGCAAACTAAATGAGCTAAAGGCACTCAAGAAAAAACATGAAGCCTTTGAAAGTGACTTGGCGGCTCATCAGGACAGAGTGGAGCAGATTGCTGCCATCGCTCAGGAACTCAAGTGAGTACTCCGTTGTTGTAATGTTAACCCTTTCCCATCCTATTTTCCAGGCATATATTTTCTCTGTTGCACTCTGATTTATTGTCAGCCAAAACGTGTATAATGTTAACACTAACACTATAACTTTATTTTTGCTACAGTTATTTACATAAATATTGTTTTGTCTTCTAGTATTGAACTAGTATCAAACCTGCTTATTTCGTCCAAAATGAAGCCAATCTAATGCGCAGACTCGCCTTGACACCAATCATTTGTTATGGTATTCGTTCAACTTTCACTATCCAAAATTATTGTGACTATAAATTATATACACTACTTACACTTTTTAGTTTCTTAGTAATTGGCCAAAAACACAAAACTGATAAAACCACAGTGTACAATTGTGAGTTAGGATCCCTATCTACCAGATTTGAATATAACTAATATACAAAAATTATATCTGAGTGACTGCAATCAAATGCTTTCTAGTGTTATTAATAAGAATTAGAAGCAGTTTGTATTAAACAAAAACCTTTGATGCATGTATGCACACTTTAGCCTCCTGTCCCCTGTCCATGATATGTAGCATCTTTGGTATCCTTCAGTAGGTGATTGCATGACTATTCATGCAGTTTAACTGGGCTTAGTGTCATTACTCTTTTAAATGAAACACATGATGATGTTATCAAACTTTAACTATTTATTCTAGTTGTGTAATCACAGAAATGCTGTTACCATACGTAGATTAGCAGTCTTTGAAATTCATTATTGAACTCATTATTGAGAGTGTAATATGCCCCTCAACAGGTTCTGGACTTACTGTCAGATTCAAAAAGCAATGTACTCGAGTTAGAACCACTGCTACAAAAAATACTCATCCGATTTCGTTGTGTTGTACACAAAAATGTAGCTTATTTAATTTTACGTAATTTCATATAACTTACATAATTTTTTAAAGACTAAGAATTTTTTATAGCAGGTAGAATACAAAAAAAAAACACAACATTTTAGCACTTTTGGAGTAAAGCTCAACTTTAAAATTTTCTAAAACAAAAAGTACTAAAGATAAGTTAGTGAAACTTTTAACACATGTGAAAAAGGTTGTTTTTTTGTAGTTTGCTAAATTCTAGAATTTTTACTCTTACAAAATGTTCTATTGTAATTTTTGTAAACCCTTGCAATATTAAAAATGGCTGATCATACATCATACAAATTTCCAAAACTGTTAAAAAATACTGGAATGAAAAATAAAGTAAGATTATAAAACGGTAAGTGCAATAAAAAAATCTTATGATTTTATATTACATGATAAGTCAACCAACATCGATGTGCCTTAACACGTGTGGCCGGACGCGCTGTTGCCACGTCATGCAGCAAAAATTACAACAGAAAATTTTGTCAAAGAGTAAAAATTCCAGAATTTGGACAGACTACAAAAAACAACCTTCTTCACTTATGATTAAAGTTTCACTGACTTATCTTTAGTACTTTTTGTTTTAGAAATTTTTAAAGTTGAGCTTTACTCCAAAAGTGCTAAAATTTCGTGTGTGTATTCTACCTGCTATAAAAATTATTAAAGTCTTTAAAAAAATATGCAAGTTATATGAAATTACGTATAATTTAATAAGCTAAATTTTTGTGTACAACACAACAAAATCGAATGAGTATTTATTATCTAGCAGAGGTTCGAAAAAAACTCGAGTACATTGCTTTTTGAATCCGACAGTAGATCTGTAAATCTGTACCTTTTCCCTTATCTAACAGGAGTTTTCTAAACTGTGCAACTAACGTGGTTGGACAAAGTGATCTCACTGGCAAAGTGACTGTCACAATTCCGATAGTCTTGATTTTTGTCAAAAACTGATAATATTTTTACTGAGAGTGTACTAAATGCAGCAGTTAGTTGGCATTGCATACACAATTCAATGCAGAGTTTTTTGTTGTTCAAATAAATAAATCATTATTTTAAAATCTTCAAGAAACTTTGTCTAGTGAAATATTGTTTATTGCAGTACGTTGGAGTACCATGACAGTGCAAGTGTCAACTCAAGGTGTCAGCGCATCTGTGACCAGTGGGACAGGCTGGGAAATCTAACACAGCGCAGGAGACAGGCCCTGGACGAGGCTGAGAAGATCCTTGAGAAGATTGACATTCTTCACTTGGAATTTGCCAAGAGGGCTGCTGTGAGTACCTGTCACTGTTGTAACTGGTGGTTATGTAAGTTAGTGGTATCCAAGTAAAATGTAATAAACAAAAAAAGTGTACTGTCCTAGAGATTTATAAGATTAAGATGTGTTTGATAAAAGATTTGAGCTTTCCTTTGGTTTTAATTTAAAGTTTAGAAAAATGATTGGTTTAATAACAGCAGAATAAAATAAATTAGTTCAATTAAAAACATAATCAGTGTTCAAATTTGTCACGTTCTTTTATGATAGAAACAAACTGTTGTTATGGCCTTTAATTTTGCACATTGATCATTTTTGCACATTTGATATTTTTTTATCCCTTCTTTTGCATGATCCCACTTGCTCTTCCTACAACTGAAATTTTGATTTTGATGTCAATGACTAGATCAGTGTTTGAAGGCACACTGCCTTGCATATTTAAACTTCATTTTAAAACACGAAAATCAGGTACTTGAATTTGTGCATTTATGAGTGATTTTAATGTAATTTAAATCAAATTATTGTTAAGAAGTGCAAAATTAGATATTGCCTTGAAACTCTCCAGCCATACTAATAATCTGATATTGACTATTAGTCGTTTTTTTTTTTTTTTTTACTTTAGTTGTTAGAAAAGGAAAGGTTGACTGTTTACTTCATTTTATCTGGAATAAAGTTATTTACAGTTGTATTGATAAATAAACGATCATTTGGTCACAGTAATAAACTTACAGGATATGATTTGGATACAGAATACAATCAGCTTGTTACAGTAGCACTTTTTTTAGCACTGACATTTATTTTTTGTGAAACGTAGGAAGTAGGTTGGGTTTACAATTTTAGGAACTAAATATAAAATACATATGTACATAAATGCAATGTTGTGAAAAATTGTTAAGTGTATCCATTCGCTTATTTTCAAGTTTTGTGTACACAAACATACAGAAGTTTGATTTATATATAGATGTCTTAAACTAATTAGTTACAGTTTAACAGTTTTAAGAATTTGTTAAACCTCAAAACATATTTGTAGAAATATAATACAGATATGTTAATTGCAGCCATTCAACAACTGGCTGGACGGGACAAGAGAGGACCTGGTGGACATGTTCATCGTTCATACGATGGAAGAGATCCAGGGACTTATGGATGCTCATAGTCAGTTCAAGGCCACACTCGGTGAGGCTGACAAGGAGTTCACCTCCATTGTCTCGCTGGTCCGTGAGGTTGAGTCTACTGTACAGAAGAACCAGATACCCGGCGGCCTTGAGAACCCGTACACAACACTCACTGCAAATGTGAGTATTGTAGAGGAGCTAGGATGGTTTTCAGTATTTCGAAGATGTCAGACTTTTAATGTTTTTTCTGTTTCTTGTTTAGGAGTGTGGTGCTTTGAAACTATTTTGCACACACTTTTAATGTTGAAACTTTCTTTAAAAAACAGTCTAATACTTTCATTGTTAATTCACATAAACATGGTAATTTATCTGATATTTTAAGAGTGTTCATCCGCCTAGCCAATTCAATGCTGCAAATAATTTAGTTCTGTATTTCACCGTAACTATCGCTAGGGTAGCAACGTGTCTGCCTCACTATCACTTGTTCCCTTCCCCTTTTGCTTGCATTTCTCGGAGGCACTTGGTTCATTTCCCAAACAAGAGTACATAACACTCATATATCGTAAACCATAGCACAATATTTTTTATACACTATAAATCTACTCTTTAGAACAAAGATAATAGTACAAATTTTCACTCAAAATCCCTACAGATGTTATTTGTGAAAAAATAATTAGTACACTTAACAATATAAATATTTCCACTATTTCTCACAATTTGAATAAAATATATTGCATGATTTCTTAATTGCTTGTGTCAAATTATCCTCATTGGGTAGTTCTATCTCCATAAACAGTTTTTCTTGAAATGTTTCCATCTATATATTTATTAGTTTTTCTCATAATTAAAAATGTTCACTGTACATATTTATTACTTATAGAAGACAAACACTTTCATTCAAACAAATTTCATAAATAATTTTTGATTGAACACCCTTAAATATTAACCATCTTCAGCTTTGTCAGTCAGTTAATTGTTACATCGATACCAATCAATTTTGTCCCAAGTTACATCTTATTCTTTTCCTGTCGCTTATTTTTGTTTTTCTTCTTAGACTAGAGAAACTATTAGTCAATAACGGAATGGAATTTGGATCGGAAATAATTATTCAAATTAGACATTTTAGCCCCGGGCTGACAATCAATATTTACTTATATGTATTAATTTACAAATCTAAAATAATCCTCATTTACTCAATGACAGGATACATTTTTTTAATCTAACATATTATTCAACACTCTCATACACAAAACAAAGTCAACGGTCACAGCTGATACTAATAAAACAGTGATATAGGTGAAGGAGGGGGATAACTGAAGCGTACTTTGTAATTTTTATTTTGTATAAAATAAGTTTCAAGTTCAACTTAATAGAGACAAATAACCTGATGATGAATATTTTGATGTAATTAGGGAAATGATTATTGGCTTTAAATAAAAAAATTGAACTTTGCCCTAGATTAGCAAGGTTTTATTTTGAAACAAGTCGAAAAGGGCAGGATTTTCTTTATAGGAATAAAATTTGGTCATTTGATTTCATCCCTCTTATTCAACTTGTGTTTAACACATTTGCTTTGGGTCTTCTGTATCCAGAACATTATGTGGTTGCATATGTATGACCAGGATCAAGATATATGGACACATTTTTGGTAATACTTTACGAAATCAACATTTGTGACGGAAAGTAGATTTCTTGTTAGCATTGTGGAAATGATTTTTATCTACTTAGTTTATGCATGGCATTTTTTATTAACTTGAAGTGTTAGTGTTCAGCCTTTGGGTAGTAACTGTTGTATATTATCAAATGTGTAAATGAAAGAATGTATTTGTTTTTACTCCATGCTTGAAAATTAACGAGACTTTTGAATCATTGCAGGATCTGACCAAGAAGTGGACTGAAGTAAGGCAACTTGTGCCTCAGAGAGACAACACGCTGCAGCTAGAACTCAGAAAACAACAGAGTATCCTTTACTGCCAATTTGGATGTTTTAAAATAATAGTATTATAATAATATATTATCAAGGATGTAGAATTTATATTATATTATTAACATTTATAT
This sequence comes from Stictocephala bisonia, assembly GCA_035578905.1. Lineage (NCBI taxonomy): Eukaryota > Metazoa > Arthropoda > Insecta > Hemiptera > Membracidae > Stictocephala > Stictocephala bisonia. The sequence goes on along the minus strand of JAQJVL010000991.1, from coordinate 160,023 downwards.
TATGTGTTGACGATTGCATGACATGTTAAAAATTGTTACTACGCAATAAAATAAGAATCATTTTGGCTTTAAAAAGTAAATATTTGAGATATAGATCGTTTGGGAGGTGCCTCCAGTTATCAGTAATATGTTCAAACTTGAATGTACACTTGTCTACAGATGTAGGGTTAAAGCATATAAGGTAGCTGTTAGGTTATTGCGTTTGACATCTATATGTTAATCCACTACAGTTACTTATCATCAAACCCAAAAACGTTATTCTTATTCTTAGATATGAGAAATCAACATAACTTTGTATATATTTTAAGGTGAATATGAATGATTATATATATAAGTGTGGATGACCTGGGTATTCTGGTTACTAACTGAGTTCAACTTACCTTAGAAAGGGCCATTTATTAATAGTCATATAGTCACGGCAACTAAGGGACCTACAGCTTTACCGAATAATGTAGTATTGGCGTAGTTTTCAGATAAGTGACAGGCTCTAAACTCAGTTCTCTCCCCTATACAACATACAGACACTGTTTACCAACTAACATGGACACTCAAGACTTCTCTAGTAGTGTCCTTGTCGATGGCAACCATTGAGTGAACATCATGTTGGTATTAAGAGAACCGAGCATCAACCTATCGAACATAATTGCCTACAATCTCCAAAACACGTACTCCAAGTAGCTGGGTAACAGCACTGCATTACTAGTGCCGAATGTAATTGTTTGTAGTGCAGTTGTAGTTAGAAAAACTTAACATTTGCAGTTTAGCAAACTACTTGAACATTTATTTAAACTCATTTTGTACTGAAATAAACCAAAATGCTAGAAAACGGCTTGCCACATTTTCATCCAACATAAAAAAATCACTTAATTTATTTCATTGATTCGTTACAAATAATTTTCATGGCACATGCTTTTTGCCACAGAAGATTGGTACATTTTGTCCCTGGCACTTGTCTAACAAGATGTTAATGCCAGGGACCAAAATTAAAATTTTTTTCCTAGCCCATCACTGTATGTGTAGTGGTGGGCGGATGTATCACTACCACTGTATGAGTAGAGGTGGGCGGGTGGTTCAATACCACTTTATGTGTAGGGGTGGGTGGATGTATCACTAGCACTGTATGTATAGGGGTGGGCAGATGAATGACTACCACTGTATGTGTAGGGGTGAGCGGGTGGGTCACTACCACTGTATGTGTAGGGGTGAGCGGGTGGGTCACTACCACTGTATGTGTAGGGTGGGCAAATGAATGACTACCACTGTATGTGAGGGGTTGGGCGGATGGGTCACTACCATTGTATGTGTAGGGGTGAGCGGGTAGGTCACTACCACTGTAGGTGTAGGGGTGGGCAGATGAATGACTACCACTGTATGTGTAGGGGTGGGCGGGTGGTTCACTAACATTGTATGTGTAGGAGTGGGCGGATGGTTCACTAACACTGTATGTGTAGGTTTGGGCGGGTGGGTCACTACCACTGAATGTGTAGGGGTGAATGATGAAATGAATGATGATGGCTTCAATCCTACATATAAATATGGCGACATGTGCCATAATAAGTAATTTTTGTAGTTAATTGCAAGTAGATCAGTTTAAATTTAGACTTGATCCAAAAGTGAATTCCAAACTATCACCAACCTGAAGTGAAATACTGCCTAAATTAAAATGAGCCTATCTACTATTTACTAAACTGCTCTAATAAGCAGATATTTAGTGAAGATTGGCTAAGCACTGTGGCAGTACCATTATATATAATAACATTAAAGCTAAATTTAATGTAATATTGTTGCTAGATTCTCCCACTTGACTCATACCTGGTGAACTGTTCATAGAAACACACACACAAAAACAGATCTAGTAAGCAAAACATTTCAGGGCTACTGACCCCTTCCTAAGGCACTAAAAACAGAAACTAAAGAAATCAATCCAGTGTTACTACCAGACAAAGTGGGTTGTGTAGTGACTGAAAAATGGGTCAGTGGCCCTGAAATATGTAACTGACTAGATCTGTTTTTGTGTTGTGTGTGTTTCTATATCTTGCCAGTTTACCAGGTATGCTCCTTTCCTTTCATATTTTTACTGAAATCCTAGGCCTAGTGCCCTAAATTCCACGTATGTAATTTATACATCAATTGAACTTTGGATCCTTGACTGTAAACAGACAATGAGATGGTGAGACGCCAGTTCGCCGAGAAAGCCAACCAAGTTGGTCCTTGGATCGAAAGACAATTAGATGCAGTTACAACTATTGGAATGGGTCTTCAGGTAAGTTATGATTATAAATAATGAGTCTTGTTTGTTGTTAAACAAACTTAAATTTACCTGATTATCCAGGTTGGAACAAATACAACATAAATTTAATATTTAAATCACAATTTACCAGCACAGCAGCAATTATTTTATCACAGAGAAAGACATCATAGCTGAACACATGACTGGCTTTATGATTGGGGGAAACTTTTCATTAGGGATGGGTTAGTCCCTTAAGTTGGTTCTCAGTTCTAACGGTTATTGACAAAAGAACCAGAACCGAGAACCAATGGGAATCTCGGTTCTGCAGTCCTGGTTCTAGAAAAACGTAAATGGAGAGATAGCTTTCATATGAGAAATGTTTCAGGTGTGAAAAGTGCTGATAAACACAACAATCAAACAACATCTGGCCACAAGAAAAAACAATATAACTTTGACAGAAAATCTGCCCTAGAAGGCCACTTCCTTATCAGTACGTGATTTGGCCAAGAGATAAAGAAAATATTCCGCCATAGTCTGGTCACTTCCTTATCAGCAGTGAAAAGAGACAGATAACATTAATTAATAGGAATTCATGCAAAGGCAGTGAATTAAAGCCATTCTGTTTTTGTTCAAAAGTCCAGAGTCCAGTCCTTTACACTGAGCTCCACCCTTTTTAACTGTATCATGACCCTTTCATATCACTTCCTGCCTGATAAAAAACACTATGTGGAAATATTCCATTCTGTTTACAACTCATCTAACATTCTGAAATTAATTATGCTTCTAGTTTTATTGTGAATTTTGAAAAATAAAAGGTTTTTATGATGAAGATAAGATATTAAGAGTTTATTTATTTAGAATTGTAATGAAAAAACAACGCATACAAAACCTAGGGAATTGGATTGAAACATAAATATTTAAGATTAATATTGTGTCAAAACTAAAAAAAATGAGTCACAAAAAATCACCAATTGAGTAAAGAACCAATTTAGTTCAAATATTTTTTTTTTAATTAATTATATTATTATTAGTTTTTCTTGCTGTTTATTTGTGACGTATTACAATTACATTAACCTCTTAAATTTAATCGTGGTAATTTTAATCAGTTGTTGTGATTTGTTTTGAATAAGTTTTATTACTAAACCAGACCTAAAATGGCAGGTTATTTTTAATTTTCTCTAGGCTTATACATTTTGTAATTTCCTCAAGCTAAATTTCAATTGCATACTAATTTGATCATTATATTCCATTTAGCTAAATTGTATACTTTTTAAAATTTAAAGCAAATACTTTCTTTGTGCAAAAAATGTAAACAATCATACCCTGAGAATAAATAAATTGTTACCAATTCTCTAGTTATTGGAAATGTTATATGCATTTTCTAGATTTTTAGGGTGTATTATACTTTTTTATTTTGTTTATTTTATTCAAAGACGCCGATCGTCAAGATATGGGCGAATATGGATTTCGAATGAGTGTGATGAGTGTAGATGAGCGAATGTAGTCATTGTTACAAACTAAGGCCGACTATTCCTTAGAAAGTGTCATTAATTAATAGCGCAATGACAAATGAACAGCCAGTGATTATCAGCTGATCCTTCTCAAAATGTATTATGACTCTGATTGGGATCGAACTGAGAACCTTTAGCACATGAAGCTGGTATTGAACCAACTACGCTACCGACCAATTACTTCAAATTGGTGAAATCGCCAAAATACTATGCACTGTTTTTACTGACTGATTCAACATAATTTGTTGATTCACTGGCGTAATGGTATTAGAAAAACTTTCTGAGACTCTCCCAAAAAGTACTCAGAACCGAAAAAAAAAAAAAAAAATGGAACCGACCCATCACTGCTTTTCACCACATATCTCTAAACATTGTTATGTAATTTATTTAATTATTTATTTATTTATTTTATTTCATGCAACAATACAGGCATAGACCCAATTACATTGAAGCAAAACATTTTAACATTTTGAACCCAATAAATATTTCATTCATCCAGCCAGCCTACACACTATTAAAAAAATTAATAAACAAGCATTACATATTTACAAATTATAAGGCCCAAGAACTTGATAAATATTTTATAAATATACAATAAATAGTTAATAAATAAATATGCAATAAATGTGTAACAAATAATAATCAATATGAACTAAATAGTTAGCAAATATACAATAAATAGGTAACAAATATGTAACAAATAATAATAATTATGAACTAAATAGTTAACAAATTTACAATAAATAGTTAATAAATATGCAATAAATAGGTAACAAATATAGTAAATATGTAAACTATAATAATAAATATAGATAAATAGTTGACAGATATACATTGAATAACTAATAAATATAAATAGATAATAATTTATAGAACATAATTTAAATAAATTTGCATAAAATATTTAAAATTAAAAAAAAACCAACATAACACAACATGAACAATAATATTAATTAATTAAGGATTTATATTACAGAATCGGAAAAGAAAAGTTAAAAAAAAAAAAAAAAACTATTCTATCGTAAAAAGTGATTCGTTGCAAATAAAAATAAAAAAAAGTCTATTTTCATAAAATTTGTGTAATTAAATCATACTTACGGTAGATACCCCCTAACCAAACTGTAGTCCAGTTAGTTAAAGGTCCAGTTAATCTAAAGTTACTATAAAATAAATTTGACCTATCTTGATTTTATATATATAGGCCATACCTTGTAAATCTATATATATATAAAAGGCAATCTATAATAATATTATAAAGTTCGATGTAGTGACACATTGACTCCCTCAGTCACTGACACTGAATGTCTCGCACATATACAACAAGTGTACACTTGAATTGAAGCTAACGGCCTGAAACCACCAGGAAAATTCACAAAAGTTGACTTTTTTCGCTCATAAACAAGATGTTGGCCGTTTTTATCCCAAAACTGTCTCAATGGATAAAAAGGAAAATCACAAAAAAGTAGTTTTTATGACCTTACTTGAGAAAAAGCTTGAGTAAAATGTTCAAACCTTCATAGTTCTACACGCGTAACAAACACGCACCTCATACAGTAGACTCGCGATTATCCGAGGTAATTGGGACCGCGCATACCTCGGATACCGCATAACTCGGATAACGCGGAGATCGTGTATTAACCTAAAATGAATGGAAAAATCGTAAAGAATGACGTAAATTATTTATTATGTACAAAGTTAGTAAACATTTATACAGCATAGTTTAAGTAGAAAAATATGTACATACTGAATGATTTTCATTTTTTGAAAAAGTCTTATCGATTTCTGCGTCAACTACTGTTGTCGTTTTGACGCTGCGCTGTTGCGCCAACGCTGAAGATGAAGGACATCGGCAGGGGTTGACTCCTCCTGTTGCTCAATGTAGGCGAGAGCAGCTTCGAGCGCCTTTAATCCGTCGGAGTGAGATATTCTTTCCACTATCTCATCAGTGTCATCATCTGCGACGTTGTGTGGGTTGGTGACCATATCGGCGATCGCATCATCAGTCAGTTCCATTTGCTGGTCTTGCATGAACCACTCGTTGACGTCTTCATCATCGATCGGCAGTTCCGTTGGTAACTGATTAGCGAGGTTTACTATTTCAGCGACACAGTTGTTGTTATCATTTTCATTGCTTCTTGTTTCAATTTGGAAAAGTTTTCGCCATGACTTTTGCAAAGTTGAAACTCTCACATCATCCCACGCTGAAGCTATCCAGTATGAGACGTCCTTAACGGTGATCTTTTTAAGTGCTGCAGTTACCGTGATTCCCTCGTCCAACCATGTCAACAACACTTGGAGAAGCCTTCGCCGATAGTGCCGTTTCATAGCCTCTAAAACGCCTTGGTCCAGAGGTTGAATAAGAGATGTGGCATTTGGTGGAGAGAAAACAGCTTTTATGTCACCACTAACCAATTCACTTGCATCTGGATGAGATGGCGCGTTGTCCATAAGAAGGATAGCTTTTCTTGGTAGGTTCTTCTTTTTCTAGTAGGCCTCAACAACACGAACGAACTCTTCAAAAAACCACTCTTTAAAAGTTTGGCCATCCATCCATGCACTTCGTTGATGCCTGTACATGGTTGGTAGGCAGTTAACTTGGATATTTTTAAAAGCCCTTGGGTTCTTAGATTTTCCAATAAGGAGAGGTCTCAATTTTAAGGATCCAGAAGAGTTGCTACACATCAAAAGAGTTACTCGTTCTTTGCTCTTTTTGTACCCAGGCGCAGTTTTTTTCACTTTGGGCTGCCAATGTTTTGTTAGGAAGCATTCTAAAATTGAGACCGGTTTCGTCGCAATTGAAGATTTGGTCTGATGTGAGCCCATGGTCTAAAACAAGATCTTTCATTCTTAAGCTAAACGTCTCAATTTCAGATGAATCAGCAGAAAGTTTTTCGCCAGAAATATTCAATTGTCGGATGCCATACCTCTTCTTCCACCTGTCAAGCCAACCATCACTTGCATTAAAATTAGCCTCACCGTCCTTAAACCGTTTGTTAAACTCAACAGCCTTAGCTTGAAGTATGGGACCACTTATTGGACTTCCCAACCCTCGAAGATTAGAGAACCACAAAAACAACGCTTCAGAAGTCTGTTCGTACTCCCCTTTCTTCATAGTTTTCTGCAACAAATCACTTCCACCACTTACACTTTTATTAACCCACTGTTCAATATCTTTCCGCTTACGTCTCCAATCTCCAACAGTCACTTCTCCAACACCTAGGTCAGCGGCAACCTTCTTTAACGACTCACCCTTATCTAAACGTTTTATTGCACTTAACTTTGTTTCTAAACTAACCACCACCCGTTTACGTTTTAAACTCATGATGCACTTGTCACAAAAACAACACTAAGCAAAGGCACGATAACGAAATGAGAAGAGGAACGAAACGAACAGGTTGCAGTGATGACTCAAACTGAACTGACGGGTGACGTGATGACGAACGCCGGCCGGCTCGACCTAACAGCAGCCAGTAGATCCATACCGGCTAGAACAATAAACACTCGCTTGTGACTCATCTATTCCGCGTACCATCGGCCAGTGCATGCACTTTCACTTCGTCGCGCTCTTCATGCTAACTAAATTATTTGTTCTTTTCAAATACTACCTCGGTTAATCCAGAGGCTCAGTTAATCGGGCCTCGGATAATCGCGATTGTACTGTATATGAATTTTAGCTTAAAAACTTTAAAATGTTGTGTGTCGGAGGCCCAAAAACTGAAACTTTTGAAAAGGTTTCAGCATACAAAATTGTTTGGTGCCAATGTTATCTACTCATGTAGAGTATCAAATTAAAGCTGTTTTTCTCCTGAATCCAAATATTATACCATCAACTTGGAAAAGGGCAAATAATAAGGGGTATATACCATATACCCCCAAAACAAAAAAATCTCTTAAAACAAAAAAGGGTAATACTAAAATAAAACGCCTAAGTGGGTTATCAAACTTTGGGTATTTATCTCCCAAGTCACATTATACCAGTACATTTTGAATGAGACAACATTTAGGGGCTCCCCCCCAAACCCAAAATTAATTATATGCTCAAAAACCCAAAATTGGATAACTAATACACCCAAGTGGGGTATCAAATGCCAAACTGCCAAGTGATCGCTGGGAAGTTGACAGCCCTATAGTAGACACACAAACTTAGTATCAGCAGGCCAAAACATACTGCTATTTTAACTGTCTTTTAACTGTACGATTCATGTTTATTATTTAATGAGGTATAGTGTGATTATTCAAGGTTCAATCTACTGGACCATAAGTTGATATAAATATAAAACTTTCAAGAATTACGTGTAAAGTTTCACATATTTAACTGTAGAAAAATTATTGAAATACACCACTTATAGTCCACTAGAACATTTCTTCATCTATCAAATGACACTTCAAGTGTAACGATACGATCATTATTATACTCTGAAATGTTGGAATAGAAACCCATCTTTTTGGTATTTTTCATGGATCCAAACAGCCTTTTTAAGTTGTTAGAGTCAGAAATATGCTCTTTAGGTACCTTCTAGGTTTATAAAGTGATGACATGAACAAACTGAGAGATCCTTGTATCATTCTGTTACAGATTAGAGCATGTTATAGCAGTTTATTTAAAATAATTTTTTCCCACATCTTTTTTTATATCTTATATTTAAACAATAATTTAAATATCCAAAGTTATTGAGAAACGGGTTGTTTTATAGAACATATGTCACAAAGCACAATTTTAGGTGACTCACAATGTTTATTTTGTATTGCAGGGCTCACTAGAAGACCAGCTACATAGGCTGAAAGAGTATGAGCAGGGAGTTTATGCCTACAAACCTCACATTGAAGAATTGGAGAAGATTCACCAAGCTGTACAGGAAGGCATGATCTTTGAGAACAGGTACAATAACTACTAAAACGTACTTTACATGTCTCTGCTTTCTCTTAACAAGTAGGGTAGGTTTTCTATTTGATTTGCTCAAAAGTACGAGGCGAGTTTTTAAAGTAAGTACCGTTTTGGAATCCCACCGCTGTAGCGCTGCGGTCGGCGTTCAGCGCATGCGTGCTGGGTATTATTATCTGTTGGCAAGCCACAGCTGCCGTTACGGACCAATGCGACTGTTTAAAATTCATCCTCCGATTACAAATGCCGCCAACTGTAAAGTATATGTTATGATAAGTTTTAGTAACGCTAAAGGCATGAAAGCAGCTGACATTCATGTGAGATCTGTGAAGTTTATTGAGAAAAAAGAATGAGAGATACGATGGTATGGAAATGGGTGAGAGCTTTTAAGGTGGCCGTACAAATGAGCATGATGAGGCACAAAGTGGGAAACCTTCACTCATTATTGATGACTCGATGCAAAACATTGATGAAAAAGAGTCAGTGGAAAGAGACGGTTTACAACTGCACCCTTATGTAGTGTATCTTAAAATGCTAAGAAATACAATTTATGAAATTGTGACAGAATTTGAAGAACCAAGCGTTTTGCTTTTGCTAGGTTCCCAAAATGTTGACGGATAATCACAAAAATAAATGTTGAATCAGTTCTCTTACATTCCTAGAGCACTAGAATCGTGATGTTTATGATTTTTAAAACCAAATTGTCACGGTGACACATTCACGAGGAATGTCATCTGCCTCCACGCCATTAGCGTTATGAAAACTTACACAGCGCCATAATTCACAGTTGGCGGAATTTTTCATCGGGGGAGGAATTTTTAACAGTTATAATCGACCTTAAATACAGTTGAATGGATCCGTAACGGCGGCTGTGGCTTGCCAACGGACAGAAGTACCCAGCGTGCATGTGCTGAACACCGATCACAGCGCTACAGCGGTGGGATTCCAAAACGGTACTTACTTTAAAAACTTGCCTCGTAATTTCAAAATATTGGTGTCTTAACTAAATTTTTCGACATGCATGAGTGATAAAATATGGCTAACTGGTTAGTTTGGTTTCTCTTCTATTGTTTTTATTTGTTGAGAAATGAAATGAGACAAGAAAGCTGATAAGGAAGTATTTGGTGTGTATTATATACTGACATTTGGTTATTACTTTGTGTGTCTGAAAAGTAAGCAATGTTTGTTTCAACGCCACCATAGAGCTACTGTCATCAATCACATTGTAAAATATTGTTCAACATCATCATTTTAGGAGGCCATTTCGCTCCACGAAAAAACAGGGATTTCTACTTCAACTACTTGGTCCTTAATAATGTTAGTATTGTAACACTGGAAGTGTCATTTGATAGATGAAGTATTGTTTTAAGACTGTAAGGTGGGTTATGTAAAAATTTGAGCATTTTTTGTCGATTTTTTTACTTCACAGGCCTGCAGGACTTCACAGGCCTGTGTGTGAACTTTATTCAACAAGTGAAGTACCGACCGTTGGCTCAGTGGGAATTTAAACCTTGGACCTTGCCTTCCACAGTCTGAAGCCTCAGCCACTGAGCCACCATACTATCACATTGTTAAATATGTGAAACTTTACACATAATTCTTTAGGATTTTAAACTAAAAAACTTATAATATCAACTTATGTTGCACTAGATTGAACCTTTAAGAATCATGCAGTATAGACCATATATCATTATAATAATAAACACAAATCCTACAGTTGAAGTAGAACAGCATGTTTTGGCCTGCTGGCAGTAAAATTCTGTGTATATTACAGGACACCGACTTCCCAGTGGTGAATTGGCAATTTGGGAACAGGCACATTAAACATTTAGGTACTTACCAGAATATATATTTAAGAAAGATCTCTATGGCACGTTCAGCATTGTCCTCACATTTATGGAGTGAATCAAGTTTTATTCACCAGTCTTGATTTTGTCTATATATTCCTCCACTACATAACTAACTTTATTAGATAAGGAACGTCAGAGAACAGTCAACAACAGACTCTTAGCAGTTGGTTAAATGAAGAAAAGAACACAACTCATCAATTACTAGCATGAATATGGACGGTTTAGTCCATGAACAAGAATGATGATCGCAGTTGTTTTGAATGATATTTGTTCAAGTAATTGTTGTACTTAAATTATTTTCAGCTAATCTCAAGGGATTTAAGTGACTAAAACAGAAATCTACAACAATATAAGTATTAAGAAATATAATACCATGAGTAAATATCGTTCTTCGTTTTTAAAATTAGTGAGGCATTAGCTCAATAATTAATATAATAGAAAAGAACAGCAAACGTATCGTCCTGAAAATAGAAGAAATGCAAGACTAGTATCACAAAAATTTGCTGTTAGGTTTTAGAATCAGTTTTATTTCATACATCCTTTCCAAGCACATTAATAATAAACTCGTAACAGCAAATTCATGAAAAAATAATGCAAGCACACCTATTTAAGTTGCTAACAAGAACACTTCTTACAATTTAAACATTGCCTCTATAAATATAACATTTTTATAATTATATTGAGTCATAATAATCACACTTTAAAAAAATTAGAAAATGAAGCAATGTCTTTTCTTAAGTTCTCAGATTTTAAATGTACTAATATAATTTTACTTTTTATAATATTATTTTTATCAGGCCTATTTATTTTTATGTACCGGTATCTTGTCTCTTTATTATAAGAATTGAAAATATGACTGAATGATTCAATAAAATCTCCAACTTTCTTCTCTGGCAAAATAATAGTGTATTTAGAGTGAATGTTATTCAAGAAGCTCTGTCTCTTTTCTCATTTTGGCAAATTTCAAAATAGTTTTTGCTTTGTTTGGCAATAAAAGCATCACTTGTAAAAGCTAAATAAAAAATGTGTTAACATATTACAAATTTTAAAAAAGTGCTTTTTCATCAATAGCTTAAATAAAATTTGTTTTGCTGTCCTTGATGAAAAGTCAGGAAGAAAAGTAAGTAAAGAACCAAAATATCACTCCTTAATTTTTATTTCAAGACTTGCAAGTTGATGTTAAAATAGTTATTGTATTTATTTACTCATTCAAGCATGTTGTCTTCTGCTACCGATGTAGTTTGTAGTCATAGTTAACGAATCCCGAGCGCTCGCTTCCAGTGGTACTAATGTTCAATTAATGGCTCTGTTGTTTCTAATCCTTAAGTTTTATTTACAAAATTTGAAATCGATCAAGTTTTGTGCCAATAATTATTGTTCAGAATGAGAAAATGTGACTTTAAATTTCTGTTGTAGCCTTTTCAAATGTTTATTTATTCTTAAGATGCTGATCATCAACAAATGGGCTAATATGGATTTTTAATGATTGTGATAAGTGCAGATGAACGAATGTAGTCTTGTTTACAAAACTAAGGCTGGCTATTTACAAAGTGTCATTAATTGATAGCCCAATGACAAATGAACAGCCAGTGGTTATCAGCTGATTCCACTCAAAAGTTATCATTCTGATTGGGATCAAACTGAAAACCTTCAGCTTATGAAGATGGGTTGAACCAGCTAGGCAATAGGATGAAGTAAGAGTGCTGGGAAATTTGTTATATTCTCAACATTCAAGAAAAATGTTAGTCATATAAAATTACACATTCATAGGATTCTAAAAAAGAATCTTGTCTCAAGTGAAGCTCTTAAATACATGATCCAAGAAAATGTGTTTTAATAGACCTCAAGTATAACAGTCACTCATTGTGCGGAGGATTGGCCAATCTTAAAATGGATACAGAAAGCTTCAAGATCTACTTTTTTTGGTTCCTAAACTTCTTAGTACAAAATTGAATTTAATTGAACAATTAATTATTAGTAGGTTTGGAAAAACTAGAATGCTTGCCTTATGATAGTTTATTTGTTATCTGTTATATTTAAATTTCTTTAACATGACAGCTTATACAAATTTAGAATAAAACAGCAATGATAATTTTTCTAAATTTTGCAAAGTTCTTGTGCAGAATTAACTAATGTCATGATGTCTATTTTTATTGACTTTCAAATATTAGGTAACTTAAGATGGTTTTATTTGTCTGTTTTAGCTTTTCCAAATCTTACTCTTATTTGTTAGGTATAACTCAAAATATTGTGTAGGACGTCTATTGTATAAATAAATTTCCACTTCTTTGTGTTAGATTTATCTTTTTCTTATAATCATAATACGTTTGTTTACATCATATCACCATAATACATCCCATGATATTCAAAGATTCAAAGGTTTTTTTGTTCTTGGTTAACATGCGAATTTTCATAGAAATATGAAGTAACCTAAATTAAAAACATGAATAATTTTTTATCAATATTATAACGCTGAACTTTTCAGATTTTTTTCGACTAAATACACAGAGTAAAAGAAAACTATTTGTTAATCAATGTTGTATGGTAAGTAGGTGGTTTTTATAGTACTCACAAGTATTTCCAATAAAAAGTAAATTACATCAACCGAGGTCTAATCACTTCAAGCTTTTAAAATGAAACTATTACTAACGTTAATAATTGATTTTAAAATGCATATTAAAAAGTTTGTATTGGATATCATTCCTGGGATAATTAATTTATAATATTTCCATACAAATTTCAAAGAATCAAATTTGAAGTCACACATTTAATTTTATCAGTGCCTTACTTAAAATTTTTTGATTAAAGTAATTTTTATTTAAATATTTAAGACTATTAGACCTAAGACAAATAACTAAAGTCCGGAAAGAAAAGCTTTATTGATTTTAATATATCGCATACAAACCAATCAAGTTTTAAAATATCTTTTTTTATTTTAGAGCAGTATTTACCATATAGTGGTGTATGATGAGAAAAATAATAATATACTGTTTTGTGTAGTGGATTCATACTGGTGATTTTATACACCATGTTATATGTGCCCAAGTATTACTTGGGGAATGTTTATTGCTTTAAAGATGTTGTGATGGCAAAAGAAATAAATGACATTATGACATGTTTGTTTTAGATACACACAGTACACGATGGAGACACTGCGAGTGGGATGGGAGCAGTTGCTCACTTCCATCAATCGTAACATCAATGAAGTGGAGAACCAGATCCTGACTCGGGACTCCAAGGGCATTACTCAAGAACAACTGAACGAGTTCCGTGCCAGCTTCAACCATTTCGACAAGAATCGCACAGGAAGATTGGCTCCGGACGAGTTCAAGAGCTGTCTTGTCTCATTGGGCTACAGCATTGGAAAGGACAAACAGGCAAGTTCTTGCCAATACAATAAGCCTTCATAGTTAAAACAGTTCAGCTGAAATGTCTGTAAACATTTTTAGTTGATAAATATATTTTTTATCATTTTACTGATGTCTATGGACATGTTGGACATTTTTCAATTTCTCAAAGAAAACAAACACGATATCTATAATAGTAACTGCAGCGCTATTACTCTTAACAGCATTGTTAAAAATTTAAAATAGCAAGAATCTTAATTAGTTAGAAATTACATAAGCAGTTTATACTATTCAAGATGACAATGAGTGTAAATGAACAACTGAGGTCAACCTATTCTTAGTGACATTTATTAGTATTGGTTTACTACTTCAGCTAATTGACAAGCGTGATACTCAGTTTCTCCTCTGAACAAGATCTGATAACTGGCCCAACACTCCAGTATTTTCCATGTTTATTGTAACTATAGAGTATATAGTGTGTTGAAAAATGAACATAAACGTTTGTCTACAATCTCCACAACACTTAGCTCTCACAGATGGGTTAGAGTGCATGCCACAGTGCTAAAACATACTAATGAACATAAACGTTTGTCTACAATTTCCACAACACTTAGCCCTCACAGATGGTTAGAGTGCATGCCACAGTGCTAAAACATACTAATGAACATAAACGTTTGTCTACAATTTCCACAACACTTAGCCCTCACAGATGGGTTAGAGTGCATGCCACAGTGCTAAAACATACTAATGAACATAAACTTTTGTCTACAATCTCCACAACACTTAGCTCTCACAGATGGGTTAGAGTGCATGCCACAGTGCTAAAACATACTAATGCAAGAAAAGTAAACTAACAACATTCAAATATTTAGTATATGACTTACTCAGTAACTTCCTTTGTTGACTTGTTAAAAAAAGTAGGGATGGACGAGTCTCGAAATTTCGGGAATTCCCCGGGAAATTATAATTCTCGTCCTGCGAGAAGGAAATTTTGTTACGATCGGGAATTCCATTCGAGAGTTTTTCTAAGATGTAACCAACTAAATAGTTCGATCTCAACAACACAGTTATAATCGACATTCATGGTCAAGTTCGAATTTTTTCAATCAATATAAATTAAAATGAAAGGTTAATAAAATTATGATAGGCTTGTGTCTCGATTACCGTGGAATGTAATTTATTGCTTATAGTGTGGCAGTGAAGTTACGTAGTGACTGATGACTGACAGTCGGAGTCGACAGTTGGGGTCGAACGTAGATGTGACGTTCTCACGACCCGTTCATTTGACAAGGCTCATCTAAGTGAACGAGATATCCGGATCACGATGCTCAAAAAAACTCAAAAAAGTCGAACAAGTTACCGAGATCTATGATCCAACTAAACAAATCTAGTATAGGACAGAACTGTTGACCGAAACCCAAATGATAATGAACGAAAACTGAGTGGGCCTATATTCCAATGTTTGTGTGTGTCAGTAACGTAAAATCATTGAATTAAACTGCTCCCGAGAACAGGTCACTTTACTGTCCAACAAAACAATAAATCTTCCTTTCCATGGCAAAAGTCCATTTCTCTCATGTACATACAATGAACCGTTCTGCTCGTTTCCGAATTGAAATTATCGTATATTTCCCGTGAGGTGATTGTGATCCGTTTTGGTGTTTACTCTGAGTAGGGAATCATCCAATGATTTGACAGAAGAAAATATCATATCATATAAAATATCGTGATGGCGTTCAAGTATCGTGCGACGTAACAATATTTATTTATTTTCAATTGAATAAAAAATAAGTAGATATATCCGTAGCGAATGTCAATTAATAATTTGTTTGTGAACACTTTAGATCGCCAAATGTGCATGTAACATTTGCAGGGATACGATATTTTCTTCTGTCAAACTGTCGATCGGTTTCCTGACTAGATTAGAAAGTAACACAGATGAAGTGTAAAATGTATTACAATACGATAATTTTGATTTGTAAACTCAGTGAACAGTTCCCTGATCATAATTGTTACTACTACGTCGATGTTAAATGCAAAACAATTCAATCCAGATCTCTTCTGATTATAAAACGTACGGATTTAGCAATAAGGAACATAATTTTTATTGAACCGAATCGTTATCATACTTCTTGTGTATATTTCATAAATTTATAATTTAGCTGCACAAATTTACTTTGTATCACCAGTTGCCAGTTGGCATTTAGCTGATATTTCAGATTGCATCTCGTCTGGCTAGGCATACATTTGCCGATTACGTATACCGTTGTCACTCCAATACGTCAGAAATTCCTCGTGATGAAAAGATTATCTTTCTATGTATCGAAGTAGTTTCGAGTTGCACACATTCATTACCAATCATAATTTATTATAAATAATTGATCGTAAACGACTTTTAAATTTATATTTAGGTGCACAATTATTAAATTATTACTATCGATCCATTAAACTACCGGTATTTTGGCATCTAGATTTACAAATTTGATTATATTTCACAGCTTATTTCCGGTTTATTATAACCATTATTATATTACTGAATAAAATAACTACAGATCCACTTTTTATGGCGTATACAAAATCAATTTTTTTTTGAAAAGCGACAATTTTGAAAGCAATCGACTGTGTTTGGCGATGACGCCTGAATCGTAGAATCACTTGATCCAGCTTTTGCCCAAAAGCTTCGCTACCGTGATCGGAACTACCAGATAAACCAGATCGACCGTCTGAGTGATTAGTTGACAATCACAGAGAAGAAATAGAGGTTGCTTTCTTATGACTACAGCGGCAGTTATTATTAGAATTAAAACAAATGCACATCTCTACAATAGTCAATACACGTGCAGTAATAATTACTAAGTTTATCCGTGAGGATTTGGGGGGGGGGGGGGGAATAAGGAAGGGACTGCCAAGATGCTGGCTCTGTGTGCAACTTCAGTTCCTAGTTATAATTTAGTTCAGTTAATTAATTGAAGAATTCATCCATGTCTAGTTTTTATGATGATTTTAATTAAAATTGGCATGTAATATGTAACTACCATTCTTTTATTTCGCTTGTTACAATTTTAATTCAGTTATATCAAATAAGATTGCTTTGTTTATTAAGTGTGTAATCTGTTATTGTTTAGTCTAAACCTGTTTGATTTTTTTTTCTGTTTTGTGGATAGCAGGCAAAAAATAAAAAAGATTTAATAAAATAAGGAGTACATAAATGTGCCTTAACATTAATGGTTAAATTTCCTACTAGATCACGTACCAATTAATTATTATTACTATAAAATGATTTGGTTTATTTGTTTTATCTACTAAGTTTGAAAATTAATGTATGATAAGCTGGGAAAAATTCCCTCCGAAAATTTCTTGAAATTTGGGAGGAAATTAATTTTCTTCCCGTTTCCCTCCCGAAATTTGGGAGGAAATTAATTTCCCTCTCGTTTCCCTCCCGAACCTAAAAATCTCCTCTCGTCCATCCCTAAAAAAAAGTGAATAAAGGCCTATTTGGATTTTAAAAAGATTGTTTTTAACAAGTCTCTTAATAAAAGAGATTCACAAAGCTTAACGCTTTGTGCTTTCATACCCACAACACATTAGTCTACCAGCTTGAAAATTCGGTCCCTACATCGTCATAATATTCTTATTAGTTAATGTCTTTGTTTAGGGAGAAATTGACTTCCAGCGTATATTAGCTGTAGTGGACCCAAACAGCACGGGTTACGTTCACTTTGATGCCTTCCTGGACTTCATGACTCGGGAATCAACAGATACAGACACAGCAGAACAGGTCATTGACTCCTTCCGCATCCTTGCTGCTGACAAGGTAAGCATTACTGTAATGTATATTAAATTTTAGCATAAAGTATATACAAGATATAAATATTGTGGAATTAGGTGTTTTCTTGATTTTTGTTTTAGTTCTTCAGTTAAAAGACCAGGCCAACAACTGTGTCCCATTTTAAACAGTCATTTATTGTCATTTTTAGTGCAGTCATTAAAAAAATGAATTCATTGTTACCTTACTCTGTTTCTACTTATTATTCCATCTCTATACATTTCACATTTTTATATTTCCAACAAAACCTAATCATTGAACACACACCACACAAGTTGCTGGATTTTCTGTTGCAGTACACATTTTAACCCTTTAACCCATTTGATGCTGAAAAAATAAGTAAAAAACATGTCAGATACTAAAATAATATTTTGTACCAAAACAATACCTTATATAGTCAGGAAACAGGGTTGATACACCAAATCCAGTTTATGGCCTCAATTCTGGTAGATCGGGGCTTCCAAAGTGATCGTCCGCCGGTGATCGAGCCGCACATCGCAACGAAACCCATGCGCGCTGCGAGACGCCTGTCGCCATTATAACAGTGACAATAGTTATAAACACAACTTGATACATCACAATTATATACACACATACTCTATTTACATATATTTACAGCCCATCCATCCATCCAGTACACATTGTCTTTGTAGCCAACTGGCTCAAAATGATGCGATCCACGAACGAAAAACCACCGAAACGTGACGCGAGAAACAGGCTATAATGCGGTGCAAATCCGTCCCTTCTAAGGCATGTGGGTAGGCGATGGACTTGCACACAATGTGTTAAGGAGTACTGATGTCTTGGAACGTCATGATATCACTAGCCTAGGAGTAATATTTTGAGTAAAAAATGACATTATGGAGTAACAAATTAAAACAGTAATTTTTGTTTGAATTAATTACTAAAAAAATTGTCTTAATTTTTTAAATAACTCAAAGAAAAAGCAATTTACCAACAATTTAAATTTTTTGTTTGTATGAAATAGTTGGAAAGACGGATATAAGCATAATGGTGCATTGTATGATGTGTCTTTTCACTATTTAGCGTTCATTGTAGAGTTGTAGCACCACTTTTGAGGTTTACTCTGTTGACCTTGAAGATTCTGTCTGGCTGGGAACATGCCGAGCGATAAGGCGTAGCGGATGTTTATCGCCGCTAGCAGCAACTCTGTGTGGCATGGCCTTTATCTATCTTGTTTGATAATTGCATTCAAAGATGTCTGATAAGGTTCAGTCTGAATCCTGAAAACGCAATTTTGATGTTGATGTTGTGAATTTTGTACATTTTGAATGCATTCAAAGTAATGTTATCTCACAAATGACAAAAATGTTTTCAATACCATGTCATATTATTTTCTTGTTACATATCTGAACAATATTATCATGTCCGTCCCGTCTATGGTACCCGTGTCCTTATTGTATTCATTAACAGACAGGATTTTTTTTGTTTTTACACTGTTGATTACTTATAGCATCGCAGACATGGCAAGAAGGCCGAAAATCCTGTGCATGCAGTTATCTTGAATGATTACTCCTCCCACGGACAAAGCCCCACCAAGGTCTCAATTATGTGAATTGTCATCACCGGAAGCATACTTCCTCCTTTCCAGAAATTTATTTCCTTACTTCCGGATACAATTATACGTGTTCTGAAGCAATACAAATTTGTTTGGTAAATAACATACATATGACGTTCCAAAAGGTTACTACTCCTTTGAGCCTATATTAGACATGACGTTCCAGAATGTCATTACTCTTTACATGCATTATTCCATACTCCTAAAAGGGTTAACAAATCACAGTAAGAAAAGTTGCCCTATTTATTTACACAGAACTCATGCATTCAAAGCTTACTGCTGCAATAGTCCAAAGCATCTATTACTTCAAACTTAGCACTAATTGAAGTATTTTTACTTTGATGTTAGTTAGCAAATCTGAAAGTTTAGCAGTTTAATTTTGTCATTTCTCTCTAGTGTTTTTTTGCTGTGTCAATTGATACATTTGTTCCTGTAACTAAATGTTGGTACATTTTTGTGAAATGTATTTAAAAATTATGTTGGATTATACAGTGAAAAATTCTATCAGAATATAAAACTATACTATTTGAATTGTAATTCATTCTTTGCTTTTTGTGTTTGTGACATTATAAAATTGTTAATGGTTTTTTTCTCCTAAATAGAACATAGTTATTATGCTCTATATTATACTATATTAACCTTTACAGGTGCACATTAACTGAAGTATAATGTGCCTTGGGCTGCAACAGTAAAAATAAACACTCCTAAAAACAGAAAATCATTTAATTAGAATCTAGTTTTTTTTTCGGTAATAGTTACGTCAAAAAGCTGTTCCCAACATCACCAGGCATTTTGCCGCTGTGATGTGGCATCCGTGATCCCAGTTATACCAGAGATGATTTCACATCACAGCATGGGCCAAATATTTGATACTATTGTTAACAGTGTGAATAGCACCTTAAGGTTGTTATCAAAAATGTAGTTATGACACCGGTCGCTTAAGCTTAAGATATAGCTCACCTAAAATTTGTCATAACCATTCTATTCTCAAGATGGCATTTATATATTATCTCTTGAAACCCTGATTATAAAGTGTTTTAACTCTAATATCATAAAATTTCTTTGAAGAGAACCTACTAACGAATTATAAGTCCCATCTAATCAAATTATTTTTATATTTTGGAAATGTTGCCAACGCTTATATACAACAACAATCACTGAAATACTGCAGAATATACAATTCTTTCATAGTACAATATTATGCTTGTGTTTAATGAAACTTTGGAAGTTTGAGTAGGTTCTACAATTGAGGAGAGAGCAGAAAATGAGCTTGCAGAAAACATAAATTATATGTCATTTTTCTGACAATAAACAAATGATTTCTTAAATAATTTATAAATATCGTCCTGATGAATAATAAATATATGGTTTTCTTCAGCCGTACATCCTGCCTGATGAGTTGCGCAGAGAACTGCCACCAGATCAAGCTGAGTATTGTATCCAGCGGATGCCTCCTTACAAGGGCCCCAACGCCATTCCTGGGGCACTCGACTACATGTCCTTCTCCACGGCACTCTATGGAGAGTCGGACCTCTAAACACTAACATGCCACAAGCAAAGCTCACTAACTTATTGGTGCCTTTTTTTGTAACAACTTGTAGCGTTTAGGTTAGAATTTCAAGTTTATTTTTTTAACCTAAGCGTGTACATGGGCTTTACTTGTTTTGTGACTATCAAAGGCTACATTTGGTATTAAAGGTGAAGAACAAAAGGGTGGTGAGTCACCAGCCGTGTACTTACTAGCAAATAATTTGCTCAACACTCACCACCCGTCATGTAGTTTATGTAAAGTTCAATTTTAGAAAGATATTCTTATATAAACAAAGGAATCCTTTATAAATAGTATTTTTCAATTTAAAATCATTAAAGATAATTATCTCACTTGTAATTATTTTGCACATTTTATGGAATCGCTTAATCTATTCTGCTATATTGTTTTTTAATAATGATTCTTTTATGTTTAGTTTTGTCTGTATTATAAATTTTAACTAACAATATTACATTTATATTAATTTGATTATATAGTATTTATTTATTTAGGATGTATCTGGTTTTATTTTAATGTTCAGTTTGTACAAAGTAGAAGTATAAGCCACTGTACTGAATCTCACAACCAGGCATGAAGCCTAACCTTTGATACCAAACTAAAATGTCCTCTGCGGCAGTAAAATCGAGCTGAACGAATCGAAAACTGATTGTTTTTATTGTATACAAGTTCCTTTTACTTTTTAAGTTGTACTTTGGCTCGCTATTCCTTGTACAGCTTTTTGGAACTTTCTTGCCAGGATAAATAATTGTATAGTAACTATTGTCATGTTAATTAATTTACACTGCCATTAATGGGAATCAATTTTAAACTAAAAAATCAAACCAAATTTATTTATTTATAATTAGTTTATTGATTTGGTTCTGATTTAATGTATGTGTACTTGAAGTTATGTAAAGTTAGGCTTGGAATGTCTTTATTTGATGTTAAATAAAGGTTTACAATACACACACAAATCATTTTAATACACTTTAGTTTCCAGTATATTTCTTATCTAGTCATTAATAGTATTTTGGATCTGTAAAACAAAAAAGAAATTAAACGGAACTTGATGCAGTATTTTCTTGATTATTTTCTAGTTAAGTCACTAGTTTTACAGAACCTGAATTTGATTAATCTTCAATCAATTTAAATTACCTTAAAAAGCATCTAACAAAGAACCAACTTATTAAATAGAAACATATCAGCAAAAACAAAAAGAAAAAAAATGCTTCTATGTTGAAGATAGAGCTGTATTGGTTTTCTGTATATAATTGTTAAAAATAACACAATTTAAACCAATAAAAACTTTAATAGTGGGACATTTCGATAGCAAGGCTATCATCGTCAGACACACCACAAATAAATATACAAAAGTAAAAAAAAAGTAAAAAATACTTTTTTTACTTTTTGTATATTTATTTGTGGTGTGTCTGACGATGATAGCCTTGCTATCGAAAGGTCCCACTATTAAAGTTTTTATTGGTTTAAATTGTGTTATTTTTAACAATTATAAAAAAATGCTTATTTACGAAATGCTAACATAGGCCTAATAAGATCTAAGTAAATAAATTTGAAAGATCACAAAGAAGGACAACATGATTGCAGCCAGTGTACCATCATTGCAAACACGTTTCACTACCTTTATTTTTTCCAAACGATCATTGCAGGTTTTTAAGTCTGCGACTACACGCTAGACATAAGCAGTAAAATGTAGTATGATATTAGGCTGCATTTATATATATATATATATGGAGGTGACCACATGGAGCAGTAAACTGTTGCTCTAGCAAAGGCAGTGTAGCGTGTGGATAGCCAGCTCAAATTTTTTCAGGAGTGTTGCACACACTTTTGGTGACTGAACTTGCAATAGATATATCGGTCTGCAGGTTGTAGCTTTATGAATATTTGTTATCATCAGTTATGGAAATTAATAGTGAAATGTTAATTTTGCAAGTACAGGATAGTAATTGTTTATAAGATGTGAAGTGCAAAAATTACAAAACTGCATTGTGAATAGTAAAGCTTGTTTGGTGAAATATGGAATGAATTTATCCAATAAGAAAAACAAAACATTGATCAGTAATTTTAAAAATTATTTATAATAATTCAGTTTTAGTAGTGGTAAGTATATTCCTTTACTTGCCTATTTAACTTGATTCTTGCAATGAGGGCAAACTGTTTTCTTCCAATAATATTTGAGTAGATTACCAACAGTACATGAGAAGAGATAATAAATCTAGCCGTGCACAGCGACAAACAGTAGCATGAGAAGACACATCAGCGACATATTAGTGCACGTGTGACCAGCACAAATTGGGGCTACAGCTAGCTTCATTTTACTGCTTACTGCCAGCAACAGATTGTAGCCTCTGTGGCCGCAGTCTGAGGATGCTGGAAGCAGCACTCCTGACTGTGATTAAACTCACCTCAACCATTTAGCCCCATTTTTTCGAGTGTTAATGTTTGTTGTTCAGAGCTGTTTTGGACACATGAGAGTTAACTGTCCAATTTCATTATTTTCTACAACTTAATAAATCACATGCAAATTAACCTTATTTAAGACATATGTTTAATTAACACATCTCTGCAGGAATGTAATGTAAATTTACATTACATCTTTAAACATGCATAACTTAAGATAAGTTATTTAGGTTAAATATTTAATTCTCTGTTAATTTTTGTGAATCCCAAACATGTGGTCTTTTTTGAAAGAAGAAGAGAGTAAAGTCACAAACATCAAGAAGAGTGTACAAGATAGCAAAAATTTAAAAAACTTACAAAATTGGTGGACACTTAACATTTTGAGCACCGAGTAACAGTAAAAAGGTTTGGAATGCTCATCCTCAAACCAAACCCACATACATGAAAGATGGTGAAACCCTTCTTACATACCTGAACGAACATCAATGAAGCAAAAGTTGATGTTACAATAAAAATGACTAGTCATAAGTGTATACATTTATACAAACAAACATTTTTTTTAATATAGATTTCCTTGAAATTTAAAGTTGTAAATATTTGTTATTTTGATCACACTAGCAGTTTATAAAAGCACACATGTTTTGAACTCATAAATGGAAAGAGCTCTTCAAAACAGTCTTAAAAATAATATAACTTGTCCAACTGCACAGCAGTATCATGGAATCAGCGCTAGTTGAAAAATTGGAAAAAGGCTCAGATGAGTTCAGGTTTAGAGGATTTCCTAGTGACACTAATTACACGATGCTATGGTGCAATTGAGCTTGTTATATCATTTTTCAAATTGGTTTGAAGAGCCTTTTCAAATTATAAGGTTAATATGTCCGAGCAATTTGATTTTTATTGATTTCTTCTACTGATCTTAAGTACTTAATCTGAGCATTTTTCCAATTTTTCAACTAGCGCTGATTCCATGATACTGCTGTGCAATTGGACAAGTTATATTATTTTTCAGACTGTTTTGAAGAGCTCTTTCTATTTATGAGTTCAAAACATGTGTGCTTTTATAAACTGCCAGTGTGATCAAAATAACAAATATTTACAACTTCAAATTTCAGGCTCAATGCACAAACTGGAAATCTTGTATATGATTTTTGTAAGTACACTTTAATCCTTAAGGATTAAAGTGTACTTACAAAACGTTGTGTAAGGTTAAACCATAAATGTGAAATTATATAACATTTATAAGGTTATTAGGATGAAAACTGTGGGAAAACCTTACTCATTTGACTGTTGAATTTATCAGCTGCAAAACTGTTTGATCATAAAAAAGTTGTTGTATTTCCTACTAAACTATAACAAAACAACTTAGTAATGACACAATTATTGCAATGTTAGCTGAAAGCTTGCACTGAGTAATGAAAATTGATCACAGGGGCCCATTACTATTTGCTATCTAGACCTTGAGTAATTTTATTACCATGACCATATCTCTTTTCAGTTGGAACTAAAGCACTGTATTCAAACAATCATCTATCTCCCGCAGAATTATTCTCGTGGTTTTGATTTTGCTTGAAAATAAATATGTGTTAATAAAAATTTTTTAACAAACCAGGCAAAATGAAGACGGACAGTTTTATAGAATTAGTTCTTTTGCAGTAATCAACAGATACGGAAGGATAAGGACAATAATCATCAAGGCCATGAAGAAATAAAAATCCTTTGAAAGTAAAATATAATACTGATTATATTTTTTCTTTCATAATAAGCAAGCTGTAAAAATTCATCTGACCATAATATAATAACAATAAACTATTAAAATAACAACAACAAAGTAAATATTGCTCTATACACACTGTAAAGCAGTGGATGTAGACGTTGATTACTGGAACGTTTGATGTTTGACGAGTTTACGGAAAGCACCTTCGGGTTCCACCATGAGCTGGTCATATGAGCCCAATTCTACCACACGACCCTCTGAGAGTACTGCTATCTGATCTGAAAACAATAGTCTTTAGGAACATATAGTACATTTTTAATGTAAAAGTTCTTATTTTAACACTGATGATATCATCAAGGTCTTAAAAACACAAATCTATCAAATACTTGAGACTTCGGTAAATATTTTTAATTATTTACTGAATTTGTATTACCAAAAATTTACAATAATTTTGTTTCCATTTAATTTTTATTTAGTTTTTTCTTAGTGTCCAGAAAATTAAGTAATTATAAATATTACTTTATGTATTAATCTGAAGTTAAGAAAATTTTAATTCAATATTACAGCTTGAGCATAACACCAACATGTATGCTTCAGAAATAACTACTACATAAATCCTGAATCTTCCTTAACAATAACTGTTGAACGCCACAAATCCAATGAAAGCAGTGTCAGATATACTGCGTTTTGCGGCAATTTTGAAAACAATAAAGTTTTTATTTAGGGTTATTTAGCTCTAATATAGTGTGTGATATTGATATAAAAAGAGATGACTGGTTTAGATTATTATATTACTCTGTGGAATGTACTGGTCAATGTTTATTCTGACTACAAAATCAGCTGACTTCAACTGACAAGCCTATGTCTAAATAATGTACATACAGTAGTGTTTATTCCTGCCTTTATATTTTTATGTCTGTCATTTGTGTATCTGTGCAATTCAAAATGTATTTATAACTAAATTGAGTGATCATAGAAAAAAATTCATTGCTTATCTTGAACATACACTGAACAAAAATAATCCTCAAGCTGTTTCATCTTATGCGCACAAGTAAATACTACGATTTCAATCTGAATAATAGATTTCTTATTCAACTAATGTCAAATAAAACTAAGCTAACGATATTTCATTTTGATCGTATTTATAATTTTGGTTTCTTTTTACTTACATACTTTGCTTGCACTAAAATGTTTATTATCGGGTGGTTCTAAAATTGCTGTGGTATTTATTTTAATAGCAAATTTATTTAATTAACCAATATATTTCTGAATTTTGCTAAGTTTTGGTATCTTTCCATACTTAAAGATATGTTTTTTTAAATGTTTAGTTTATACATAAACTTACAATATATTATAATAATTTATTATACTCTTGTGTATTAAATTTAAATATCTTTGGAAAACGCTGAAGAGAATTGAGAGTAATTTAAAATGAAGCTTGCATCACCCTTAACCCTACCAGTCTGAGACGTCGGCCGCTCCGTACCGAGAAGCCCGGCCGACGTCGATAAACATAGGTTTAGTTTATTGGCCACCATTCCTATATAAGACTTTCCAAAGGTCAATACTTTAACCCTAGATTACTTATGTGTCGTAAAAATTACGACTCGCCGTTTCCAAAAATGCTTTATCTAGACAAATAGTGCGCCCCCAGCCCCCCACTCCTAGTACCTTCCTCCCGCCATTAGACAACACCAGTCGCGGAGTGGCACGCCTACCAGTCAGTTCTATCATTACGCATTCCTGTCTGTCTCGTCAATTTGACGACACATAAGTAGTAAAGTAACTTTTTTCCGTGAAAGTTGTTGATTGTTTTTATGCTGTTAGATTGGTTTTATTTCATAGTATAAGTGTTTTAGCAGTTATTATTTGTAGTTAGTTTTCAAGTTGTAAATATCAATTTTTATACATCATGGGTGATGAAAATGACCATGTAAGTGTACAAATAAGGAAATATTTAGAAGAGGATAGCGATCCTGACAGTGAAAATAGTGGTAGTGAACAAGAAGATGTTTTAGAGACCGATGATGTGGAAAGCACTGACGCAGACGACACAGATGCTGATGAAACGAAGCGAGTTTACGTGAGTGAATCGTCTGATAGTGACATTGAGGTTCAGTCGGTTACAAGTAAAAACGACGTAGGCCTGAAAGTTTGACTTTACGTCAACCTGTGCCTGATAAACCTACGCCTGATCAACCTATGCCTGATCAACCTACGACTGATCAACCTACGCCTGATCAAACTATGCCTGATCAACCTACGCCTGACCAACCTATGCCTGATCAACCTACGCCTGATCAACCTAGGCCTGATCCACATCTGTTCATCCCCAATGCCAGACGTATCCGAGCTAAAAATGGTCATGTGTGGAACACTCGGCCTCAGCCTACCAATACTCGAACACCAATGAGAAACCTCGTTTTCTCAAGACGAGAGGTTGTTGGTAACGCCCGTAACTCTATTTTACCCTTGTCATGTTTTATGGAAATTTTTGATGAACATATGTTCAATACAGTTGTCAGATATACTAACGAAGAAATCGAGCGGGTAAAAAACAACTACAATGACCCTACAATAAATACTATTCAACCTACTAACTTAGATGAAATGAAAGCTTTTGTCGGACTCCTTGTTAACTCTGCATGGAGCAATGACAACCATCTTGCTGCAAGAGAGATGTTCGACAGCGAATGGAGTGGCTCCAGGTACAAGTGTGTAATGACTTGCGATCGTTTTCAGTTTCTAATACTTAGTCTTAGATTTGATGACAAAGCAACACGAAATGAGCGCAAACGCACTGACCCTTTTGCTCCAATACGAGATGTGTGGGAAGCATTTATTTTGAACTGCCGAACAAAGTATAAGCCAGGCAGTTACGTAACTGTTGATGAGCAGCTCCTTGCATTTCGTGGGAAATGTCCTTTTAGGATGTACATTCCTAACAAGCCCGCAAAATATGGGGTCAAACTTGTTTGTTGCTGTGACAACACTACAAACTACATGATTGATAGTGAACCATATTTGGGAAAGAAAACTCCAACAGGAGGCCAGCCGGCAGCTGATTACTTTGTAAAAAAGTTGACTACAAGCATCCAGGGCTCTAACAGAAGTGTAACCACTGACAACTGGTTCACGAACATCAAGCTGGCAGAGGACCAATTGCAGGAACCCTTCAAGTTGACTACTGTCGGTACAATCCGTCTAAACAGAAAAGGTGTCCCAATTGAGCTTGGAAATCGAAAAGAAAAGCCTGTAGAGTCATCGATGTTTCTCTTTGACCGAGAGACAACTTTGGTTTCTTACAAACCTAAACCTAACAAGGTAGTAGTACTTTTATCTACCATGCACAGTGGTCTGGCACTTAATTCCGACACAAATAAACCTGAAATTATCCACACATACAATTCTACAAAAGGAGCAGTTGATACACTAGACAAAATGTGTGGAGACATGTCGTGCAGCAGAAAAACCCGTCGATGGCCCCTCTGCATTTTTTATGGCATATTGAACATTGCCTTTGTGAACTCTTACGTTATTTACTGCATGAACAATCTTCGGCTGGGAAACAAAACACTACAAAGAAAAGCCTACATGAAACAGTTGTGTAAGGAGCTGACAGAACCACATATGAGATCGCGCCTTGAAATACCTCAACTGAGCAGGAACACTCGAACCGAAATTTGTGAGCTGCTTGGAATTCCAGTAGCACCACAAGCCCCAAGAGCTCAAGGAGCCAGAAAAACATGTTTTTATTGTCCAGCTGCCCTCAGAAGAATGACTACTACATATTGTGTTCACTGCAGCCATCCAATATGTGGACACTGGACAGCACCGGGCCGTATGCTGCTTTGACTGTGACAAATAAGTCCTCAATGAACTGAAAACCTAATGTTTATCAATCTACCTAAACAATAAATACAAGTGTAAAACTTTTTCTAATACCAAAAAAGTAGTCTCCAACTTGTATATTTTTATATAAATGTGTTTAATTCAATAAAAAATTTTTATTGTACACTACAATTTTTTTTTTAAAAACCTGTATTTTGAAAATTTTTGTAAAATCTAGGTACGAATTTTATTTTTTTTTACAGGATGTGTCAATGATAGACCTTTAAATTTTTTTCCCCCAAAGCTTAAAGAGTTGTAAAACAAGGGAATATATATTTCATTGAAAAAAATGTTAAAGGCCTTATAAAAAAAAATATATATGCGAGTCGTCAAAATTACTACACTTAAGTAATAGTGTAACAAAAAAAGTCTTAAGTAATCTAGGGTTAATAAATATCCAAGCCCATTATATTTTCTATCTGTTTTGTACTCTTTGTAACTGATTTGATTGGTTGTGATTTTTTTTGAGCTTTCTAACCAGCTGTTCGGTTCAGTCTAGTGGGTACTGCGCAATTGTTTTGGTTCTCGCGCTATTGTTTACAGTCTAAGTTTGTTTACGTTTTTGAAAGTGGTTATTTCTTATTGTTACAGTTATTAGTGAATTATTTATTGTTATTAGTTATAGTGAATTATTTGTACAATGGATGGCAATTGTAGGTCTAGTGAAATTAGGGACATTTTACTGAAAAGTGATGAATTATCTGATAATGAAGTCATAGACGGGTTAGATGACGATATTGACTCTGACATTTCTCTTTCTAATACGTTAGACTATACGTCAGGTAGTAATGAACTATATTCTCCACACAATTCAGAATTAGACTCTAGTGATGATTTTTCTGCAACTCTACCAATACATAGGCCTGTTACTCCTCCTGGACCTAGGCATATTACTCCTCCTACACCTAAGCCTGTAGGTCCTCTACATAGTAAAAAGAGGCGAATTGAGATTGAAGAAAATGAAGAGGATGATTAGAGTAGTTTAGTACTCTTGTATATAGTGTAAAATAGTTTCAAGTGTGTGTTTACTTAGTTTATTTTAAATATTTTTATCTACCAAAAACTTTTCAAAACATTCGAAGTGCCATGAAAAATTGTTGAATCAGCATTCAGTGAGTACAATTTATGTCCTAAGCATGCAACCTAATATATTAACCCAAGTAGTGGTGACCGTCCGTTTTCGGACGGTCTATCACTCTCAACAAGTGGTGACCGTCCGTAATTGCGTATGAAAAAGTTATAGATACATATCTCATCGAAATAATCGATACCATTCGAAAGTCAGTTAAATTACCTAACGAACGATATCAGTTTCGATAGTTTTATTCATATGACAACTTGATGGAGAGAAGAAGAAATCATTGTTTACTATTATGTGGTGACCGTCCGTTTTCGGACGGTCAAACGTTGCCGCGAATATTGCGTATGAAAAGGTTATAGATACATATCTCATCGAAATAATCGATACCATTCGAAAGTCAGTTAAATTATCTAACGAACGATATCAGTTTCGATAGTTTTATTCATATGACAACTTGATGGAGAGAAGAATAATCATTGTTTACTATTTTCAGTTCGCCATTTCTGTTGTTGTTGTTGTGTGTTAGTAAACTGTTCGTTTGCATTCTATCTTGAAGTGTTTTATGCGACGTTTCATTGAATTGTTAGTGAAATAACTTGACGATATTGTGAAATAAGTATATTAGAAGCTATAAATATTGTATACTCAATTATAACATGTTGCCATAGTAACATCAATTTTCAGTACAATGCACTATTTATGGTTCTGTTGTTATAAATGTATAAATACCGGTAATAAACCATATAAACTATACATTTTCTGAAAGATTATTAAATGTAGAACAACTTGTATATCTTGGAATTTTTAAATATGTAATGCACATTACCTTTCCAGGTAGGGTCCCCCTCCAAACAAAAAAATTTGATAACATTTTTTTTTAATTTTATGATAAGAAAAAAAATTACAAATGTTTATACTCATGTTATTTATTTTATATAATAATACAGAACTTTACAAGTAAATTTATGTAAAATAATACCAAATCTAATAATTAGAAGTATTTTAAAATATTTTTCAAAAATAACCTTGCAAAACATAGAAAAACGGGCTGCCACTAGAGGGTTTTTAATTGCCACTAGTTGGGTTAAGATATACTTATATTGTAATAATAAATTTTTACCTTTTTTGTATGAGAATTTTTTTTGTACATGCATATGTGCATACACGCGTCCTTTTATTATTATTGCAGTTTTAGGTTTTATTGTTATATAATATGATATATTTATATATCATTTTGAAGGCAATAAAATTATGAACATAAAACATACATTATTACTATGGAAACACAACATTTATTGTAGTGTACATTGGGCAAAACTTGATTTTTTTTATAAAAACATTTTGTACTCTGCAGTATATACAAAACGAAAAAAAATGAAATAAAGATACAGACTAATAAATAGTATATTATGATTGGCAATGTTATTCCAAAAATAATGATATATAACATGACCTATAAACCCTTCTGTATGTAGGCTTAGTGATATTTTTCCAAAACACATGCAAACTGCTTATAAGTAGTGACGGATTCAGGTAAAAAGTGGCAGTACTCCTAGGGTTAAAAAATATGTGCCAGTACCACTGCCACTTGTTGGGTTAAATAAAAATGCTATGGATAAAAAAGTAAATATAATCATGAATTTTGAAAAATGGCTTTAAATAATTTTCCACATAATACAGATATCAAGAGTAATGATTCTAGCAATTTTGAAACTATTTTAAAGAAGTCATTCAAGATCATGAATAGTTGAAAGAATTACAGTACACTCACACTAACTCGGCCTTCGGTAAGTCGGTCCTCCATAAAAATCGGCTTACCGTCAAAAAAAAGCTTATTGTCAAACAATAAAAATTTTATTTATATCTAGCAAAACAGAGTTTATTGAATTAGTTATCGATAGAGTCTAGTCTCTTTAGTTGAAAACATCTTCTTCACACAACACATAATTCAATGAGGGATCCAACAGTGCGGCGTTCCGTCTATGATGCCTTTTTTCCACAGGCTTGTACATCTCTGTCTTCTGTAATCGTGATTTGTGCGTACTAGTGGCATGGGCGTGGCCGCCGTTGTCTGCCCGCCGGGACCAGCGTCACAGGCAAGCAGCAGTCACAGAAGGTTTTAGTAAAATATAAAGCTGTATGTATACTAAAATTGTTTTTGTTTGTGTATTACAATACAGTAATAATTCTTTTTAAATGGAACAGTATTCGTCGTTTTGTACAGTATTTTGCTCTTAAATATTTCTGTCAGTACCGTATAATTGCCTATGTTTATAAGTGTTATTCTTGTAATACCTGAAACTACAGTGGTTTTATTTATTTACTCCGTTATACCGTAATTTGAACTAACTGAGCTTAATCTATAACGCATTGCACTATCAAATGCGTATTAACATAATGAGTATACTGTCTTCTGTTAAGTCAGCATTTCTGTAACTCTGCCCGCCCGGCCGCCATATTAGGCTGACTTACCGAGAATTGACTGTATAAATAAAATGTGTATCACTAGCGTAATTCAGAGATCCTTCTAATATGACTTAAAATTTATTTTCACATTTACAGTAATGTTCAAATATTGTATCCAGATTCACTAACTGGATCATAATAATCATAATTAATATGATGCAATCATTTGTTTTAAATAACAATAAACCCTCGATTTAACGGACAGTTTACAGCTTTATTACAATACAGTGGAACCTCGTTAAGTCGGAACTGCGGCTGACCCGAGTTAACGAAAATCAGGTTAACCGGAGAGTGGCAGGAAAAACAGATAAAACAACAAAATGACAATAAATGCGTTTATTATTAAACTAGCGTTACCTTAAGCATAGTTAAGAAATCACAATTGACGAATAAAAGATTACAATCACAATTTAATATCGAAAACAGTGTCTACTCTTTTGTAAAAAAGCTTGTCAGTTTCTGTTGCATTAGCTTCGAGTACTGATTACGTCCTGCATCCTTTTCAATATGAAAAGCTTGGCCGGTCCTGTGTCTTCCTGCCACGTAAAATAGGCCATCAGTTCATCCAAATGAGTTGTTGCTTCCATATGACTTAAATTTGCTGGCTGTTCAGCCTCTTCATCTGACTAAATTAGTTTCAGCATCTTTAAATATACAAGTTTGAATAATTTCTTCATCAGTAAGCGCGATGTAACCTCTGTCATTGTCCGTTTCCAACCAACTTTCAACATCAACATTTGTGCAACCATCAACCTTGCTAAACATATCTAAAAAATCCTAAAGCTGTACTTCATTTTCATTTTCCCCAACCACCTGGTCTAATTGGTTTTCTGGCAAATCACATACAGAAGACCAAAGCTTCTTCCACGATTTTATGATACTATTCTTGCCACATTTTCCCAAGATACAGAAATCAAACAGTTTTCACATTAAATATTTTCAAAACTTCGATCACACTTTATTTTTCGCCTTTTTACTGCCAATTCTTGTTATTCTCACTTGGTATGTGGGCAGTAACAAATGGGTGGTAAATATTTCACTATAATATCTCCCTCGATTAAGCTCATCTGTTGGATGTGTAGAGGCATTGTCAATCAGTAAAACAGATTTAATTGGTAATCACTTATCTCTCAACAATTTTGTTACGCCAGGAACAAAACACTTAAAAAACCAGTTTTTGAACATTTCTCACTGTCTACCTCGCAATTTTGTGGGATTAATAGATTACTGGGAGTGACTCAAGATTTATATTTTTTAGTGCTCAAGGGTTTTTGGATTTTCTAATTAAACAGAGAGGAAATTTATGCTTATCTGATGCATTACTACAAGCCATTATGGTAAGGTGATCCTTGCTCTTTGTAAAGCCTTTTGCCTTGTAAATTTTCATAGCCAGCATTTTAGTTGGGAGCATTCGGTAAAATAACCCTGACTCATTGGCATTGTAAATTTGATATGATGACATGTTCTCTTTTTTATGAACTCTTCGAACTTTTATTAAAATTTGTCAGCCACGTTGATGTCACCAGACAAATTTTCTCCAGTAACAGAAAGTTGATGAATGCCACGTTTCTTCCATCTATCAAGCCTTGACTGGCAGTAAATTAGGGTTTCCATCAGGTGAACTGAACTGAGCCATTTATGACTGTGACGAATAGCAACAAGAGAGGGAATGGTGTGCGTGCTTCGCCAATCGCCAGCCGGGGCTAAAAATAACTATAACATTTTTCAAGATCAGCACATCACACAAACAACAGGGGTAGTGTCACTGCCACAGTGACTCATGTACTCACACCGTGTACAGTCCCTGCAAACAATTATGGTTACACGTTCGATGAAATAATTATCAGCGTTCAATACAACAAGATTATGCTCTTTAATATTGAAATATTTCTAAAAATAAAAAAAATTTAATTTTTCTGATATCGATTCGGGTTACCCCCATGTCCTGGTTAAAGGGGGGTGATTCAACGCGGTTCTGCTGTATCTAAATTGCTATATACCGTGCACTGAAATAATTTTTTTTTTTAATGTTGATTTATAATACTTGTAGTTTTTCTAATTTTCTGATGTAGGCAACTTCAAATATTCAACAAATAGTTATTACTATTACTCAATATCCTATATACTGTTTATTCCTATAGGCTAATCACTTTTATACAATATGTATTTGCAAAATGTATTAATTGTTCCGTTGAGTTAATTGTTGAGCCTGCAGCATCACGGTTAGTTTTGATTAAGGAGTGGAAATCTCACAACACTAGGGTGATTTCACCATGATTGCCTGACCCATATAAAACATTAATTCGAGGGTTTACTGTATTAAAGTTCTTTTCAGTTTTACTTTGATAAAAAATAAGATAGTAAGACCAACTGCAGATAAAAGAAAATATCAGAGACTGATTTTTATTTTGCTGTAAATTTGCAACAAATCAGTAATTAGTTTTCTTACCAGCATTCTTGATGGTTGACAACCGATGTGCGATGGTGAGCACAGTCCTGCCCTTCATGATTCTCTCCAGTGCCTCTTGCACCAAGTGCTCACTTTCAGCATCTAAAGCACTGTAAAGAACATATTCATTTATCATTCATCATTAAGACGCTGCTCGTAGAGGTATGAATGTAGGTGAAGGAGAGTAGTCATTGTTACTAAGATCGACAGTTCCTTAGAAAGAGCCATTTATTATACTAGCCAGGGCAACTAAGGGAATTATGGCTTTATGTGACATGCTAACCATATAGTATTGGTCTGATTTTCAGCTAAGTGATCACTCTTCCCTACACAACATCTGGACCCGAACTACCATCCATAATAGACACAACTTCTCTAGTAGTGTCCTCCTCGATGGTCACAGTGGTCACTGTGTAAGTATTAAGAGGGCCGAGCATAGAACCTATCACCTACAATCTCCACAACACTGTATCCCCAAGTAGCTGGGTTACAACACTACGCCACTAGTGTCATCAGAGGCAACAATTTATACCTTAACAATGTTAACTAATTCTTTCAAAATCCAATTTCAAATTAGTGTTTTTTGCACACATTTAATAATTGAGGTAAACCACCCAATTAACACGAAAATAATTTGATTATGAAATAAATACCACAATTTAGCACTGAATTTGTGATGTAAGAAAGAATATACCACCATCTGAAATAGCAATTTACCCTCACAGTGCATAACTATAAAATCTAAAGTGGTAGCCCCTTTTTCAGTATCTGGCATACATGTTGTAATAATAAATATACAAATGCCTGAAATAAGGCATATTGCACACCAAAATCGTTGCAATACAATTCTACACATAATTATAAAGCGTAAAAAGACTTAGCTGAACTTATCTTGGTATAAGTAACATCACGAAAACAATTTTCAAAATATTATTTTTGTCAAGCTTTACTAAAATTTTACAAAAAATTATGAAAATTCCAAATTGTATAGTTTTTACAATTTTCTGTTGATTAAGACTATATAAAACAATATTATCTAATTCATTAAACTACAATTTGGCTTGAAAAAAATATGTGCTAGCTGGTGCTACAATTTCAAAATAATTTGATAAGAATTTGGTTTGATTGCTTTATGATTAAAGGGAAACATTTAAAACTTGGGTTCATGAAGAGAACAAAAATTCCAGTTTGAATTGAAAGACTTAGCTCACTCTTTTTATAATAATAGTAACATACTAATAAAAACTACAATCTCTAAATAGTTAAAGTTAGACACACAAACAGTGCAATAATGGAAGTGGCATAGTATTAACAGCTGGGAAATCAGCTGACATTGCAACAATATAACACTATTTAATTCTTAAGAACGGGACAAACTAAAGTTAAATCATCATACAGGAATGAAAAATAAAGTTCTTCTAGTTTAGTTTACTCTATAATGTAACTGGATCACATTATAAATAGTTCTGATGCAGCGTTTATAGCAATTGTCTGGGTCCGAGATGTTAGTACATCAAACTGACATAGCATTTTGAGGGTTAAAAATAGGATTGCTTGTTGGACTTAAGTTGTTGTACTAGAGTAACATATCTTTAAAAAATAAGATTTCATACAAATAAATTGTTACATATGAACAGTGGGGCTTCAATTCATTAAAGCCCATTTTGGCTTGAACATTTGAGCCGCTTCTTTTGCTTATTCCTGTTCTGAATATACTTATTAATCTCTTTAGCAACATGTCCAAAAAACTGATGAGGAGTAGAGCCTTTGTACTACACCCTGTAATATAAACTAGTTACCTGAACAAGTAGACTACAAAATAGTGGTAAAAATATAGTTTTAAACAATTTTGTCATATTGTGATTTGCAATTTCATGGCAACTTAAGTGTTAAGATTTTTTAATTTGAGTGTAAGGGAACAAATTACATAAATAACTTTTAGTATTTAGTGATTTTCATAGCCAAATTATGTAATTTTTTAAAATCATAAACCAGATTGTCTTTGCACATGCTTTCATTGGGTCTTAGGTTGATAATTGCCCTCTGAAGACTAGGCTCCTGTTCGTGCCAATGTTGCCAGTTGGACTCGACATCTTTATCTGCAGAAGTGAAATATTTTCAAACTTATCAATCAATCAAAATCCACAAGAGATAGATAAGTTTACCACTCAGCCTTAACAAAATATCATAAGGCATTAAGAAAAGCTAAGTTTAACTTCTGGAAAGCTTTTTCTGACGAGCTTGAAAGATGTAGCCAGATTAAACAAAGTGCCTCAAAACTTCTGAACCTGATTGATAAACTCCAGACATCAGACAAGGAATATGCATCCACAGTAAAAGACACTATTGATCATCTCCTTGAGACCCACTACCAGGCTGGTTAATAATGCATCACTACCTAAAATGAATTGGTATGCAAAGCAGATGATGCACTAGAAAACAAAGAGGTCACTCTCTTTGCTTTTTTTACATTACCGGTGTCTTTAATAACACTCACATACCACAATAACCAATAGAGTTTGGAAGCAAGAATTCCATCCACACTAAGTAAATAATAGAATCTATGTTCCCCAGACAGGTTTATTTCTTCCCTTCTCAATGAGACCAGGGAGGTCCAAACAGTGAAGGGATGTCCACAGGGTGGGGTGCTTTCCCCACTTCTGTGCAATCTAGTGGTTGGTGACCTTTTGCTATCATTAATTAACTCTGGTGACTTTATACAGGAATACGCAGACAACACCTTGATATACCTTAATGGTCAATGGAAAATTTCGTTATACTGTTTCTGAAATCATGAAGCAACAGTATAACCATGCTTCACTATACTGTTATACTGGTTAGTGAACAGTATAGTGTATTTCACTAATTGTAGTATAATGGAATGAAATAATATACTACAATTAGTGTTTGGGTGGATATGTGTGTCAATACCCTTGTACCTGTATGGGTGGGCAGGTGGGTTATTACTACAATTAGTGTTTGGGTGGATATGTGTGTCAATACACTTGTATGGGTGGGCGGGTGGGTTATTACTACAAATTTACAATATAATTTTTTTCTCAGCAACCATAAAAGGTAAGAGTGTTGGAATTTGGCACATATGCTATACCAGTAATACTCCTACTAATCATTATTAGAGGAATAATGATTATAGATGGTGTAATAGGACAGAACTTTCAGTCAATCTAGAGAGCATGTTGGTTAAAACGGAGTGTCAAATAACTCTACGTCGGATAACGAGGCTCTACAACTAAAACACTGGTGAAGGAGCCCAATCCAACGCTAATAAGACTGCTCACAACCATGGACCGAAATGATATCAGCCTGATTGATTGAAAATATAACTTGACATGGCTACTTCAGAAAACAATTGGCAACAATAGAAATATATAGAGAAGACACCAGTTGCCGGCTTTGTGGAAAGACTCCTGAGCTAACCAAAATAAATTACTACCAAAATATTTTCTGGAATATTTATACATTACCTTATTGGTGTTCATATTTCACTTCTCAAACACCCTAATTCCTCAAAGAATATAAGTTGTTTAAAACCATCAAGCTATCCTGATCACTTAAAATAAGTTAAGTAAACTACTTTTAGTTCAACTATTCTAGATTTGTTATTACCTTGTAGCTTCATCCAAAAGCAGAATTCTTGGGTCCTGTAATAAAGAAATGTTAATTAATATATTACTATTAATTAGGACAAATTTAAGAATCACTTAATTGTCATCAATTAGTATATTGCAGAGATAGGACATCAGCAAACTTACCTTAGAAGACAAGTTCACTAACACCAGAGTAGTAGTAACATACACAAAAGAATCATATAATCACACGGATTTTCAGTATCACTGGCCACTTTTTTCAGGTGAGTAGAGAGAGAGACTAACATGGCTTCCACTATTGCTGGGTAGGTAGCAGTGGTGGTGGTGTTTAGTGATGGGGGTTGTACATCTATAGAGCAACACTCAGGTATTGATGTAGTTTTTTTAGTTGGTATATGTATGAAGTTTGCTAATGGGGAAGGGGTTGAAGGGAATAGGTCTATCTCATGTTCAAATTAAGTGGGTCATGGGATTTTGTTATCCATTGGTGTGCTAATTTCATCCTTCAGAGTTGGGAACTATTGGCATGGGAAGGAAGGGATCTGATTACTTTAGTGGTGTAATACTGATCAACATTTTGGTTATGGAGAAGAGTATGGTCAGAGACAGGTTTTTCAGGATTTTGGACTTTGCAATCATGTCTATGGCCATTCATGCGTTTTCAAAGGGTTTCACTGGTAAGGCCAATATATTGGGCAGGACAGTGCTGGCACTGGAGTTGATAAATTAGATTGGTGGAATCACAGGAGTGGTTTTCAGGTATCTTGTAGGTTAAGGAGGTAGTGGAGCTGGTAAAAGATGTGGCTGGGAGATGAATAGGGCAGGTTTTGCAACATTTCTTGTTACAAGGATTAGAACCGGGTGGTTGCTGGTCTTTAGGACAGGTCAGGATGTTGGGATCAGGTAACTTAGGATGGACCAAGATTTGGTGGAGGTTTTTGTTTGGTCTGAAAGTCACAGTAGGAGGTTTTTCAAGGAGATCTTTGGTGTGGGGGGAAGCTTTTAAAATGTTGAAGCCATCTTTCAGAATTTGGTTGAGTTTTTGTAGGCCATGGTGGTAATTAGTGATAAGGCGTAAGCATTGGGAACTGCTTCTGGTTTGGGGTTGGTTTTGGGACTGGGCTAAACGGATTTGGTTTTTAACAAGGTTGGTAGGGTACCCTCTCTTTTGGAAAGCACTGACAAGTTGGTTGTTGTATTGATTTAGGTTTCTGGGAGAGGAAATGATACGTTTGGCACGGGTGGCTAGACTATAGGGTAGGGAGCGTTTAGTGTTGTTGGGGTGACATCTGGTATAGTGAAGGTATTGTTGTTTATTGGTAGGTTTGATGTGAATATCAGTTTGAAGGACACCGTCCTCCAATCCAATTTCAACATCAAGGAAGACTATGCGTTCAGAAGAGGATTGCCAGGTGAAATTCAGGGATGAAAAGTTTTGTAGGCTTTGAAGAAAGGTTTCTAGATTGGTTTCGGAGTCAGTCCAGATCATGAAAATAAAAGCCAGCAGATGGGTTGTACGGGTTGTTTTTGAAGGAAAGTCTTCTTCAATTTCCCCATGAACAGATTGGCATAGGAAGGGGCCATGCGGGTATCCTTGATCTGGAGGTAGTTGATTATACTAGAGTTGAATAATACCTAATATTCAGTCAAGTGGCCCAACACGTCGTCAGATGGCGACCGGTTTCGACTAACTCATGTAGTCATTCTCAAGCCGAAAATACATCAAATCTTCACTCTTGTGAGGTCGTCATAAGTCTTCAAAAACACTAAACACACACAGACGGACGACAAAGAAAAAACACAAAGCGGATATTTATTAAAATTAAAATGTGACAAAGACACGGTTGGTACACGGTGCAGGTGGTGCAGGTTGTGAGTC
The DNA here is from genome assembly GCA_035578905.1 of Stictocephala bisonia. NCBI lineage: Eukaryota > Metazoa > Arthropoda > Insecta > Hemiptera > Membracidae > Stictocephala > Stictocephala bisonia. The sequence goes on along the minus strand of JAQJVL010000991.1, from coordinate 119,758 downwards.
TAAACGACCTCACAAGAGTGAAGATTTTATGTATTTTCAGCTTGAGAATGACTACATGAGTTAGTCGAAACCGGTCGCCATCTGACTACGTGTTGGGCCACTTGATTGAATAAAGGTAATATAAACCTCTAGTATTATTAGACAGTGGTCCAGAGGTAATCTATTATGAAGGTAGTTGATGCCAGAACTTTGGGAGTGGTTTTATTGAGGATGAATTGAGTCAGCTGAACTAGGAAAGAAGTGCTAGGTTTGGTGTTGGGAGGGCGTGTATTGAGGAAATAATCAATAGCAGCAGTGGAACAATCGAAACAGTGGGTTTCTCAACATGAACGTGGACCAAATAAGGCCAAGGTGAGTCTGTGAGCCAACAAGGCCTGGCCACAGTTGTTTGGGATGCACGTGGTGTCATTATTGATTATCTTGAGATGGGTAAAAAAATCACAGCATAATATTATTTTGAGCTTTTGGACAGATTTAACACTGTTTTTAAGTAAAAATTACCACATTCTGTGAAGAAGAAACTGGTTATTCCATTAAAACAATGCAAGAGCGACAACATGTCTGGTCATGATAGCAAGAATCTATAAATTGGGCTACGAAATTCTACTCCATCCAGCATATTCTCCAGATTTATCCCCCTACAACTATTTTCTGTTTCCAAACCTAAAGAAGTGGCTGTGAGGTAAGAGATTTGGGTTGATTGAAGAGGTAATCGCCAAAACAAATGCCTATTTTGAGGGCCTTTAAAAAGCCCCTTTGGAGAGAATAAAAAATTTGAAAAATGCTGACTAAATGTATTGAGCTAAAAGGTAATTTTGTTGAAAAATAATGCTTATTTGCTGAAAAAATGTGTTTTCTTTTATTTAAAATGCCAGTAACTTCAAACAGCCCTCGTATGTGTAAGTTTTAGCTAATTTGTAAGTTGTGTGCCTTTCACCTTGTATATTTGTTAAAAATAATTAAAAAAGAAAATACTTTATTATAATTATAAGCATTCATGCCCCTAATAAGTTTTTATAACAGTTTCCCATCATTCGTGATAATCATAGGTGGCGCAGAATCAGGCTACAACAGCAGTACATCAGTAGTGTATTCTAAAAACCCTGATTTTAATAATAGGGTATATGTTTTAAACTTCCCCTTATTTTTGCCTTTAAAAAATGTACCCACCTTGATAAGGGCTCGAGCAATGGCAACTCGCTGTTTTTGACCGCCAGACAACATGATCCCTCTCTCACCCACTCTAGTATCAAAGCCTGCTGGGAAGTCCTTGGAGATAAAAGAATAGGCATTAGCTTCCTTGGCAGCTGCTTCTACCCGACTGTCGGACACTGTCTCTGGCAGCTCTGCCCCGTACACAATGTTTTCTCGAATAGTCCCAGAGAACAACAGTGGCTCCTGCCAAAAGAAGCAATTACTTCTAAATTCATGTCACATCTTATTTCCTAAATATAAAACTAATCCCAAATTGTTCATTGCATCAATCAAAAGGCATACAATTTCTGTTCAATCATATTAACTATAACTAATATAAATAAATCAAAATTTACTTAGTCAATACCCAGACCTTACAGTCAATATCACACCTAAATATAAGGTTAGTTTTTCAAAATAGGGCAATATAAGGTTAGTTTTTTTTCAAAATAGGGCAAGTGCCTGAATTATTTATGTTTTTTTGGGATAGGAAAGTGGGCTTACTTTAAAAAAAAATCCTTTATCAAGTCATTTGAAAGTGACACTCAAACACCAAAAGGTAAAACACAAAAATTGTTTAAAAAATACAGAGATATTTCAAGACCACACCATATCTTTAGTCAATCAAAGAAGAGGGTCACCTCTATTCTATTAATCTTGGGATAGACTGGAGATAATACCAGTGTCTATGAAATATCTCTATGGGCGTTTTATTACTTTTTATTTTATTTACTATTTTTATTACTAAATAACACATAAATCTAAGTACAGTAATAAAATGAACTTTTGTCACTTCTTTATTCTGATACATACCTAATTAAAGAAAAGAGATTTGCTGTTAACAAAGTTAAAAAATGGTTTAATAGTAGTTAGACATTACAAAAATAATTGTATTTATTTAAAAATAAAATTAATTAGAGTCTAAAACATATAAAATACAAGCATTTGAAACCATTTTATTATTTATGCCCTTAACAATGTTTTACTTTTAAAAAATATAACATCGAAGACAAGATATTATTTGATATTGACACTGATGTAGTGTGAGTTCCACTAGCTGTCTTTTCATAGGTCCAGGAATACTTGGATATTAATGAAAACATTATGGTTGAATAAATACAAAGTACTCTGCAACAATACACTTATGACACAGAGGTCTTATAATGTGATGTGTTTAACACAAGTCATATCCATAGACAATAGATGACAAATAAGAAAATAATCAAAGTGAATATGGAGGGCTGAATAAGCATACAGAAAAAGTATGAATGTGAGTCCATGAGTCTTCTTGATCAGCATGCGGCTCTGCCATTCTGCAGACTCGTTTATACCACAAAACAGGGTTAGAAATATAAAGGACTAAACATTTTATATCTATGTTTTTATTTTGAAGTCATTTATTTGAAAGAAAGAAAGAAAGAAAGAAAATCAATTTATTTCCCTTTTAAGTTACAAAGGTTATTCGCTGCTGTTGTGATTATCTAGTGTGTGGTTAGTTTCATTATTTACTGAATTACATTATAATGCTTTTATTAGCGTGCTGTTTTTATGTCCTGTACACACATAATGCACTGTTACAGTAGTGTAGGCTTATTTATTTATAATTATAGTTTTTTAATTAGCATAATACGTGTTGGTTTATATACAGTACAAGTAAACGTCACACAACACAAATTTATTACAATATAAGCACAAAATGTACAAATATATTACAATACAAGTACAAAATACACGAATACTACGGTGATCGATTTCGGTGAACCACACTTACCTTCATCAGACCAGAGGGATTCACAAAAGAATGGAAAATGGTGTTCAACAACTCAATTTATAGGCCTATGATCACATGATTCCATTGGCTGGAATCGTCAAAATGGCGGCTGCTGTTATATTATTGGTTAATTCCTATTGTCTGTTACTTCTCTTCTTTTATTCGCTGAAAATACATTATTAAAAACTATTTCGGAATCAAAATTAACCTGTTCATTCATTAATATTCTTCATTCATTCGATGATATTCTAAAAGTTTGTAAGAAGGGTCGTAACATGAATGCTTGGAAAGAGTTATTTATTTTTAAAGAAAAATGTAAGGATCGTGATAAATTAATGAATGAACAGGTAAATTTTGATTCCGAAATAGTTTTTAATAATGTATTTTCAGCGAATAAAAGAAGAGAAGTAACAGACAATAGGAATTAACCAATAATATAACAGCAGCCGCCATTTTGACGATTCCAGCCAATGGAATCATGTGATCATAGGCCTATAAATTGAGTTGTTGAACACCATTTTCCATTCTTTTGTGAATCCCTCTGGTCTGATGAAGGTAAGCGTGGTTCACCGAAATTGATCACCGTAGTATTCGTGCATTTTGTACTTGTATTGTAATATATTTGTACATTTTGTGCTTATATTGTAATAAATTTGTGTTGTGTGACGTTTACTTGAACTGTTATTTATAATGTCAGCCAAATGAAAAAGATTGATTGTGGTCACTAAACAAAAATAAAATTCTTTTTAAAATGATTTTTTAAATTGAACTGTACAGAATAATCTACATAGTTTAAAATAAAATTACATAAATACTTTAACAATCTGGGTACACATTTATTGTCTACAGTTACTCAAATAATTTTTTTAGAGGAAAATAAATTAAATTGTTGTTTTCTATTTCCCTTCTATGTGTCATAAAGTTTACTCCCCAGTTCACATGTGCCTACAGGCCTGTGCATAAACTTTATTCAAAGAGTGAAATACCAATTGTTACCTCAGTTGGGGGTTCGAACCTTGGACTTTGCAGTCCAAAGTCTTAACCACTGAGCCACCATGCTGGCAAGATTCTATACTCTATTTTAGAACAGTAAGAAAGACATTATAAGATGTCACTACTCTTAAGCAGATAAAGGTTCAAAGGTTTTTTCCGATCAATCTGACCTGGCTGACAGAACCAATGTGGGATCGGAGCCATACAGGATCATACGTAGACACAGAGATGCCGTCTAGAGTGATTCTTCCTTGTTGAGGGTCATAAAGCCTTAGAAGAAGAGCAGCTAAGGTAGACTTACCACTGCCACTAGCCCCTACCTAAACATACACATATTTATACCCTAAAAAATTTTAAATTATTATATCACGGTATTTACTCTACATTCATTTTCAAATTTCCAGTTTTTACGATATTACGCAAGGATAATTTGTAGTCCAATATTGATAACCACACCATCTCACCCTCCCTCTTAGAGTACAATTATTTCTCCCCGATATAAAATATCCTAAATTTAATTTTAGTAGTACAGTGGAACCTTTTTAATTGAGGGTTTTATAAACAGTAATTAATAGATCAACGACATTTAAGTAACAAAAAAAAAAATTATTATTATTACAAAATGGAGCTAGAATGTTGTACATATCCTGAAAAGTTACATACTGTAATGACATAGTATAAAATGAAATGAAGTTAAAAGTACAGTTATAATTAATTATTCATACAAACAGAAATAAATGTAAATCAGCAAATAGATTCATTTTTTAATTACAGTATCTTGATATTATAACATTTTAAAATCAGTATTACTAAGCCCTACCAAATTTAATTAAAACATTTATCCCTTATGTACGGCATATAAACTAACGGTGCGACATGAAAGATGATGTATGTTCAAACTAATCTAATAATTTTTGTTGTTTTCTTTCAACATTTGTATCTAGTATATACCTTTTGAAATATCATTATGTTTATATGTATAATATTATTGCTATTTATTTCTACTTAATAATTTATTATTGTAATTTTCCTACTCTTCCTTTTAGATAATTTATTTGAGTTACTTTTATATACCAATTTAAGTAGTTCCTCTCAATTAATTAACTGTAAAGTAAAAATAATATGCAACGATTAATAATAATTGTATAAGATCTATGTAGTCCTAACCTCGCTATTTGTATATACAACAAAGACATTCTTCATTTCATTTAATATTGACATATATTTTTTTTTTCAGCTGGAATTGTAGGGAAATCATATAAGTGACAATTTAGCTACCAAATTCATCTTTCGTTTAGCATCAGCCAGGGGACACGTACGGCTTAAGGATTGCTTTGGACGTGAACAACATCATCGGGGGGATGAACTATGACCGTCATCGTAATGAATGAATTCGTAAGGAAAGGACTATGTAGAGTCAATTATGCATGGGTGTGGGAAAACCTACTCTACTAAATGGCAAATGATCAGTCATGTAATTGCCGAGTCAATATTCAAACTATGGATCAGTTGGATGGTTAATGAGAGCCCATTGTGTTCTTTTCAAGGGGAGTTGTCAAACTAAACAAAGAAAATTGGCGAGTCCTCATAAATCAGCATAAATGAGTGCAACCTAGGCTTTCAGAACATCTCCGATTTACGCTACATTAGTTCGGTAACTGCTGATTATAAGAAGAGTAGAGTGACACACAGTGTTTGTACATTGTATTGTGATTTTGAAGGCGTTTCTAGTTTACAGTTAATGCAAACAATACCAGATTATAGCATATTCCGAACTAACAAATGTCAAGAGGTTTTACTATATTTGAAAATGACTGATATGTTGAACATTAAAGAAACACACCTTAAATGACTCACAATCAAGCCAAAACAGGTTTAAGATAATCTCTATCACTGCTGCTCAGTGATATTCTAGTAGTGGTTAATAAACAGATGTGGAGGAAGCGGAAGGTTGCAGTAGAGCAGACCTCCTTCGTTTCATCGTGAATGTACAAATATATTTTATGTGTATAGTGGTGATGACCACCCAACCACCTAGACACGTACAGTGGTGATGATCCATTAAATAATTTAAAAAATGGAATTACTCACAAAATAAAAGCTATAATTCATAATATTTATTTATTTATTTTTAAGAAAAACTCTACGCAGATAAATACATTTTAGACATTAAATTAATTTGGAGAATTTTATTTATTTTGTCAATACTAGCTAAATAGAAGCGTTGTATAGTGGCTAACAAGCACATGGCATTTATGGCTGATTTTATTTATGTATTTTTATGAATATGAAACCCCAAAATATTACAAATGGTTGATAGACTTATTTTCTACTCTAAGGTACTGAAGAAACAATTTAATTTTGATTTTCAAGATATTTTATTCCTAGATTTTCAGTAAATGTTAAATGCTTCTTGAATGTATGAAATGGTACAAGGCTATAATTTGAAGAACTTAGAGAAATAAACAAAAAATAATGCAATAAAATAGCTAATAAAACAGTTGATAATCAGCTTGTAAAACAGCAGATAATCAGCTGAAAAAAATAGACATAAGATTAATATAACAGTAACCCAGGATCAATCAATCAACTGTTGTAAACAGTAGTAAGACAGGTGGGAGAACTTGAACATTTTTGAATTTTTAAAATTCTGTGAAAAGACGCTTCTTCCTCAAAAAAAACAGCCTATCCTATGCATTTAAGGAAAATAGAATTTCATTTTGATTTCTAGCATTAAACTAGGGATTGTTAAACATATTTGGTGCAACAACTCTAGCCATTATATTTTATAAATTTTAATAATTTATATCATAAATATTTAAAAATTGAACTCAGGACATTTAATTTTGAAGATCAATGTGCAAACTAATGTAAAACACTGAGGAAATTATGTTAAAAACGTGTTTTTACTTACTTCTCGAAAACTATCAGAGGTACAAAAATGTGATAAATACAACAATTGTTTGCCTCAATGAGACCTATAAAACGACATACAACATAATTTATGTTGCTATTTAAAAATTTTGACTTATGGGAATTTTCCACAAAATTTGGGTTAGGTTCCAAAATCATTATCAAAATGACCAAATAAATGTAGTCATGTGGCATATCAAAATGAAGCTAGCTGATTTTTTGGAGAGTGATAAATTGAAATTTTAATAAACATAACTCAACGAGTAAAAAAATTAGAGGGTATTCCGTAAATTTCAATATTCTCCACCAAAAACGGCCGCCATTTTGAAAAGCATTAATATAAGTGAATTCTGTTTAAGCCAATGATTTTGCTTCAACAAGACCTTTAACAAGGTGTATTACTTGCCATATATTTGTACTTTAAAAATTTGAGATTCGAACCCATTAAGCATTTGGAGGAAGCAAGCCATCGATTTTGATGAAAATATTTTTAATGGGCTCGCCATGTGTGTTTATTGGGAAATAATTTTGTTTTATTGTACTAGACCAAATCGTGCGCTATCCTACTTTGGCGTATACAGAGCATCTCTTGGGTGGCGGATAGGGGAACAGCTGGTGGATCTGCTTAAACAATCCTCCCGGCTAGGTCTAAGGGACCCGCTGACCACAAGGCCCTCCATTCATATTGGGGGTTGAGCATAGGGCTAACAACCCTATCTTGTAAAACACCACTGTTACGAAACGCCAAAAAGCCTCGGAAGTGGATAGACCAAATGGATTTAGACCCAAGCTTAGACCAAAGGAATTGAGACTCGGCTCATGGAACATTAGAACCCTGGCGGTGCCAGGTAAAGTAGATATTATCAATGAAGAATTTGAAGCCTACAAGATAGATGTGGTAGCACTACAAGAAACCAAATGGCCATTATGTCGAAAAATAAACACTGAAGTTAACAAATACTACATAGTGGCTGTGACAATGGAAGACACTATGCAGGCGTAGGGTTTGCTGTAAAAAATACTTTTTAGAACCAGTCATAGCCTATGAAGCAATAAATAAAAGGAGATGTATGAAGCAATAAAACAATAGGTTTAAGGGGTAGTTTAATAACATATCATTGGACAGTTTAATAACATATCAATGATAAGTTTCTATGCACCTACTGAGGATAGTGAAAATGATGAGAAAGATATATTCTATGCTCAGCTTGAAGAAGCATTTTCAAAGTTAACAAGCTATGATACCAAAATCCTTGTTGGAGATGCTAATGCTAAAGAAGGAGGAGAAACCATGTGAGAGAGTGTGGTTGGCAAACACAGCCTACATAGTATATCAAATGACAATTGAATAAGGCTTCAAAGCTTTGCTTCTTCAATGAATCTGTACATTGTCAGTACTAAATTTCCACGTAAAGATATACATAAAGTAACATGGACATCACCAAATGGAAATAGGAAGTACAAAATGAAATACAAATCGATCATGTACTGATCAGTACAGTAGTAGATGTGAAAAGTAAGAGGGGGCAGAGTGTGGTACAGACCATTACTTGATTCTAACAAGTCTTAGACAAAGAATAAAGATTGAAAAAAAGAAATGTTAATAAAATAACAGAGAGAATGTATCTGGATGAAGATAAGAAAATAGAGTTCCAAGTGAAAATCTTAAACAGATTCAAAGCTCTAATAACAGAAGAAGATGAGGAAGAGATACAAATAAATAAATAAATAAATCTTTATTGTCACAAAACGTTTCCATAATAATAGCGCAGCTATGAAACAGATGACATTGTCAATATAGTACTATTTTACTTATATCTACATAACAATCCTATATGGCCAAACCAAGAACTGAATGATCCTGTTAATGACTAAAAACTTCAGTCCCAATTTAACATAGAAATACAAAACAAGAGAAAAATAACACAGCAATAAAATCAAAAAACATCATCCAAGAACTCATTAATTTTGTAGTATGCTTCATGTAGTAAAAGATTCTTAACATTATTTTTGAATGCATTTGAGCAAATTGATGCCTTAATATCAGATGGTAATTTATTAAAAAACTTTCTTCCCATATAAGATGGTGTTTTTTCAACCAGTTTCAAATTATGTCTGGGATACTGAAAATTATTTTTAAACCTAGTGTTGTATTCATGCTGACTGTTTTCATTATAAAGGGTTTCGTAATTTGATTGCACTGATAGTAGTGTTTTGAAAATTATTAAACTGGGGACAGTCAAAATGCTAAGGTCACAAAAGATTTGTTTGCACGAGGCTTTCCAGGATGAAAATGTCATTATTCTAAGGAATTTTTTTTGGGTTCTTAGGATTTTATCTATATTTGATGAAAACCCCCAGAACTCTATACCATATTGCAAAACAGGATAAAAGTATGCATAATATATTATCAAACGGGTTTTTAAATCTATTGAATGTCTCAAAATAAGCATCTGAAAACATGCTGAATTTAATTTTTTTTTAAACTGTTCCATTGCATATACCCCAGTTTAAATGTGAGTCAAGGTCCAACCCCAAAAATTTAGTGGTATTACTAATAGAAAATTCCTGATCTAGTTGTAATTCATTAAAAAAATTATTTCTAGACTGTGGAGTGCAGAATTTAACCAACTGTGTTTTTTCTTGGTTTAGTTTCAATCCATTTACTTCAAACCAATTCCTTAGTTCAGTTATGGCTTCACCTAATTTCATCTTAAGTTCTTCGTTACAAGTAGAGACAATGTGGTAAACCTTTAAAAAGAACATAAAAGAAACAGCAAATGAAGTTCTTACAAAGAAAAAGAATCCAAAAAACCCCTGTTTCAATGAGAAGTGTAGATAATTAGTAATTGAAAGGAAGCAAAAAATAAACATCTAAAATTAAGAAATGCTGAAACTAAGGAAACGTACAGAGAAATAAACTTGGAAGTAAATAAAACATTAAGATGAGAAAAAAAAGAAAATTAATAAATAATAAACTAACAAAGGCAGAACAAGATTTAACAATGAATAACACTAAGGAATTTCACAGAACTGTGAGATTTGTTCAGAAAGGTTACAGTCCTAAAGTAATGGGAGTGAAAAATAAAGATGGAAATGCAGTAGTGGAAACATCTAAAATACTTCAAAGATGGAAGAACTACTTTGAAGATTTACTGAATGCTGATAATAACATAGAAGATGAACATAGAGGGTGTAAATCGGGAAGATGTTTTCGAGCCAACTATAGAGGAAATTGAGAAAGTGATGAAAACATTGAAAAATGGGAAGGTACCAGGTGAAGATGGAATACCTATTGAAATAATCAAAAGTGGTGGTATTAGAATAATGAAATTCCTACATACTATGATTTGAAAATTTGGAGAATGGAAGTTATGCCAATGGAGTGGCAAGAGAGGGTGATAATACCACTATACAAAAAAGGAGATACGCAAGAATGTACAAACTATACAGAAATATCATTACTTAATTCTACATATAAAATACTGTCAAAGCTAATATTAAACAAACTAAGAAGATACGGAGAAGAAATAATCGGAGAACAACAAGCAGGCTATATGAAAGAAAGATCAACTACTGACCAAATATTTATTATAAAAGAGCTGGCCTCAAAATACTCGGAAATCAAAAAAAAAATCTATATATACTATTATTCATTGACTTTAGAAAGGCTTATGATAGCACTGTGAGATCAAAATTGTGGACATATCTTAGACAAAAAAAATCCCAGAAAAGATAATTAGACTAACAAAAATTTGTGTTGAAGGCTCAAGAGGGAAAGTAAGAATAGAAAGAGAATTTACAGACACTTTTGACCTCAAAACAGGAATAAGACAAGGAGATGCGTTGTCACTATTGTTGTTCAACCTCGCTCTTGAAGAATCATTGAAAAAGACAAAATCGGTACTAATAGACGCAAAAATTGAAGGTATAATCAATATTTTATAGCATTTGCTGATGATGTCACATTAGTAGCTGATAGTAAAAATGATCTAAAAACGCTAGAAGGTGTCCTGTTAAAAGAAGCCAACAAAGTAGGTCTTCAAGTGAATGAAGAAAAGACTAAATATATGAAGCTAGGGAGACAGGCAGAGCCAATCAACTCAACACTGGACGTAATGGATTACAAATTTTTAGCCACTGAAGAGTTCAGTATCTGGAAGTTACTTTGACTAGCCAAGATAAAATAGAAGAAGAAATACAAGTCAGAATTAATGCAGCAAATAGATGCTGCTGGAGTCCCCTAAAGCTATTCAAAAGTAAACTACTGTCAAGACCCACAAAAATAAGAATGTATATAGCTATTGTAGAACCTGTTTTATTGTATGGATCTGAAGTGTGGACCCTAACAATGTATAACAAAAAAAGATTGATTACATTTGAAAATAAAATTTTAAGAAGAATATAATACCTATGAATCAGGAGTGTGGAGAATGAAAAAGAACAGAGAACTTAAAGAACAATACAAGAGACCTGATATTGTGTCGGTGGTTACAAGCAGAAGAATAGATGGCTTTGTCATGTGAGGAGAAGGGAAGACAAAAAAATTTTAAGAAGGGTATGGATGGGGAAACCAGCAGGAAGGCGACCTCTAGGACGAAGCCCAAGAATAAGATGGGATGACCAAGTAGAACAGGATGTAAGAAGTTTCTATGGAGACATCGAAATGGCAGAGGTTAGAGGACTGTGGAGGCAACTTGTTAACGAGTTCAAAAATCACCTTGGATTAGAGTGGCCACAGGAGTAAGAGTAAGTAAGACCAAACCTGACCCACTCGTACATACTGCACGAGTGGTCTGCCTCACCCTGTATAGAGGGTTGAATATTTTAGCTTGAATTAGAGGATAGTAGCAATAATAAATATACTGGAAAAATTTTGTCAGCAGAAAAGTTTCCAGAGAATTTAACACAAAACCGAATAAGAGGCCCATTGTTTATGTTCAGCCTTCTTCTTGTAATGGTTAAACAACAATAAATTGATAGTTAATAAGCTGTCTAGTTAACTACCAATTAATAAGTATTTGTAGTGGATGATTTTTTTTGTAGTGGGCAAATGGTTTTTCTGACTACAATTAAAAATGATATTACCAAAAATGTGTGCAAACTGAATTTTTTGCTTCTTTTCTTTAAAATCTTAAAGTTTCCAAACAAATAAAACATCAGCAACCTTATACAGTTTTATTGATATAAAATAAATGTATACAAACATAAATAGTTGGAATTTCTTTACTGGAAACCCACTAAAGTATATATTCTGGAATACTTACCACAGCTGTGATTTTGCCACTGGGAATGGTGAGGTGAAGGCCTTTAAGTATGGGAGAGTCTGGCCGAGAAGGGTAGCTGAACCAGACTTCCTCAAACTTTAGATCCCCTGCAGGTGGGTTTTGAGGCACCAAACCACCTTCCAACAAATTTGTTGTGTTCAAATATCAGGTGAAAATATGTTTATAATTAATAGTTGTCAGGCTTATCTTATCATTAAATTGGGTTGTTAAAACCGGCAATAACAAAACCAGAGAAAATGAAACATTCACATGATTAATTCAAAGTTTTACATTTTAATGCTTTTACTATACAGTAGACTCGCGATTATCCGAGGTAATTGGGATCGCGCATACCTCGGATACCGCAAAACTCGGATAACGCGGAGATCGGGTATTAACCTAAAATGAATAGAAAAAACGTAAAGAATGACGTAAATTATTTATTATGTACAAAGTTAGTAAACATTTATACAGCATAGTTTAAGTAGAAAAATATGTACATACTGAATGATTTTCATTTTTTGAAAAAGTCTCTTATCGATTTCTGCGTCAACTTCTGTTGTTGTTTTGACGCTGCGCTGTTGCGCCAACGCTGAAGATGAAGGACATCGGCAGGGGTTGACTCCTCCTGTTGCTCAATGTAGGCAAGAGCAGCTTCGAGCGCCATCAATCCGTCGGAGTGAGATATTTTTTCCCCTATCTCATCAGTGTCATCATCTGCGACGTTGTGTGGGTTGGTGACCATATCGGCGATTGCATCATCAGTCAGTTCCATTTGCTAGTCTTGCATGAACCACTCGTTGATGTCTTCATCATTGATCGGCAGTTCCGTTGGTAACTGATTAGCGATTAGGTTTACTATTTCAGCGACACAGTTGTTGTTATCATTTTCATTGCTTCTTGTTTCAATTTGGAAAAATTTTCGCCATGACTTTTGCAAAGTTGAAACTCTCACATCATCCCACGCTGAAGCTATCCAGTATGAGACGTCCTTAACGGTGATCTTTTTAAGTGCTGCAGTTACCGTGATTCCCTCGTCCAACCATGTCAACAACACTTGGAGAAGCCTTCGCCGATAGTGCCGTTTCATAGCCTCTAAAACGCCTTGGTCCAGAGGTTGAATAAGAGATGTGGCATTTGGTGGCAAGAAAACAGCTTTTATGTCACCACTAACCAATTCACTTGCATCTGGATGAGATGGCGCGTTGTCCATAAGAAGGATAGCTTTTCTTGGTAGGTTCTTCTTTTTCAAGTAGGCCTCAACAACACGAACGAACTCTTCAAAAAACCACTCTTTAAAAGTTTGGCCATCCATCCATGCACTTCGTTGATGCCTGTACATGGTTGGTAGGAAGTTAACTTGGATATTTTTAAAAACCCTTGGGTTCTTAGATTTTCCAATAAGGAGAGGTCTCAATTTTAAGGATCCAGAAGAGTTGCTACACATCAAAAAAGTTACTCGTTCTTTGCTCTTTTTGTACCCAGGCGCAGTTTTTTCACTTTGGGCTGCCAATGTTTTGTTAGGAAGCATTCTAAAATTGAGACCGGTTTCGTCGCAATTGAAGATTTGGTCTGATGTGAGCCCATGGTCTAAAACAAGATCTTTCATTCTTAAGCTAAACGTCTCAATTTCAGATGAATCAGCAGAAAGTTTTTCGCCAGAAATATTCAATTGTCGGATGCCATACCTCTTCTTCCACCTGTCAAGCCAACCATCACTTGCACTAAAATTAGCCTCACCGTCCTTAAACCGTTTGTTAAACTCAACAGCCTTAGCTTGAAGCATGGGACCACTTATTGGACTTCCCAACCCTCGAAGATTAGAGAACCACAAAAAACAACGCTTCAGAAGTCTGTTCGTACTCCCCTTTCTTCATAGTTTTCCGCAACAAATCACTTCCACCACTTACACTTTTATTAACCCACTGTTCAATATCTTTCCGCTTACGTCTCCAATCTCCAACAGTCACTTCTCCAACACCTAGGTCAGCGGCACCTTCTTTAACGACTCACCCTTATCTAAACGTTTTATTGCACTTAACTTTGTTTCTAAACTAACCACCACCCGTTTACGTTTTAAACTCATGATGCACTTGTCGCAAAAACAACACTAAGCAAAGGCACGATAACGAAACGAGAAGAGGGACGAAACGAACAGGTTGCAGTGATGATTCAAACTGAACTGACGGGTGACGTGGTGACGAACGCCGGCCGGCTCGACCTAACAGCAGCCAGTAGATCCATACCGGCTAGAACAATAAACACTCGCTGGTGACTCATCTATTCCGCGTACCATCGGCCAGTGCATGCACTTTCACTTCGTCGCGTTCTTCATGCTAACTAAATTATTTGTTCTTTTCAAATACTCAAATCTTATCTTATCTTATCTTATACAGTAGGGTCGTGGTAGTCCGAACCCATGGTAGTCCAAATCACACGGTAATCCGAACGACCCTCACGGCCACTTGCAAACAGCTCTTTTCGTTGCATGTTTCAACTTGTTAGTTTTTTATACGGATAGTAACAGTGACAGTACTGTTGTTCTAATAATCATCAGACTATCAAATAAACGTAAACAGACAACTAGAATCTACTTTTCCCTGTGACAACCGCGTCACATACTACCTACAATATTTATAAGATAACCAGATGTTTCGCCCATACTGTGATGTGGCATCCTCAGAGAAACCACTTATTATCTTGTAAATATTGTAGATAGTACCTTGACGTAGTTATCACCGGAAAAAGTAGATTCTAGTTATGACACTGGCTGCTTGAGCCTTAGTTCTAAGAGTAAACAGACAACTTTAAAATTACATATTACTTTAATAATTATGTAAAATTTGACTAGTTTAAATTGTTTGATTTTTACTTGATGTATGTAAACAATTTTTAAAGATATAAACATTTTCTTATAATTGAACTCAGCAGTTTTAACAAACAGGCTACGTATGTAAATAGTTGGATTTTTCATTACTGTACTTGTCTAGCTTGTTATTGTGTTTATAAAATGTTATGGTTTAGTAATTATTCCATTAAATGGTGATTTTATGGAAAAATTATTATTGCTTTCTCAAACCTTGGTAGTCCGAACCTTGGAAACAAATATTCGAATTAGCGCGACTGTACTGTAAATAGATTTCCCTCATAAATGGACAGCAGACTAATCATCTATAAACAAACAAATGCGCAGAAACTATAGTTAGATGAGAAATGCTTAAACTCACTAATATGTAACCTGATACAAGTGCATGAGTGGGAACTGATGTTAGACAGGAAACTCTCGATGTTAGACAGGAAACTCTCAGTTGACTCATACATAATCTGCCACCCTTTGATTCATAGCTAAGAGAATGACTAATGACAAAAATGTCACAATCAATAGGCAAGATTTATTTTATTTCCTTATTTCATCAAAATGCACTTATTACATAATAATTTCATCAATAAGTGGATATATAAATTGCTCTTGAAAATAGTGCACGAAACATTCCAGAATGGCAGGACTCCTTTGATCAACATGAACGTCCTGATAAGGTACTCCTTTAGCTATATTTTGACATCCTCCTTAAAGGGTTAATTGTTTATGTATGGGGGTGGGCAGGGGAGGGTTTTGTTGATGAAAATTGTACCTTTATATGGGATGGCTGGTACTCGATCTACAATGTCCCACAGCCTTGTGCTGGCTCCCAGGCCTCGGTTCAGCTCAGAGTAGAAGCTAGACAGGCCACCCAGAGACACACCCACGTACGCAGCATACAACAAGAAGGAGGACAAACTGCCCACAGATATATCAGCGTCACTGACCATCACGCCACCGTAGTACAGCACAGAGAGGATGATCACATTGCCACTCAGGCCTGTCTGCACACATCATCAACATTACTCGGCTACATCACCTGTAATTATTAATACGATTGGAAGTAGTATTTGTAAGACTAACAAAATTATTTAAAATATATTTGTCTGAAAACTCAAATGATCCTCTACAGAGTTGATCTTCCTGATAAATTGTTCAGAAACTAATCAATATATTATACTAACTGAAAATTTTAGCTAACCCTTTAGAGCTGTTTTACACAATTTTACATCATAGACTATTAATACAAAAATACAGACACATTTGGTGTTGAATCTGACGAGTGATTTGTATCCAGTTGCGGCTGATACATTTTTCTGTGCAACCTTATGGTGGCACTGATCTGTTGCATAGTAATTATAAGGCCAACTTGAAATAAATGGTGTCTAACATGAGAGGTGGAAATTGATGTTATCAGTGTTTTTATTAAAGTTTTATACCGATACGAATCTTGTAGTCCTTCATCAAAATATAGATGGAATCAATAACAAATTGGATAGACTATATGAAATTTGTTGAAGATAAGTCAAATATACTTGTACTTAGTGAGTATAGTTTGCATTCCACCTTAATAAAAAATCCCTAAACTCAGCTAACTGAAATTCTGTAACATTGTTACAAAATTGGCGTTAATATTAAATGGAAATAGCCTTAATTAAAACAAAATTTAAAAAAAAATTAATTTATTCTTAAGACGCCTATCATCAAGATATGGGTGAATATGGATTTTGAATTAATGTAGATGAGCGAATGTAGTCATTGTTACAAACTAAGTCCGACTATTCCTTAGAAAGTGTAATTTATTAATAGCCCAATGACAAATAAACATCCGGTGGTTATCAGCTGATCACTTTCAAAATGTGTTGCGACTCTGATTGGGATACCTTTAGCTTATGAAGCTGGGATTTAACCAAGCCACCGACCAATTTATATATTTGGCAAAGTTGATACTAGTTAGTTTTCTCTTCCACTTAACCACAGAGCTATCTTTCAGACATATAAGGTATTAAATATGTGCTTTGCTTGCAAGTTTAGCCTCTTGTTATTACTCTATTGAATTCTTACATTATTACATATGAGACGCTGACACAACGTTGTTGGTATTTTAAGGCGAATATGAATGGTTATATGAGTGTAGGATGAGTGTGGATGAGTGTAGTCTGGTTACTATCTGAAAAAAATAAATAAATAAATAGTTCAACTGTTCCTCAGAAAGGGCAATTTATTAATAGCCCAACAGCCAGGGCAACTAAGGGACCAATGGCTTTTACATGGAATCCGAACCACGTAGTGCTGGTCTGATTTTCAGCTAATTGACAAGCCTGATACTCAGTTATCGCCCCCACACAACATCTGCACAATGATTACCACCCAACATGGACACCCCAGACTTCTCTAGTAGTGTCCACGCCGATAGCAACCATCAAGCGGACGCCATGTTGGTATTAAGAGGACCAAGTATCCAACCTATCGCCTACAATCTCCCAAACACTTTGTCCCCATGTAGCTGGGTTACAGCACTGCGCCACCAGTGTCGACCCGAATAAGCCTTATGGGGGAAAAGAATAGAACATGCACAACCGAAAGACAAAAACACTGACGTTAACTGACACAACACAATTATGTGACTTACAAGAACAAAATTAAATCAATTGTCAATGGAATGAAATAAAGAGTTTGGTTAAAACGTGACTCAAGGCAAGTGTTTTTCTTCACTTTTCTATGCCAACCCGCATTCACAACAATAAAAAAAACCTTCTTTGCATAAATTATCAATATATTTAACTTAGAACCTATTATTAATGAAGAAGGAGATGTGGATCAAACAATCTCAGAGATATCAGCAGCAGTCTGAAGGAGATGCCAGTGCCACTGACAATTGGTGTCAACTGTGTTGTGTCTGTATATATTCTTGTATTTAGCGATTTGTCATCTCAGCTAAATTTTTCAATACTCTATCTCTCATGCACACTAATTAATGGCCTAATGCCCTAAACCTAGTCTAAAAATCTATTGTACTAATGTGGTGGATCGACCTCCACATTTTGGAGTGATAAGAAAGTAGACAGCTGACCGGTGAAGCATGAGGGGAGGGGGACGGTTCTAGTTAGTGCAGAAGACCGCCATGTGCAGCGAGAAGAGAATCACCACAGCTGCCAAGTTCACCTTTTATTAATATTAAATTTTCATACATTTTGGGGAAACTGTTAAATAATATCAGGCTAAATTACAATTGTAGAGGAGGGGGTCTAATTAAATCTAATACGGGGACTAGCTAACATAAATTATAATTCAGTACAAATCACGGTATTTCTATTAAATTTAGTTAGTCATTGGTACACCTAGGCAGTCTTGCAGCCAGCTAATTAGTATAGTAAATTTAATGAATGCAATTCATTGAGAGGATATTATATTTCTATTTAAATTAATTAAACAAAGCTGGCTGTGATCTCATAATTAAGGGTCTCTCATACAATGGCACTCTCATGGTTTGATATTCGTTTGTATTTTTAATAAAATAGTCCAGCTGACTTCTTAACACTATGTGGATCGTCCTCGATAAATATAATATTTTTAGATCCACGGCCACCAACCAAAACCCGTAGATACCTGACCATTTACAACTTATCAAATTAATTCACGAAAGACCACCACCCCACACTAGTATGTACGAGGGTCGTCTCAAAAGTAAGTTACACTATTTTTTTAAAGCCGTTCTGTTGGCACCAGAAGTCTGGGAGTCGCGGAGTATTTGCGTCTGGGCGTAGTGGCAGCACTGTAAAATTCCTATGCGCGTGCGTCGATCGATCGGCCAGTCAGACTACAGGCAATATGGAGACACCACTTGCTCCTACCGCCGATTGTGAAATTCGCGCTATTATTCGTTTTTTAACAGCAAAAAATAAAACTGCTACTGAAATTCATCATGAGTTGTGTAGTGTTTATGGTGAAGGTGTGATGTCAAGGCCAATGGTATCTCGTTGGCGTCAATCATTCATTGAAGGACGGACAACACTGCATGATGAACAACGAAGCGGCCGCCCCTCCACTTCTCGCGCGGCAATTGTTGTTGAAGATGTCAGAAAGGTCATTGACACCGATCGGCGCCTGACTCTTGACGAAATCCTTTGTCAACTGCCTTCTAATGTGGAAATAAGCCGTGCATCACTCCACAGGATTATTTCTGATGATCTTCATCTGTCAAAAGTGTGTGCAAGGTGGGTTCCACGCCTTCTCACAGAACAGCACAAAGAGCAGAGAGTTGATGCTGCTTTGCAATTTCAACAATTTTTCGATGATGGAGACAATTTATTCGATCGAATAGTGACTGGGGATGAGACCTGGATCCATCATTGGACGCCTGAATCGAAAAGACAGAGTATGGTATGGAAAGGAAAGGACGAACCAACACCAAAAAAGCGAAAGTTGTGGAATCCGCTGGAAAAATCATGGCGACGGTTTTTTGGGACAACAAAGGTGTGTTATTGATCGACTACCTTCCTCGTGGGACTACAATAACAGCAGCACGGTATTGTGAACTTTTGGAACAACTGAGAAGAGCAATCCAGAACAAAAGAAGAGGAAAGTTGACGAAAAAAGTTTTTTTGTTCCATGACAACGCTCGCCCACATGCTGCTCGTCAGACCCAAGACCTGCTCACAGATTTTCGATGGGATGTTTTTGGACATCCACCTTACTCCCCCGACCTTGCACCAAGTGACTTTCATCTTTTCCCACACCTCAAACAACATCTTGGAGGTCGGCGCTTCGCAAATGACGATGAGCTGAAAGAAGAGGTTGAGAGTTGGCTAAGCAATATGGCGGCAGAATGGTATGATGAGGGACTGAAAAAACTGTTACTACGTTACCAAAAATGTTTAGAAAATCATGGAAATTATGTAGAAAAATAAGGTTAACTTGTACTTTTCAAAATATATCATTTAAAATATTTTCTGATGTTTTTTATACTTTTAATAAAATAGTGTAACTTACTTTTGAGACAACCCTCGTAATATAGTACAAGTGAACATCACACAACACAAATATATTACAATATATACACAAAATACACAAATTTACTACAGTAGAAGTACACAAAATGCAAACATATTCCTTTGTGAATCCTTCTGGTCTGAGGAAGGTGAAAGTGATTTGCCGATATAGATCACTATAGTATTTCTGCATTTTGTACTTGTACTGTAATACTACAGTACAAGTACAAAATGCAGTACAAATACTTTACAATGTAAGCACATTATACATTTGTGCTTACATTGTAACGTATTTGTGTTGTGTATTTCACTTGTACTGTATGTGTACTAATATGTATTATGCTAACTAATATGTAATATGCTCATAAAGAAACCAAAAACAATAAGTACTTTTTTTACTATAAGTCCCGAGTATATCTTGAAAATATTATCTGTACAAAGATTGAAAATCATACCAATAATTTAATTTAGACCAGATTGGTCATGAAAATTATGGTAACATTTTTAAGGGAAATTATGTACAAAATAAGAGTGGGAAAACCATGCAAGAAGTGGATGTATATCATAAAGGAAGACATAATGCTTTAAGGAAAACAACTGCAGCAGGTAGAGGAAGAAAAACATATATAGACAGGCTTGGATGGAGGAGGCTTGTCTGTACACCTGGGAGACTTAGTGGCTAAAAATTATGATGATGATGACGGTAGTGAGAAATTTACAACATCAAAAGTTAAAATAATAAGATAATGAATGGTATAAGTAATAAATGTGTACCATGCCATAGAAGATTCCACGAGCTAAAGACTCGGAGGTGGCAAGATCCAATACATGTTTCATCTTCTGCCCGTATGTCAGCATTTCCCTGTCCTCTTGGCTGAACGCCTTCACTGTGCGGATATTGCTTATCCTCTCCTCTGCTACTTGGGTGGCTTCAGCCAGTGAGTCCTGAACATAACTTTTTTTTAAAGTTTTTTTAAGGGATTAAAATAAAGCCTTATGAAGTATAACAACTCAACCTGTGCACAACAACTCACCATTACTGTTCATATATTGATGGGTGGGTGGGTCACTACTACTGTTCATGTATGGGTTGGTGGGTGTGGGGAAAATCAGTGGCCGAGAGGTTTAAGGTGTTCAGGACTTTGTACCTAAAGAGAGTGCAGTTCAAATCCTGGCCTTGACTGTTAGTTTTTACCAGTAATATTTACCTTGTATTGTACTAGTTCTCCCCCTACACTGTCTAAAGGTTCCTTACAGATATCAATAGTCTATGGGGAATAAGTATAGAAAATTTAAAAATGAGATCGGCCACTTCTTTAAAAAAAAGAAAAAAGTTTAAAAATGTATGAAGAGATGAAAATGCAAGATTATGACAAACAGTAACAATAGTTTACTAGCAGTGCAGCTGGTTTATTGTGCGAGTCAGGCTAGTGAATAGTCTGTCTCGTGGAGTTCTCACATTTCAAAGGAAACTTGAAACTCATGTACTCTGATTACTGAGATCAACTTATCTCTGAACCAGCCATTAATTAAAACATTGTAACCCAGCCAATTGGAAACTTACAGTTTATTATTGAATCTGAACCAAAAGTGTATTAAACGTACAGTAAAACCTCCTTATAATGGACTAATAGGCGTTGAAGCTTGTCCGTTATAATGAATTTCCATTTTATAGCAAATACTTTTTAAAGTAGTGAAATTCAACATTGTGAAAATGAAAGTACAGTCCTTTAGTTAGATATGAATATTTTGTATTTATTATATACGAAATATAAAAGGTAATGTGGTATACAATGACTCAACTGGCCATAAAAACATCAACGCCAGGTCAATGTCACACAATTACCCCTCCTAGTCATCTCTTATACCCTCCCTCCTCGCCACATCAGAGGGGGATGATGAGATTTCATGGTGGCCTTGGCTATGCAATCCATAATGCTTTGTCCAAGTACTGAAGGTGGCAGCAAAATTATGCAACCCTTCGATCACATATGCATGCTGGCAGGCTCATAGGCTGTCACCTGCGTTATTCATACAGTTCATTAAAATTAATAACAAATGTAATCTTTTAACTATAGTTTTTTTTAACTATAGTTTAAATTTACTTTAAAGCGATCCAAAATGAGGTATAGTTGTGATAGTTTTAATATTTAACAATAGGATATAATAAAGTGATATGTAAAATCAAAAATGTTAAAATTACTTATGTTTTGACTTGTTTTATACCTCAAACAACCTACTATATTTTCCTTCAATGCCAGGTCCTATTTGGTCAATTTTCAGACATTTGCTATAAAATAAGTAAAAATATAACTACAGTAATCTAGTTAAAATACATATCCTTTAGTAAGAAACTATGACAAAAGTATTGTTTTGAAACTTTCGGAAAAACTATTTTAATTTCATAACTTATTAACATTTTTATTATTTAATTAAATCAAGTATGAATTATACATAACCAAACCCCTTCTCTTTGTTAGATAGTATAGTATTTTGCATATCCTGCATAGTTATAATTTACATAATTACTCTTTTTGTTTACTCTGAAGTGAAGGTAAACATGGTCTGTGGCAAATACCTCAAGTTGAACTTTTACTTAGTTTTAAGTTAAGTTTACATGCAGTTTACAGTTTACTGTTTCAATGTAATTGGTTGTAATATACTGTAGTGTTGAAGCATGTAAATAAAATAAAACATAGCAATAGATTTAGACATACAAAATGTCTTATATAATTTACCTGAACACGTTTGGTGATTTTGCGCACAAAACGTCCATACACTATGGCCATCCCTGCTATTGGTGGAACGATGGCTAGACCAACCAGAGCCAACTCTGATGACATATAGAACTGCAAAAAAGATTAGGTTAAGCATTTAGTTTTCTTCTATGCAATAACAGTTGTTCTTTAGTTACTCAATTATAAAAATTCCCATGACCCCAAAATTCACAAGAAAATGTATGGCACAGTTTAATAGTAATACGTCTATTGAAATAGACTTTAGTGGTTTTGTTAGTAGCTCTCAGAGGCTTACAAACAAAACTGTGGGATTACTGACTGATATTTTCATCATCATAGCTCTTATGGCTTAACGCACATAGTTCTTGATTTAATACGGCAACTCATTTAGTCTAACTGTGATTTCCTTAACCCTCTCCCGTCAATCTGCCTGGAAATGCCTTGCCGAGTCGCTACTGACTAAGCACCTTGAAAAGCCTTCACTTGAATTACAGACGCACGCATACTCTTTTATCGCCTATAGAAACTTCTATCGGTTCTGTCTCAAGACAGTATTGTAATCATTATGCCAACACAATATACATAAAGTGATGATCTCTATGAAATCTTTATGAAAATAATTACTGCATCTAATTACAGTGTTATTATGTTACTTTTTTCTATACAATGTATAGTGCTTTTTTTATACGGACATAAAGGAACTATCTACACAATAACGTCAGCTGACTGTATAAATCGTAAATAGTATTGCATATTTAACCTAGTTCTCATTTGTTTACCGCCAAACAGAGTTTGTTTTGTAGTGATTTATAACTAAACCAGATCAGTGTTTGCGGAATTGTGAAATTGGCTGAATATTTGAAGGATATCCCGAATTAGAGTGATGTTTGTAGTGACAATGATATTTCTAAACTCAGTGACATTCCCAATTAAGCTTTTAAACAATATATAATTTGTAATATTATAGTACTAAATTACTTTTTAAATGAAACAAATTTGAAAACATATTCCAAGTGGTAGCATGGCCGAAATTAATACTGCCCAGTTAAGGATGTGCCTTGGCAATTCAAACGGGAGAGGGTTAATATTCAACTCAAATTCAAGTACTCTGCAATATTTTTATATATTTTAAACGCATTATATTTTTATTTTTACTGGAAGATTTCAATTACTGTGTCCGTGCAACTATTCTGATTGCGACTATAAGAATAAGGTAAAAATAAAGGTAGTTTATTTTTCCAATGGTAAAATCAGGTAAGTTTTCACTGCTATATGCATGATATAAGAGAATAGTGATACACATGTGCTGCAAATAAAGGTACATTCAATTCCCGATCTCTTTATAATGCTTAAAATTATTTATTTTGCCTCTTTGTATCTTAGAATGTTGCACTAGCACCACTTTCCCCACACAATGTTATTTGTAAAATGGCACCAGCAACCAGAGTCAGTAACCCAGTTGAACAGCAAAGTCTAACAAAAACTTTCTTGTTTCTCAGCCTTTATTAAAACAACACATATGTATACAGAATATAAATAAAACACAATAAACTACAAATAGATTAAACATAAAGGAATAGAAAACATGCAAACAACTTTAGGAAAAAAAACTGCGTGTCATTAAATGATTAGATTCTGTTAGGAGTGTCTGAATTCGTAATGGAACATTGAAGTTCTTTTCTACACATTATTAAATTTAAAGTTTATTTAAATATAAACCTCATGTTCCTTTTCACATCAAATTTGGTATATTTGTTAATTGATTACAAAAATCTGATACTATCATAATAAGGGTTAAAAATTAGAACAGTTTATTTAAAATTCCATAGGAATTGTATTAAAATAAATCTCGAGAAGAAAAGAAAAATGCAACACTAAAAACTTTTTATTTTTTAAATCTTTTAAAAATCATCTGCAATTTACAAAAATAAACTTCAGTGGCTTACTTTTAATACCTAACAGCACATAAATTTAAAGTAGCCCATTTTATATGTAGCATGCTAAAGGTTAAGGCTAACACACCAAGCATATAGGTGAATGGTGATTGATTATTCCATGAATAACCATTGATCGATTGATTCAATGTGAATCTGATCTCACTGTTGTCAGGCTATATCGTTCAGTTGATGATATAGCTATTCATATGAGGCAGATAATTGCCATATAATTTTTGGGTTATCATATTTTACTCTGTTTACTCTCCATGACCCCTCTTCCTTTCTGTATAAATGAAGAGTAAGATAATGCGATAAAATTGCAAAAAAACAAAAAACAAACAAACTACAAAATGTTGTAATAAAGAACAGAGATAAGACTAATGAACTGTGCTAACCTTTTGACTGACATTGAGGCAGTCCTCAGAATATAATATTATCTGAATTCCACAAAACAATGGTTGTTTTTGGCCTCCAGTTTTTACACTAATCCTCATCTCAAACTTATTTCTCAAATATTATTCTATGTAAAATATTGAACAATTTATTAATTTGTATTTAGTTAAATATTTAATCACATGTGTTCAAAACAAAACATTTAATTTGTTTGAAACTAACAAATTTTTTTTGGACTACTTATCCTTTTTCCTGAAGAAACATTAGTTACAAACCCAATTTTATTGATTTGTAACGTTGGACTTTAATTCATTTAGGGTACATAGGGCTCAGTGGGTAAATGAAATACAAAGCAAAACTCATGGAATACCAACATCAATGTGTGGTAAAAATGCATAACCATTAGTAACTGAATATTGAGTTGGGCTAGTAATAAATGGGGGGCAGTGCAGCTTAGTAACGACTATACTTATTCATCTAGTGTTAGACCCAAACAGACTGATTCTGTTATCAGCTCTGAGTTGCCAAGAAAAATTATAACTCTTCTCAATGGGACGAACAACTTTAAAACATAAACCTACATCTGCTCTCTTTTCACATTGAGCTTGCAGTCATTATTTTCTAACATAATTGAATATATTATTCTTATTAAAACAAATACTTTTTGGGCTAGTCTACTATAAATATTTATAGTATAAATGATATGTAATTGTTACTTGTAAGTGTTTTTTAATTTTAACTTTGAAGATTAGGTATCCTCTAAAAACAATGTGTGAAATACTTTATAATTGAGGTATGTAATTCTCGATGAATTTTAACTCACCATCATTGAGACACCAGCACACACCATGATCATTGATCGCAATCCGTCAGATATGTTCATTGTAACACACTGACTGACTACTGACGTGTCGGTCGACAATCGGTTAATTAGCTCACCAGTCCGGTTTTGGTCAAAAAATGCTACTTCTTGCTTAATTACTGAACCAAACACTTTTTCTCTAAGTGATCGGGTTATTCTCTGACCTAAAACAACAAATACTTCACTATGCTTAGAGTAATGTAAATTGATAAAATATAGTTGAAAATAGAACACAAATTACTTTTTTATTAATTTTCTAACAAGAGTTTCAAAAGCTTTATTGTCAAAATTACATAAGAGGCCATGAAAAATCTTATGTTTTCTCATTTGTTCATAGGCTATACAATAATCTGGCAGGATTGTTATATAGAATTTATAATACAATAAACCCTCTCTTATCTGGATCTCTGTTAACCGAATCTTTTGATACCTTGAGGAAGACAAAAAACCAGTACAGTACTCTGAATACTTATAGTGAGGAAACATCTTTAAGACAGATAGTACAAAACAGTATCTTGTAGTAAAGTAATAGAGTTCAATTCTGCAAAATCCCTCCCTTCCAATGCACTCATTTTATGACAGAAATTTTTATAGAAATTCATGATGATCAAATTCAAATTCCATTTATTTATCACACAACTATTATAGCATTGACAAAGTCATATGTACAACACATCTATGCTAGTTAATAGATTCTTAAGAATATAAA
Source organism: Stictocephala bisonia (assembly GCA_035578905.1). Lineage (NCBI taxonomy): Eukaryota > Metazoa > Arthropoda > Insecta > Hemiptera > Membracidae > Stictocephala > Stictocephala bisonia. The sequence goes on along the minus strand of JAQJVL010000991.1, from coordinate 93,130 downwards.
TTCAAAACATGAATAGATAGAAATAATAATAACAATAAGTTAATTGATTATGAGCAATTACATACCTTTACAGTTTATTAAATTAATTAAATAAAAAATAGGTATTAATAAAAACGTTGATTAAATGAAAAGGGTGCTTTCGGAGCTAATTATATAAGTTTATTAAGTGGAATGAATCAAAAATCAATATTAGGAATATTAAAAAATTCGTCAATAGAATAAAATGGGTTTTTTAGGAGCCAGTTAAAAGATTTATTACAGAAAAAATTTTCTGAATACTTGTCAATCAAGTAGGTTAATTCATTATAAACTCTAAGTGAAACTATATTATGGCTGTTTGAAGTTTTATGTAATTAATAATAGCTTGCTCTTTGTCCTAGTTTTATACTGATGAATACTTTTTTTAATTATACCCGGAGTTCTTAAAATATACAAAATCAAAGATGTAAATACGAGGGTCGTCCAGAAAGTAAAGAACGATTGTGCATCACGTGTGGCGCCGATCACCCACCACTGCGACTGCGTAAACGCTAGTTACCTCTGGCTGTCCGGTCAGTGTGAGCCGAGTTTCATTCCTGTGCGGTCATGCGTCTTTGCTCTGTAAACTTTCAAAATAGCGGCGCCCATTGAAAATCCCACCAAATGTGAAGTGTGCAGTGTCATTAGGTTTTTGAATGCTCAAAATGTTTGGCCTATCGAAATTTATAGGCAAATAAACACTGTTTATAGTGAGAATGTAATGAACTAATCTTCAGTGAGGAAATAGTGCATTATCTTCAACCAAGGAAGAACCAATGTGCACGATGAAGAACGGATTGGGATGCCATCACTTGTGACTTAGGAATTGGAGAAAAAAGTTGACGAAAAAATCAGGAAAACCGGGGATTCACTTTAACCACTTTAAAAGACGCTATTCCAGATGTTTCTCGATCTCTCTTACATGAAATTGTGACTGAGCATCTTGGGTATAAATGTGCGCTCGGTGGGTTCCAAGGTTTCACACAGAAGTGGGAGACTAAACTAGTTTCCCACAAGACTAAACGAATGGGAGCAGCCCTTGAACTTCTTACCCGATATGATAGTGATGAGGAACAATTTCTCGATCGTATTGTGACCAGAGATGAAACTTAGGTTTCGTACAAAACTCCGGAAACAAAGCGACAATCCATGGGGTGGTATTATTCAAATTCGCCGTCAAAACCCGTTAAAGAAAAATCGAAACTGAATACAAGAAAATTTATGGCAACTGTTTTTTGGGATCGCAAAGGTTTAATCCATGTTGAGTTTTTGCTAAGGGGAGAAACGATAAATTAAGAAGCCTATTGGGAAACCCTTCAAAGACTCAGATGTGCAATACAGGACAAAAGATGTGCATGTTGTCAAAAAAAGTGTTTTTGATCCACGACTATGCTCGACCCCATGCATCGGTACGAACCCAGCAAGAACTTCACTGTCTAAAGTGGGAAATTGTTGGACACCCTCCCTAAAGTCCAGACCTCGCGCCGTCAGATTACCATTTGTTCCCGAAACTGAAAACATTCTTGGGTGAGAAGCAGTTTGGAAACGATGAAGAACTGAAAGAAGAAGTGACATCCTGGCTCAGATTTTTGGTGGCTGAAGAATATAACACCGGCATTGAAAAACTGATTCCTCGGTACAATAAATGCCTTGTCAACCAAGGCAACTACATTGAGAAGTAGGCTAGGTTACTGTGAGTATTTAAATAAAGTTCTGTGTTATTTTTTGTTTTTAATTTTTTGTACCAAAACAGACCAGAATACTGTTGCCTTTCACTCAGACGTGTCTAAATTTTTGTTATGGATTTCAATGACATTTTCTTCATTGTGGTTCCATAGTAAGCTCATACCCTTAGCATCGATGGCCTACTATAGTTGGTCAGGTTATTTAACAATCACCTGACACTCAGCTTTGTGCTGATGCTCAGTTCACTCCAACTTCAGCTATATCCAGGGGCAGGACCAAAGAAGAAGGAAACAGCTACCACTAAAAGCTAGACCTTTTTAGTACATTCTTTAATGATGAATATTCGCAAATAATAAACGTATCTGTACCCTATGAAGATCTAATCATGTTTTAGCTATTTTTGTTAAAGCATTGTGTTACGGCGCATGTATGCCGCGGTAAGCCAATTCGGAAACGGGTAAATAATAATTAATGAAACAAATGAGATGTGATCACTGATTTATTGATATTGAAAATAATGGTATGAACTTGTTGATACTGTGACAAAACTTGAGATTAAAGTAAAATGTAACTGATCTATATAAACTGAAATGTATCTAATCTATATGTAACGAATCTAAATGTATCGAATCAATATGAACTCGTGGCTACAACACTGCAAGAGTGGGTGAGGCGCTACGCTAGACTGACTGCCCGAGGGGTGACGGCTCGAACCCACCCCCACCCCTACAGTAGAAATTAGTCTCAAACACGTTGAATCATTTAAAAAATGTTTTTTCCTATTCACTTTTTCACTGATTACTAGACTCAATAAGTAAACATGTAATACAATTGTGAATGATAAATCACGATAAAAATGTACTCTTAGTAAACAAAAGTTAACTGATAACGACAAATTTACTGTTGCTGGGCTATTCAATATAGGTAGCAAACAGTTAATGAGACAGAGAAATACATTTCAGTAGTTGACTGATGATAGTTTACACTTACTCTGCCATTTAACAGCAATTTTAACCACTGATATTGATGCTAATTGATGAAAATAATGTTGATCTTTAACTTTGATACATGTGATATGCCAGCTTTACAATCATGGCATGGATAGACCATTTTAAATATTTTTCCTGAGTTCCTTTAAAAGCTTACGGTGGTAAAAAAATGCTGTATGCATCATCAACTTTCTACGATTCCAGTAATAAATGGATAATACTGATAATGGTTACAATTTTATTATAATAAATTATCTGAGCACACAATGAATTCCCTTCCCTACATTTATTTTATTTATTCTTAAAGTTCCAGTCGTCAAGATATGAGTTAACTAAGACATTTAACTGACAAAAATACTAACTACAATTGTTGCATTTAAATCTGGCTATATTATAAATTTTCTTACATATTTTTACAAATAAAAATTAGTTTGCACTTTATTTGAATACTTTCAATGTGTAAAATTATTTAAATCTTTAATAAAAATTACTTTCTTCTTTAACTTCCTAAAAACAGAATTAAAGTGAGATTGCAATAATCCAATTATTTGTTTGTTTGAGGTGGTCAGATTCAGAAATTACAGATTATCAAGGACTCACAAAACAAAAATAACAATTTACAATAGAATCAACACTGTATTCGTTATATATTACAAAATTTAAATTCAGAATTTATGAAGAAAAAAACAAAAATAACAAAAGCACATATTTATTTTGCCTACAAAATAAATACAAAACGTAACTATAAAGTACATATAAAAAGAAAAACATTTACTATACATGTACAGAGGTATTGACCCAGCTATACATGTACAGCCCTACTGATTCACCAGCCTATCCATACAAGTACAGTAGTATTGACCAACCTGCCCATCTATACAAATGGCCCATTCTTATTCTTACATATGAGACGCTGACACAACGTTGTTGGTATTTTAAGGCGAATATGAATGATTATATGAGTGTAGGATGAGTGTGGATGAGTGTAGTCTAGTTACTAACTGAGTTCAACTGTTCCTCAGAAAGGGCAATTTATTAATAGCCCAACAGCCAGGGCAACTAAGGGACCTACAGCTTTGCGTGGAATCCGAACCACGTAGTGCTGGTCTGATTTTCAGCTAATTGACAAGCCTGATACTCAGTTATCTCCCCCACACAACATCCGCACAATGATTACCACCCAACATGGACACCCCAGACTTCTCTAGTAGTGTCCACGCCGATAGCAACCACTGAGCGGACGCTATGTCGGTATTAAGAGGACTGAGCATCCAACCTATCGCCTACAATCTCCCAAACACTTTGTCCCCATGTAGCTGGGTTACAGCACTGCCTAACTATGCTCATGGACTCAACTATACTAACTGTTCCCACGACATAGAACTATTTCATTTTTGTGTCCAAAGACTAATAAATACTTTTTATATCCTCAAACAAATACTTAAGTTTCATTTATTACTAAATAATATCATGTTATGTTCACATAGATGATACATTTAGAAAACATTTTCCATACACATATTTTTAAAATATCAAAACCAAATGTTGTTTATTTTATTGAGACTAATCAAATAAATAAGAAACACATTAAATTAACACTATTTAAATGTTGCTATTAATAAACAGTTAATAATGTTTATTAGAAATGTCTTCTAGGCCTAATTGACATAAATAACTTGCTAATCAAACGATTCAGAAACAGTAGTAATTAATTAAAAAGACAGGTTATACTTACAAGTAGAATTAATACAAAATATTAGATATTAGACCACACCGGTGTCTAATATTTTCTTGTTCTCAATCATCTGATCAGTATAACATTTTTAAGATGGTACCCCCACCCTGTCCCCCAATTGTGCCATAGCATTTATTGTGACAGAAAATTATTGTAGAACAAGTCAGTAAAAATTAAAATAAAATTGTTACTGTATATATCTGAAAGAAGTAATTATTAGCTACAAAAAGAAGTCAGATTTTTATTTAACACTGGATTCAGCAATTCCGTTTCTTACTGTTTGTGCACAATCTTCTTCAAAGCCCCATGGATTATACTCAAGAGAAATTATATACTGCTATAAATTTTGATATTCTGCTATAAACTTTATTGTTTATGATATTCCACTTAACAGTTCTCTTGATACTTAACTGGTAAATAGAATTTGTAAATTATTTCATAAGATCTAAAGAAAAAAATCACATAAGTAAACTATCACATAAGTAGAGGTTTTGAGAAAAAGTAGAAAAAAAAACAAATTATTAAAAATATAAAAAAGTCACATAAAAAGGTTTCACTAATAAAACCATGAAAAATTTTACATTATTCATTTTATTTTATATTTTTAATTTTTCTGTGAAGAGATAATTGTTATAAAAATGTTCAATTCATTTTTAACATAAATGTCACTTTGCTGATTAATTGCATTGATATTATGCTAAATTGAAGTTATAATTAACTGTCCATAAAAAAATAAACTTGATTTGATTTCATCTTATATAATCTATGTAAATAAAGTTATGTGCAAACTTGATTTTTTTATTATTCAAGTGGAAAGAGGAAAATAATTTTTTTAAAATAATTTACGAATAATGCAGCGGTTCTTCTCCTAAGCTATCTCTTACTGTCTTGTTTCTCAGTCTATCTCTCCTGGTAATTCCTTTTCTCACCCTCAAAAATCTCATTTCACTTGCTTGAATCTTGCTCTTATCCCTTTTCTTCATTGTCCATGATTCCGCTCCGTAAGTTAAAATTGGTACGTAGTACATTTTATAGATAACTTCTTTGCTTCTTTGGAGTATATCCTTGCTGTGTATCAATTCTCCAGCTGCTCTATCAAAATATCCAGCTTGTCTTGCTCTTTCATTTATGTCTTTCTCGTTTATTTTCCTCCAGTATACTACCTAAGTATTTAAAATAATCTGCCTTCTTTAAGTCTTTTCCGCACAACAACAGCCTGTCCATTGTTATCCCTTTCTTTCTTGTTGTTATCATTTACTCAATTTTTTCTACATTGAACTTCAACCCATACTCACTTATCTCTTCCTGCCATGCATCCAACTGTATCTGTACCTCTACTATAGTACTCCCCCAAACCATTATATCATCAGCAAAAGCCATCAACCTCATATTTTGCTCTCCAACTCTCCTTTCTACTCATTCATAATCTCATCCAACACTATGATAAACAGTAATGGTGATAGGGCACTGCCTTGTGTTAGTCCACTTGTCTGCTTAAACCATTCCGTCTTTTCACCTCCCACCTTCACACAGTTCTCGCTATCTTCACTCACCTCCTTCACCCTTTCTAATATGTTGTCATTTATTCCTTTTCTTCTCAGTACCTCCCAGGCTTTCTTTCTTCTAACACCGTCATACACTTTTTCCATATCCAGGAATGCCATTACCAGGTCTTCTCCATACTCATATTTTTTCTCTAATAACTGTCTTGTTGCAAAAACTAAATCTGTTGTTGATTTCCAGGTCTAAATCCGTGCTTTTCTCCTCTCATATTCTCCTCCGATACATTTCTTATTCTTTTTTCCAGTATTTTTTCATATACTTTTGCACAGTGGCTCATTAAAGCTATCCCTCTGTAATTCCTGAAATCTTTTCTGTTTCCTTTTTTGAAAATTGGGATTATTGCTGCTTTTTTTCCAATCATCTGGCATCTTCTTCTCATTCCACACTACTTTAAACACTCTATATACGGTAGCCATTGTATGCCTATTGCATCTGCCCTTTTCACAAGCTCTATTGGTAACTCATCCAACCCCGCTGCCTTTCCTGTACTCATTTTCTTCACAGTTTCCTCAAATTCTAACCAAGTAATTTCATGATCCTCGTCAATCTCCATTTCCCTTGTACCTTCCCTTTCCTCTCTGTCTCGTATTTCACCATTCGGATTTAGCAACTTCTGAAAATAATTTTTCCACTCCTCTTTTAATTCTTCTTTATCTTTAAACTAAGATATAAGCCTATAAGCGAGTATTTATCTTCAACATTTGCAAGAAAGTAACATTGTTCATGCTCTCTAAATTTGTAAATTTTAAGATCTGTAGACAAGTACCTAATACACTTGCTTCATTAACCTCCTTCACCTCTGCAGGCAATGAGACTTCTGAATCTGCCCAATATTTTCATCCAGTAAAAGAAAAACGTTATATTCCTGAGGGTTAAAATGGTAGTTTTTGTGAAGATTTAGGAATTTTGTTGAACATTAAAAAAAAGTTATTCTGTGTTTTGAATAGCAAAATTGTATCCAATTTTGTAGTGCATTAAGAATGTATCTGGAAACCATATAAACTAAATTGATAAGGTGTTATTACCGACTCGCTTAGCTAAAAGTCCATAGTCAGAAAAGAAAATGTAATTTTCCAATAGCAGTGAATTTAAATTTTCGAGGTTATATTTCTTTTTGTTGTATGCTTTATTTTTACTGTAAAATGATGGAGTTGTTTCTTTGCATGAAGTTTTGCCGAAAATTTTAAAACGAAAACGTTTAAATCAATGCTTATTTTCGTTTTTCATCACTATATCTAATCCATACTTGGAAAAATTAATGATTTTTTTAAACTGAATAAAGTTAAAGTTAATACTCTAAAAAATTAACTAATTGAAGTTAAATGTTAGGATAAATTGAAACTAACTGATTAAAGTAAAAGTATTAGAAAATTAACTGAAATTAAAAGTTAGTTTTGGTAAAGTAAAATATACATAAAAAAATACTTAACCTGTATGATCTTTTATTATTTATAATATTTTAGATAAATATGCCTTTTTATAATACATTATTAAATAATAATATTAATTAGACTATAGCAATTTCTACAGTAATTTTTGCTATATAACTTTCTTAAATTTTAAAAATTAAATATTTAATTTAATTTCTTAAATTGTCCACAAAAACTGACTTAAGTTTTCCAAACTAAAGTTTTACATTTTTAAGCCATACTTTAAAAAATCAAGAACTATCTTATAGGAAATTCACGATAGCAAAACTTTTTTTAAATTGTTGCTGATAATAAGAAAGGCCAAATAATATTGTGAAATGTTGGCTCCAGGTGGTTTTTTTCAGACTGGAGATGATAAGGAGTGTCACTGATAAGAAAGTAAGGAACATTAGCGTTAAACAAAAACTGAGCAAAATATACTCACTCAATAAGTGAGTGAAAGCAGATATATTCATACTATTTTCGATAAGCAATTACGTTTATTAGATGTTTAAGAATTTGCCATTCTGAGTCCATGTTTTATTATTACTGAAATAAGTTAATTAAAAATTATAAAAACTATATAAATCATTAATAAAATACAAAACTAATTACCATTGATATTATCATTAAAGATAGTATTATCATTATCTTTTCTTTTCAACGGTCCCGATAGCAAAATAATGAAAACAGAACTAAATATAGCAATTGTTACTTGAAATGTGTCTTGTAATCTTGAAGATAGTTTATTCTGTTGCGTGGTATCATATAATGGATTGATTTTACCAAGTAAGCCTAATTTAAAATAAATTAAAAGTTTGAGGAAATGTTGTTTTGATTAACCATTTAAATAGTTTGTTCCCGATTACTTTTGAACAGGACAATTTAGATATGTAATTCTGTATGATCAATTAATCAAATATTGACAGCATTAACGTCAAAATGTAACTGATTTTCCTAATTAATTATACATATAGATGGGTAAACAGGTAAAATTACAGTATTAGAGTTTATGAAACATAAACAAGCTTAGACCCAATACGTTGATTTAAAACAAGATAACTAAATGATTATCTCAACTTTATCACTAAACATAAACTAATCAAGTGAAATGATCACCCCAGGGACAGGTCAATCCCACAACAATGGTATACCCGTTTGGTCTAACTTTTTTTATCTATAAGGCAGTAAAATGTGACTAAAGGGGAGGGGGTGCGTCTTAAATACAATGACCTTGCTTGCCGGTGACATTGGGGGATGAGGAAAACAATCGGTCTTTGACTTGAGTTTTAGATAATTTCTCCCCAATCCACATTCTAAATGGCACCTTTTATCACATTTAAAAAACTAACAGAGTTACTTTAACTGTTAGCCAAATTTTCAACTAGTTAAAGTTAGAAGTTAAACATTATCAAAGCTCACAAATAAGTTAATAGAAAAAAATAACGATTAAATTTAATCATTAATCCCAAGTATGATCTAATTTATCACTGTTCCTCTTCTTTTTACTAAAGCATAGAGCAACTTCTTGCTTCCTATTGCATATTTTTCCATCATTTTAGACCATACCTCCATCCACTTTTCCTTTTATTCTTTGACTTTTTCCTTTGTTTCCCTTTTCCAGTTGTCGTATACCTACTTGGCTTCTGTTGTTCTTTCTTTTATCCATTTTCTAAAAGCTGTATTCTTCTCTTTAATCATTTCCTTAACTCCTTCATTCCACCATGGGGTTGATTTCCACCTTCTTTTTGAGCTTGTTCTACCACAAATTCTTTCTGCTGTCTCCACAAAAGCTTCCTTAAATTTCTCCCATTCCTCTTCCATTGACTGGGTTTGCTGTTTTGGTAGAAGTTTTTTTATCTCATTCTGAAACTCCACCTGTGTTTTAACTTCCACACTTTTATTTTTCTTTCCTGTTTTTGCTCTCTCTTTCTCTGTCTTTTAATTCTCAAATTCATTATTAGAAGCCGATGATCACTATCTAGGGCTTCAGATGATGTGACCTTGATGTCTGACATTTCCTTCTTTATTTCTTCACTATAGAGAAAGTAGTCCACAACCGACTTCCTGTTACCATTCACAACACCATACCACATTATTTTATGATTTTCTCTTTTTTTAAACCAGATATTTCCCACTATCAAACTATTTCTTTTACAAAATTCCAATAGTCTCTGTTCTTCTTTATTCCTACTTCACCAACCTTCTTTCCCCATTGTCTCTTAAAACCCGTCTCTGTCTCTACCTACATGTGCATTCAGATCCCCCATTATTATCACATTTCCATTTCCTATCTCACTCTGTAACTCATCCTCAAAACTCTTTTTCTTCAATTTTGCATCCTACTTGTGGTGCGTACACTTGTAGTAGCTCCAGGTGTTGACCCTTTAGCTAACTTTAGTTTTTATCAATCTCTCACACACTCCTCTTACCTCTGGTATTATATCCCTCCTCATTACCCAGCCAACTCCATTCCTTGACCCTTCGTCATTTTCCTTCCAGTACAGACTGAAACCTCCTCTCAATTCCTTTCTTCCTTCGCCTTTCCACCTCACTTCCGCTAATCCCAGAACATCCAAACTTCTCCTTTTCATCATATCAATCACCTCCTCCACATTCTCTCTTAATGTTCTGATGTTCAAGGTTCCTAATCGAAGTCCTATTTTCTCGCCAGGTTTTTTTTCCATGTATTCTGTCCTTTCCGAGGCATCTTCTACCATTTTCGAAAGCAATGGGCTATCCACTACCGGCTTGCTAGGCCTGTCGTAGCTTCTTTGGTTTACCTTCGGAGTGCCTTCTCCTAGCCTTTGGGAAACCAACCCCTTCCTCGTACAAGGCAGCACGGGCCTGGGGCAGTGCATATTTACTGGTGGCACTTACTCACCATGTTACTGCTGCCATTGGAATTTATGCCAGCAGTAACATGGTATTACTGCTGCAAGTTTTTGATGGTTGTAACCTTGCCACAGATTAACCCAAAAGCTACATACCTAATATTGAAATAAAAATATTTTCTTAATGAACTATAATAAATCTCTAAATTAAAAAATTATATAACAATAATAACTGTAAACAACACTAAAGATACAAACTCAAATTACGCTCTCTGAATAAGATTGCTAAACAGCTGATAATATTTGATAGTGAACACAATAAATCTAGATAATTCTGAATTTCAAATAGTATTACTGTCAGTTTGTACGGTAATGATGAATACAATTGGCAGTCATACTTGAACACAAAGAAATTCACACCATAGTGATGTAGCTCATAGCTTTCCCAAACAAAATATAACCTTCAAAATTTCACAGAAAATGTGGTTTATTTTCTGGATACTTTCTTATTGCTAAGTATTTTCCTTTTTTCAATCAGCAATTTTAGATTTTAATTTATTAAAGCCTTTCAGCGTTATTTTACAATCTATACTCTAAGTTAAATAGGAAAAACTAAATATAAAATAATATTTCAAAAAGTCTTATTGCATTGTGTTGAGGAACATAAACACGTTGAGTGTGGATTAGGTTATTTTCGTTTTCTGTTCTCGCCATTTTTGTAGAAGGGGTGACTACTAAATTATTGTGTTTTGTGATCAGCATTTTTGGTATGCACTTATGCAGTCTTTCAGCATTCAATGTGTTAAACAGATATATTGCTGTAGAGGATATTTTCTTCCCCTCTCTTCTGGAGGAGTGTTTACTCCTTCTACTATTTTCTCGTTAGTTTATAAGAAGCCTCAACACCAGCAGGACGTTTTATTTTGACTTGATACATTTTAGATTCGTTACAGTTTTATTCACTTACATTTTGATATATTTAGATTAGTTACAACTCTATTTCAGTTACCTTTTAATTACTTTCAAAATGTGTTAAAATTGTTGTTAGATTTGTTTATTTTGCTATTTTTCCTTGCAGTTTACTCTTCTACTAAATATTAAATTGTTTATTTAACTTTTAAATAAGATATTATTTACCAATAAACTTTATTTAATGTTTCAATTTTCACTGTTTAATTTGACAGTTACGAATTTGCTTAAATTACAACATACATAAACCACTTCATAACATATGGTAATTTAAATGTTAAATACCTAAATAAAATAATTAATGATTTAAAATAATGATCAAACTACTATTTGATCATTATTTGCCATCTGGGTGAGGAGTTTAAACAACTACTTTCTATATTATAGGGAGCATAGAAAGCGACCTTTTCAACACACTTGTGCGAGTGAGGTGCAAAGAGTAGTACAAGAGAGACTGAGAACTACTCTTCCCCCATTGTGTAATTACATTAAAATGTTGTCACGGCTGCATCCTGACAATGCAATAGCAAGTCCCGCCCAGCAGTGATCATTGATTGGTTTGATTAACTCCAACGAATCAAGCTTTGAACGATTAAATTAAATCATTATTTAGTATTCGAATAAAAATTGATTAATAATAGAAATAACACAATAAATAATAATGTAAATAATAAATAGCGCTAAACAAACTTTTACAGTTACTTTTTCACTTAAACACTGTTATAGAAGTTGAACACTTGACGGCAGAAGTTGGTCACGTAGAAGCTGAGCAGTGGTAAAATTCCCTCTTGCTGCTGGAACCCCTAAATGCGCTAACTATAATAACATGCAGGTTGCTTTTTACCCAGCTCAATTATAGTGGTATGTCAGATGGAAGCAATCATATGAAACCTGAGAGTATCAAACATCTGATAAGTACTAAAGTATGAACTACATTGTCTTATTTCTTACCAAACCCATATTACTTATCAATGTGATGTGGAGCACCTAGTACCTACATTCTTTTGATTTTATGATTCATGTTCCAGAAAATCATTGTTATGGGTTTATTGTGCTTGAAAGTAGTCTTAACATATATAATGGGACCGTACACTGCAACTAAATAACAAAAACAAAGAGTGTTTTGGCAGGCTGATGACTCAGTATGTGGTTCTCTAGGTGAAACTCAGATCATTGGTGTTTGCCATACAAAGATTAAAAGATGATAATTTGGCACATTATTATCAAATTCTTAATGTGTTAAATTTATTAATTTTACATATTATGTTAAAACATTATCTACGATACTACCAAAGACACTTGTAAATCTCTTTGTTATTACTACTTTTTGTGATTTTTTCCAATATTATTCTACATAATCATCATCCAGGGTGTTTCGCCCTCAGGCAGGTCCTGTTGCAGCCTTCCATCAAACCTCTCCTTTTACAGCAAGCTGTTTTGATGTCTTATACTTACCTTCGATCCTTACACCAACCACCATCTGATATCTTCTTCATCCCTTTCCTCAAACTTTTCCTTTATAGCTTTTCTCTCCTCTCATCACATGTCCTAACAATTATCTTCATTCTTCCCGAGATCCACATCTCCATTGCTCCTAATCTCTTCTTATCATTTTTCACAACAGTTTATTTTTCCGCTTGATATAATAGAATACTCCAAATAAACCATTTCATACATTTTTACTCAAATTCTTATTCAATAATCCACATAATAAACTTCTATTTTTATATGTTTCTTTCTTTTACCACAGCAAATACTACTTTTAATTCCATTTCACAACTCATATCTCCTTCAATGATACTTCCTAGATATGATGTAAAACTACGTACTTGCTATTGGGTTTCTCTTTAGTTTAATATTCACTCATCCCTCCTCTCTGCCTTTTATTATAATCTTTCTTTTATCTATGTTAATTTTCATCCTGTACTTATAACTTATTGTATCTAATTTGTTTACATAAAAAAATCATATTAATAATACTTACATTTGTATAATTTTGGATAAAAGTATTAAAATGAAAAACGTTTTATTCCAGTTTATTTTTTGTAGAAATATACAATTATTTAATTACCTGAAATGCTCATGAGGTAAACTCTGCCAAAATTACAAAGACCGCCCACTATAAAAACCACAAGTAAGGCGGCACAGAGTGTGTCAAGGTTCTTCTTCATCTGTTGAGAGTCCTCTGTGTAGATGATATCTATGACTTTGCCGAGCGCAAACGGTACAGCCATTGTCACGGAACTGGATACCACTAAGAGTAGGATGGCACCTGGACAACAGTATCAATCAGCACAACAAATAACATGACAATCTCACAAAAACTAGGTATCTTTTTGGTATAACTTAAGAAACTTAAGCAGTATTTTGACTCTCCATAACTAATGGCTCTTGTTCACTATTAGCATATGCACTATCAGCAAAATGTTTCATAATACGATCTTACCAGCTTTTTCAAACATCATTAATTGACAATAATATTCTTATATAATGACAGAGGTTGAAATTTAAAACTGAGGACATAATGGAAAATTTTTGTCAGCTAACTTAAGCTGTCTCAATGTGGAATGGTTGTTTCTGCACAGGTGTGGGTAGATACAAAGTAAGTTACTGGAAATTTAAGTGGGGAATGGCAATGATCAGTCATGTTATTGAGGAGCCAACTTCAAACTAAGGATTACATAGTTAGTGATTAACCATTGCGTTCTTTTCAGGAAGATTAACTGCTCTTTATTCAATTGAAGAAGCAGGAGTCGAATGGTTAGGAAACCAGGATTTAGCTCCATGATGGGAGATCTATATGTACATACTAAGACTCAAGTACATTGTACTTTTGATTTTATTTTACTTAGATTTAAATAGTTGTCAATAGAATTTTACATATTTCATTCCTCTCCATTTATTTTAATAGCTGGGTTCGAGAGCTATACTTACATTCTTACATATGAGACGCCTACACAACGTTATACTGTATGTGTGGAATTGTGGAAAAATGAATTGCTTTTATGTATTAAATAGTTTTAAATGAAATTAAATATGCAACAAAACCTATTACACTAAATAATTTGTAAAAAAATAATGATGAAAATAAACACTCACCTCCTAGTTTCCATCTTTCAGGTTTGGCTAGACCGAGAAGCCTTTTAAACTCTTGCTTGCTTATTTTGGATGTTTTTATTTTATCTGACTTAACTTGAAAATTGTTCAACACTACACCGTTTCCTTTGGACGAATTAGCTCTTCTAACACATCGAAACACAGGTTGGGTGGAACTTTGAAATAATCTCGTAAAGGAAGAAAAGTTAAATTTTTGATTTGAAACTTTTGATGTAAAATTCTGTACACATTGCTTACATAACAGTGGCAAACGTCTATCTTCTTTACCTGCACACCATAACACTTTTATTGGGAATTTGTTAGTTCTATAAGTAAACAAAAGTCTATTGATCAAAACCATTGTGAGCTACTAACTGAGGAAAACTACGTGCAGGCAACAAGATTCATGCGGGCTGAAACAAAACAAAAAATTAACAAAATCAGTTACGTTATTAGATTAGCAACCAAAGTAAACTAGAATGGAAATAATAATACATTAATTGATTACAGCAAACGATGCAGGAAGTAAGCGATAGGAAAAGCATTCAACTTCATCCTAATACTAATGGAATTTTGAAGAAAATAAAGCATAGGGGGTTTAAAGCACATATACAGATTGGATTACTTAAGGAATTTAATAAGTTATGACTTCTGATCCCTATGGGGGTAATGAGGTTAACAATAAATAAGAACAACAATTCTACTCTATTTTACAAGTAAATACAAAATAGCACTCCTGGTCAAAATAAAGGCACAATGAAATTTCTTGAGTTAAATAAGACTAGAAATTATTAAATAAGACTAGAAACATTGTCATAAAATGTGTTTTATATCAAGAATCACCAACTGTCTGAACACATATTGATTCATTTGCCTTACCTTTTTTATCTTTCTTTCAATTACTTGTTTCAGAAAATCTGCACCGTTTTATACACATAATAAATTCAGTTGAATCTGGCCTTTGTGTCTTCCAATATTTGGTATTCAGTGCATTTCTGTACAGTTATCAAAATTGCCAAAAATGTAACACAAGCAGAGTATGCCTGAATGAAAGATTTAGTTTAGGAAGGTTTTTTTTTGAAAGAGGGTTAGCAAGATTGTTTGTTGTCGAGCACAAGTTCAGTGGAAGAGTTTTGAAGCGCGTCTTTGAAACAGGGGGAGAAAGAAGATTTATGAAAAGGCAGATTGGACAGAGGCAAATTAGAAATCTGTGTTATCAACCAATTAGAATCACTTTGAGGGCACTGGATGAATTAGATCTGGCATGGAGAAGTTAAGGAAAGAGATTTGAGGAAGACTGTACTTCCCGAAGAGAATCTTTAGCAAGCTGCGTGCTTATGATTTGGGTTAGAATAGCTCTGTCGTAGTGATGGTAGGGGCATAAATGTATATAATCAACAATCTAAAATGGTATGTGATTTCATTTGCAGCTCAAGTTATATAAAATTTCAAGTTGATGCCTTGCTTCACACCATTGCACTAGTTATATAATTTCTGTGAGACTACATAACAACTATGAATGGACTAACTAGCACTAATTAATTATGAGTGAAATGAATCGTTTGAGAAAACAGGTGTTTCTTTTGAAGAGATTGGGCTATTTGGTGTTGATTTTCTTTTATTACTGCAAAACTTGTAAGCCTACTGTGGAGGTTGTTTCGAACCGTAAAAACTAGCTTACACGGTCACGGTGGTATTGATCCACCCATACATGTACAGTGAGGTATGGGTATTAATCCACCCATACACGTACAGTGGGTGTGTGGGTAGGTACATTTAGAAATGGCCGGATGAGTCAAAACCACTGATCGTGTAAGAGTAGGCGGGTGGGTCAAAACCCCTTTACGTGTATGTGTGGAAGGGTGGGTCTATACCACTGTTTGTATGATTAATGGCAAATACGATAAATAACTGACTTATAATGTACAACTGTTTAAAAGTAATTAAGTAATTAATTTTATTTGTCTATTTACAAGATTATGTTAGAAACATAATGATAAGCTGATTCTGTAAGCAATCATCGACTTACTTCAAAGACTAAAGTGGTTTATAAGGCCTAAAATAATCATTCACTTCTCAATATCCACAGTCTTGGGAAATAATGTTCAAAATACCAATTAAATCAGGTTTAAAATTTCAAGATAGAAGGGTGATACATAGTCTGAATACAAATGAGATGGTAGTCATTAGACATCTAACCCACGTACATGTTAAAAAGGGTCTTCAACCAACGTTCATTCTTGTCTTAACAAGAATGAATCCTCTCCACAATATATTCAATGCATAGGAAGCTGTAGAATAAATAAGAGAAAATATAAAGAATAGAGTAAAATAAATGGAAGATTATATATGCTGAGATATGCGAATGACATTGCTATCATAACTGAAAAAGAAGAAGATAGAAAACATACTTAATAAAATAGTCAGACTCCCAGAAGAAAGATTGTAAACAATGAAAAAAACTCGGCCCTGCGGGCCTCGCCAGGGGGCAAGCCCCCTGGACCCCCGGATCTTTTTGCTTAGAGCCTACGGCTAAAATTCAAGAAACATGGAACATGCTTTAGCTGCGCTTTTTGCTGGCTCCTTTTTAATAATTTCTGCAAATGTATTTCTCCGAAAACAACGAATTTTAGATTTCATGTAAGGAATTACAAAAAATATAAACATATCTTAAAAATATAAATATATCTTTACTTTTTAAATTTTATTGTTTCGCGGCTCAGGTTCTTACTCACGCGATGACTCATTACCACCTTGAAAGGAAGTTAATTATTATCTTATATAATCCTATAGACACAAAATGGATTCTCTAATTAGGACTTAATTTTGTATATTTTTAACAAGAGTTGTCATGGAAACTAAAGATGTACTTTGATGAACGCTTGCAAATAAAATCATTATTGAAGTCAACACTGATATGTCATTGTGTTTTCATGGTTACGCGTCACCTTCCCGCGTCACCCTCCCGCGTAACGTTTTCAGGCAGTTAGGTCAAGACTAAAGCATGTTCCATGCTAAAACTCAGAAAAAACACAAAATTAATTATATGTAGAACAGAACAAAGGCAAAAGCCAAGGCTACACATTGCAATTGGAGAACTGGGCGTGGAACAAAAGTTCATTTACTTAGGAAGCAAAATTACTAGTGATAGTAGAAGCAAAAGAGACAAAAAGCAGGATACATCAAGCTAAAATGGCCTTCAATCACAAGAAAACTTTCATACAAATATTACTATATTAATAAAAAAATATTATTGAATATTTATTCATGAATATCTATGCCTGGAGTAGTATTTTAAGGGTGTGAAATGTGGATGGTCAGGAAACAAGACAAGAAAATACTGAACGCCCTCAAAACTTAGTTGAGTTGAGATATTTTTGGATGAGGAGGATTTAAGAAGAGTGGAAGAAGAAAGACCATTATGGAAGAGCATCCAGACAAGTTGAGATGAGCTAATTGGACATATAATACACAGGAATAGTATTTTAAAAATATAATAGAAGTGCATCAGCATCTATATCATTGAGTTTCCTATACGAGATGAATTTGGGTTCACTTTTTTGGGCTTTTTATAAATGATTTTACAATTCGGTAAAATATAAATGTTAATAAGATTATACATGCAGATAACATTACTGTAAGGTGCTCAATGTAATTACAAGACTTAACTCTTCTTCATTGGAATGGTTCACAAGACAAGTAATAAACTTTTGTTTGGTAATGAAAAAACCCAAAAAATCTTATAGAGTCAGTCAAACAATGAGGAAATCAATTCTGTTAAACTGCTGGGGATAAAAATTGATGGTAAACTGAATTAGATCTCACATTTTGATTAAAAGTTGCAACTTAAACCAGTAGTGTGTCATATTCATTTTGGAAATTGAGATATGTAGTATCATTTATATACTTAAAGATGTCTACTTTGGTCTCTTTAAATCACATTTAGCATACAGGCTGATTATTTGGGGACACTCAACTCACGTTCATCAATTATCACTGATTCTAAAGAAATTTTTAGGGTTGGGCCTATTGAATATTGGGTAGTTATGCACTCATTAGATGCCTCTGAAAATGCAATTTCTTGCAAAAAAAGTGATGAAATATGAGTTTATAATTCTTGAGGAGGAATAATAAAGTTTAGAATTTTTTATTTCTTTTGGAATAAAACATTATTTCTGCAGAATAAAACAAAATCAAGATTGGCGAGACACATAGAAAGTGCATAAATACCGAACATTGTGGGTTACTATTACATATTTTGCTCTACACTAAAACTAACTGAGAACTATTTATTACTAGAGAAGAAATATATCAGCACAAGACAAGGAACAAACACAAAATTGACATGCCATGACATAGATTGGCATGTAATAGTAATAGGTAATTCGTCCATTTTAAACTGTATACAATTGTAAGGTAAATTGCCTCAATTAGTTCAAAATTGATCTCAAAGTCATTTCAAATCTAAGGCATACAATTGGCTTGTCAATAAATCCTTTTAATGGCATTAATGAATGGATAAAGAAATAGATATGTTTTAGAGTTACCGGTTTTCAGTGCACTTCTAATGAAGTAGAAAGTAAATTTACACATTGTGGGTAAAAAGTATTTTGTGATGAGATACCCTAGTTTAGTTTTTAATATTTTTGGATTTAATTAGCAGCATTCGACATCTGTGTACAAGTGATCTGTTTATTATAATTATACTTGACATCCCCTATTTCATGTATTACGTTCACTGATGGCAATAAAGTTGATTTGATCTGATGAACAATTTGAAGTATCACTAATTAGGCTACATCTTCAAATTCTTTAAATGAGTAACTTATGCTAAATAAGCTTAAATCAAGCATTGATAAAATATTAAAAACAATGCAATAATTGAGTAGCAATAAAAAAGTATAAATTAGGTAATTCATTCATTGTTTATTTAACAATAATGTTAAAATAAATTACCTTTATTATGCAAAAAAATTGAATCACCTATGAAGTTGGCTTTCAAAATTACTATCTTCAATAATATCGAACCGTTCTGTTACTCATTACTATTAGGTTATGGATCAGCTTTATTAACTGTTACCATAATCACTTTGCTCTTCGCCTACTAAATGTTTGGTTACTTTCACATCAAATGATTGAATGAAAACAGTGAAAACGAAAACTAAAGATGACGAAGCAGACTACATAACAGATACAAGCAGACGATGTAGAAGAATGTCAGTTTAAACAACATATGTTTGTCATCGATAACAAAAAAATGCATGGACTTGTAAATAGGTTTGGCTAGTGTGCCTCATTACATAAGGCTACGTAAATCAAGGCTACAAAAGAGATAGGATGGAGAGAGGAGGGTGAAATTGTGATCATTAATGAAATCTTTTTCAATTTCGATGTTTTTTTTTATATCGATGTCATGAGTCCAATGTTTGAAAAAAAAAAATAATTTTAATATAGTATGCAGTACATTCTCAGATAAACCTAGATAAAATACCTATTTAGATTCTTGAGTTTTAACAATACAAACATGAAAAAATTTTAGTTTTTCTTAAATAAAGAAAATTGGAATTAGGTATACAAGGCAAAATATATTGAGGACAAGTACAATGAGTTCATCATACAATAAAACTTACTTACTCTTACTTACTCCTGTGGCCACTCAAATCCAAGGTGATTTTTGGCCTCGCCAACAAGTTGCCTCCACAATCCTCTATCCTCTGCCATTTCGATGTCTCCACCAAGACTTCTCACATCCTGTTCCACTTGGTCATCCCATCTTATTCTTGGTCGTCCTAGAGGTCACCTTCCTGCTGGTTTCCCCATCCATACCCTTCTTATCATTTTTTCTTCTTCCCTTCTCCTCACATGACCAAGCCATCTTATTCTTCTGCTTCTAACCACCGCCACAATATCAGGTCTCTTGTACAGTTCTCTAAGCTCTCTGTTCTTTTTTATTCTCCATACTCCTGATTCATAGGTAGGTCCATATAATCTTCTTAAAATGTTGTTTTCAAATGTAATCAATCTTTTTTTGTTATACATTGTTAGGGTCCACACCTCAGATCCATATAATAAAACAGGTTGTACAATAGCTATATACATTCTTATTTTTGTGGGTCTTGACAGTAGTTTACTTTGGAATAGTTTCAGGAGACTCCAGTAGCATATATTTGCTGCATTAATTCTGACTTTTATTTCCTCTTCCATTTTATTTTGGCTAGTCAAAGTAACTCCTAGATACTTGAACTCTTCAGTGGCTAAAAATTTGTAATCCATTACGTCCAGTGTTGAGTTGATTGGCTCTGCCTGTCTCCCTATCTTCATATATTTAGTTTTTTCTTCATTCACTTGAAGACCTACTTTGTTGGCTTCTTTTAACAGGACACCTGCTAGCGTTTTTAGATCATTTTTATTATCAGCTACTAATGCCACATCATCAGCAAATACTAAAATATTGATTATACCTTCAATGTTTGCGCCTATTTGTACCCGATTTTGTCACTTTCAGTGTTTCTTCAAGAGCGAGGTTGAACAACAGTGGTGACAACGCATCTCCTTGTCTTACCCCTGTTTTAACGTCAAAGTGTCTGTAAATTCTCTTTCTATTCTTACTTTCCCTCTTGAGCCTTCAACACACATTTTTGTTAGTCTAATTATCTTTTCTGGGATGTTTTTGAAGTTATACTTCTTTGCGCCCGTTAGACACTTTGGGATGGGATGTTGGTCGAGAAACCGCGTCACGCTGAAAAGTAAGAACAAATTTTTAAGAACTATCGATTAATCGATTGTTAATCGAAGAAATTACTGATAATGATAAATATAGGTGTATAATATAATAATGAAGTCACGTATAATATATTGAAGATAAATATATTGAATAATATTGAAAAATGTCTTATATTTCATTTATATATCCTGTCTGTTTGTGTGCGTGAGTGGGTGTATGAGAATGGCCAAAGAAATATAACTTCCACCGTGTGGTCCGACGCACACCCAATTTTTTTTGTCTAAGATATGTCCACAATTTTGATCTCACAATGCTATCATAAGCCTTTCTAAGGTCAATGAATAATATATATATATATATATATATATATATATATATATATATATATATATATAGATTTTTGTTATATTCCCAGTATTTTGAGGCCAGCTCTTTTATAATAAATATTTGGTCAGTAGTTGATCTGTCTTTCATAAAGCCTTCTTGTTGTTCTCCTATTATTTCTTCTCCATATCTTTTTAGTCTGTTTAATATTAGTTTTGACAGTATTTTACATGTACAATTAAGTAGTGATATTCCTCTATAGTTTGTACATTCCTGCTTATCTCCTTTTATGTATAGTGGTATTATCACACTCTCTTGCCACTCCACAAGCATAACTTCCATTCTCCAAATTTTCAATATCATTATATGTAGGAATTTCATTATTTTAATACAACCACTTTTGATTATTTCAATAGGTATTCCATCTTCTCCTGGTGCCTTCCCATTTTTTAATGTTTTCATCACTTTCTCAATTTCCTCTATAGTTGGTTCTAAAACATCTTCCTGATTTACATCCTCTATGTTCACCTCTTGTTCAGCATCTATGTTATTATCAGCATTTAATAAGTCTTCAAAGTAGTTCTTCCATCTTTGAAGTATTTTAGATGTTTTCACTATTGTATTTCCATCTTTGTTTTTTACTCCCATTAGTTTAGGACTGTAACCTTTCTGAAAAAATCTCACAGTTCTGTGAAATTCCTTTGTGTTATTCACAGTTAAATTTTGTTCCGCCTTTGTTAGTTTATTATTTATAAAATTTCTTTTTTCTCGTCTTAATGTTTTATTTACTTCCAAGTTAATTTCTCTGTATGTTTCCTTAGTTTCAGCATTTCTGCATTTTAGATAATTATTTTTTGCTTCCTTTCTTTTAATTACTTATTCTCTGCACTTCTCATTGAACCAGGGGTTTTTTGGGTGTTTTTTCTTTATAAAAACTTCATTTGCTGTTCCTTTTATGTTCTTTTTGAAGGTTTGCCACATTGTCTCTACTTGTGTCTCTTCCTCATCTTCTTCTGTTAGTAGAGCTTCGAATCTATTTGAGATTTTCACTTGGAACTCTATTTTCTTATCTTCATCCAGATACAATCTTTCTGTTATTTTACTAACATTTCTTTTTTCAATCTTTATCCTTTGTTTAAGTCTTGGTAGAATCAAGTAATGGTCTGTACCACACTCTGCCCCTCTCTTACTTTTTACATCTATTACTGTACTGATATGTCTTTTATCAATGAGAACATGATTGATTTGGTTTTTCGTATTTCCATTTTGTGATGTCCATGTTACTTTATGTACATATTTACATGGAAATTTAGTACTGACAATGTACAGATTCATCGAAGAAGCAAAGCTTTGCAGTCTTATTCCATTGTCATTTGATATATTATGTAGGCTGTGTTTGCCAGCCACACTCTCCCACATGGTTTCTCTTCCTACCTTAGCATTAGCATCTCCAAGAAGGATTTTGGTATCATAGCTTGGTAACTTTGAAAATGTTTCCTCTAGCTGAGCATAGAATATATCTTTCTCATCATCTTCACTATCCTCAGTAGGTGCATAGAAACTTATCATTGATATGTTATTAAACTTTCCCTTAAACCTAATTGTACATATCCTCTCATTTATTGCTTCATAGGCTATGACTGATTCTAACAAGTATTTTTTGACAGCAAACCCTACGCCTGCATAGTGTCTTCCATCGTCACAGTCGCTATATAGTATTTGGTAACTTTTAGTGTTTATTTTTCCACAGAATGGCCATTTGGTTTCTTGTAGTGCTACCACATCTATCTTGTAGGCTTCAAATTCTTCACTGATAATATCTACTTTACCTGGCACCGCCAGGGTTCTAATGTTCCATGAGCCAAGTCTCAATTCCTTTGTTCTAAGCTTTAGAACAAAGGATTTAGTCTTAATCCATTTAATCTATCCACTTCCGAGGCTTGTTGGCGTTTCGTAACAATGGTATTTTACAAGATAGGGTTGTTAGCCCTATGCTCAACCCCCAATATGAATGGAGGGCCGCACCTACTTGTGGTCAGCGGGTCTCTTAGACCTAGCCGGGAGGACTGTTTAAGCAGATCCACCGGCCTTTCCCCTATCCGCCACCCAGGGGACGCTCCGTATACACCAAAGTAGGATAGGGCACGGTCCCCCCCCCATACAATTAAACTACTATTTTGAAATAGCTTTCCTCAAAAAATGTAAGAGAATAAAAATAAAGAGCTGAAATTCTCAAAAGAACTTTTAAAATTGAAAGAACAGTGTTTAACTTTTATGAAAAAACTAAACTTCTAAATTCGGATAATTTTGTACGATTAAAGTATCATTATTTTGGACTCATTATAAAACTCTAACAATAAAAACAAGACAGTTTGAAAGATTATAAATGACCATAGATCGAAATCTGAGAAAAAATCAATCTCATGAACAGAGAAGGAAAGCATAACTGAACCTATAGAAGTGTGCATTGCACTAAATACACATTTTGCTGAGGTCGGCGATGGTTTAAAAAAAACTGTCAGTCGAGATGTAACTCCAGTAATTAATGGTAGGAGCTAATCTTTTTTCCTCTCCCCTGTTCACGAAGGAGAATTAAATGGTATAATGACGGCTATGAAAAGCAAAATTTCAGCAGGAGTAGATGAAATATCCCCTAAAATGTTAAAATCTATCAGTCCTTGTGGCAGCACCCTTATGTCATTTGATAAACTCTACTTTTGAAGTAGGTAAGTTCCCAACAGCTCTTAAATTAACAATGGTCAGACCTATTCTGAAAAAAGGAAATGACAAATCATGTAATAATTTTAGGCCTATTAGCCTGATATCAACTCTCTCAAAGATATTTGAAAAAGCTGTGTTGAATAGATTACACACTTCCTTGAAACTCACAAAATACTTGTTCAAAACCAACATGGCTTCATCAAGAATAGATCCCCAACAAATGCCATACTTAGCCTTATAAATAGTATAGTGAAAGACTTAGACAGAGGACTATGTGTATCAGGGCTATTTTTTTATCTTAGTAAAGCCTTCGATATGGTCAACCATGATATGCTGCTTGGGAAGATGTATGACCAGGAAATCCGAGGGATTGCACTGGAATGGTTTGCTTCATATCTAGAAAATGGACATCAGTTTTTGCTTATACCAGATGTTGATGGTGCTGGTTGCATGAGGCACAATACCTATTCTAGGGCCCTGATCAGGACAGGGATCCTCCAGGGTTCTGTTTTGGGCCCACACCTATTTCTTCATTTCATAAATAATCTTTCTACCAGTGTAAATTCATCGAAAATATGTCTCTTTGCCGACGATACCTCTGACAATCTCTAGTCCTAGTAATGAAACATTGGAACAGATTGCCTTTTACGAATCCAATAGTCTGTTACAATGAATTCAAAATAACCAATTAATTTTAAATGCAGACAAAACTCAACTTCTAAATTTTAGTATAGTAATAAGGCATATGGAGCAAATAATAATGGGCTAAATGTTCTTTTGGAAGATACTATTGTGTACCCACCCCAAAATGTAAGATACCTTGCCATTATTCTAGACGATAATTTAAATGACTACAAACACATTGAAAGTGTGACCAATAAAGTTTCAGATGGTGTCTTTATCCTTCTCACTAAAGAAAACATTTAATATTGATGTTCTTCTTTCAGCTTACTATGGCACTGTTTATCCATACTTGTCATATGGTTTTTCGGTTTGGGGTTGTATGAGCCACTGGACCATATTATTGTTTCACCTACAAAATAAGGCTATAAGAGACATCTTCTCTCTTCGTAGAGATAAATCATGTAGACAGGATCTTAACTTTCCCTTCTGTTCTCCAAATATATATTTTGGAGACTCTGTTGTTCATGAGGAGAAATATTTCTATGTTCAGTTTTCCCTCTCGTCATAGATATTCATTCCGCAATATTCATAGTATTTCAATTCCCAAACATTCCAATTCATTTTTCCAGGGAAATTTCTACTACAATGCTTCCAATGCCTTCCACTCTCACTGAAGATAGAGCAAAACCACCAGACATTTAAGACAAAAGTAAAGAACATGCTGCTGGATGAGGTTGTTTACAGTGTCCAGGACTTTCAGGCTGGTAGTCACAGTTGACTACAATAATTACCAAGAAGTATAAATTGTTGTTAATTTTAAACTGTACAATTAACTAGAATTACTTAATTACTTGGCAAATGCAATTTTTACTTGTCAATATGGCCTAATAAACAAGTTGAGTTTACTAAAAAACTCAATCAATAACTTTATTGTAATCAAGTTAATAAAAACTTTACAATTTTATAAAGTTCATATTCTGTAACACTAATAAAAAAGATCACGAAGAAGAATATAAAATAAGTTAACAAAGATCTTATGAAAAAATATTATAAGATATGCTTGAGGCAACGTATGTAACCATGTTCAGAAAAGATCTACAAATTCGTTTAAATGTTATATTTCTTTTAATATAGTTACTAAATAAAAAGAGTTGTTCTTGAAATGAATAGTGCAATATTTAGACAACATTGGACAGGAATAGTGAGTGTATACTGTCATCACTATACCAGGTAGTAATTCATAGTGACTGAGTTTTTCTATTGAATGGGCTTACATTATGTATGTAGAGCTTTCATATTAGGAGATATCATTATATAGTTGGGGGTATAACACTTAATAACCTGTGATATTATTAATTTTACAAGAGAGTCCCATAGTAGTCTGTTTCAAAAAGAAAAATACTTGTAGTAAGCAAATTTATCGATTTATAGTGTCTATAATTTTATTTTGTAAAATCTGGCAAAAATGTCTGCATGTGATTTTTTTTATTCATATTGACCCAGGATTGACTCGTTTACGAACACAAACTTTGTATTATGAATAATGTTTACTTCTGATTATTATTCTTTTAATGTTCTGAAGTGAATAATGATAGAAGAAATAGAAAAAAATGCACCACATAGCACACTTAATAATGCTCTGATTTTTTATACTGTGACAGTCAACACTTCAAACAAAATGAGAGTAGAGGCAGTGGTAGACTTGTTTTTGCATGATGATAAAAAGATTAGTCACTGGAACAGTTAATCTCTATCTGTAAAAGAGAAGGCCCTCACTCATTCATCACTAATTCTTCCTCTTCCCGTAATCCTACTGAGCTGAAATTTGGTACAAATGTTTGTTGCAGGCTAAATAGGGAAACTAAAGTATTTTCTAAAAAATTGTTTCATAAGAATAACATTGGGTTGATTTTACTAAATTAATAACAGCTATTTTGTAAATAAATAAACATGTTTATTTTGTAAGTTTGAGATTAAATCCTATTGATGCATATACAATTAATTACACTTTTTTAATATATATATTTTCCTCTATACAATAACATGTTAAATCTATTTGAGAAATTTACGATACATGCTCAAATTCCACTAAAGACTTATAGGGTTTCCAGACCATCTAACTTTTTTAACTAGAACAGCCACAGGTTGAGCTTTTATATTGACGCAATGGTTTAGAGGGAACCACAGGGGAAGGTTAAGCAAGCGATGAGAATAATTACGTAACGAAGCAAAGGCTGTTGGCTAGTCACTTATATATTCCTTTGACTACTACAAAACAACAGTGCAAGGTTTGCTCATCGTTGGTAGAATAGCTGACCCCTCCCCTCCTGCCATGGTAATGGCAACTGGCAAGTTGAGTTATAAGAGGTATATAGTTTGAAAGACTGAATTCAAGTTTATTTCGTCATTTTTACGGCAATCATGAAAAGAAAAGGACTTTTCACTAGTATTGAATTTAATAAACATATCCCATAAATATTTTCAAACCTTCTTCCCAAAATTATTTCTAATGGCAGCTCTGTTGTTCAATATATTTATTGGCAAATGCCAACATCTCAGGCACAAAGTAAAAAATTGTATTTATTTATCCAAACATTGCTTTATGAAAATAAAATAATAATAACAAACGACCTTACATTGCTCAAAATAATACTTAAACCTACAAGCTAAATTGTAACCAGTACAAGACAGAAAAGACCAGCTTCCATCTTAAGAAACAGACTAGTAAATGTAATATTTTTTGATGAGGATTAACTAACTTAACATCAAAGACAGTAATGACATGACATCCCAGTATGAGGCAGTAACACTGGATCGACCTTTCTTTTCGAAACTGCACACAGAAAAGCAGCTATGGTTAAATCCAGGTAAATATTCCTCAACATATTGCAGAAACAACTCTGGGAGCAAATGCACACATTCTGTATTGCATACAACAAACATTGTCCCAGGTTTACTCAACTGCTGAGTATTTCACTCTTGTGAGCGATCTACAACTCTGAATACTTTCATGAACAACAATTATGCGGTACTCTAATGGCAACTCATAAGTCTTAGCTTCCAGTGCTGAGTAATATAGCTTCTCCAGATTCTTTAAAAGGAGGCTCTGCAGAAAAAGTTCAATAAAATCTTGAACAACGCAACTCCCCCATTATACAAGATTTTCTAAGACAGAAAGGCCGATTGAAATATTGAAAACCTCCCCTAACTACTGCTTTTCAGTTAGCCAGAAAATTTTAATGCCTGTTCCCCAAGCATAAATGGTAATATGTATTCTCACAGTGTAGTCTAAAGGAGGAAGTAAAATAACACATTGAGAATTAAATAAAATTTTAATCATTACAGAAATGTTATAAATACAATATTAAAATAAGTTTTATATAGTGACATATCTGCCACTTTTTTTATCTGCTTTTGTTCACTTTACACACAAAGATATTCATACAAGTATACTTACAACACCTTGCGAAAACAGGTTATCCTACCTTACATATTTTAAATGGGCAAATGGCACAAATTCACCTTCTTTCTACTTTCTCATAAGCACTTTTGCAATGTGAAGTTGACGGAACTACATCCTCAATTTTAGGTTTAAGATTTATAGATATGTTTTTGTCTCTCTTACACGTGTGGCGTTGTAGTACCAGTTAATATCTTAACCTTAAGACTCTAATGGTGGCCCAATCTCAATTTACATTACTGAAGCTATTCTGTGCGCCTCAAAGCAGGATCAGGTGAGAAATCATAAAGAGTTATAAGCATTAACAAACAAAGCAAGCCCAGAACTCTCACCTTGCAGCACACCATAACTCTCACCTTGCAGCACACTACAAAAGGAGCCTTTCTGTGTCAGAACCATGTTCAACAAGCTCCCCATGAAGATCAAAGACTGCATCCCATAATGCTGAGAGTGGCTACTGAATAAACCCACCTAATTCTGGAGGAATTTTATAATAACATTTTTAATCATCAATTTAAATGTTGCAAATTATGGTTAACATTTCTATTGTAGTCCAGTAATGTACATTATTTAATGGTGTATTTTCTAGTCTTAATGAATATTTAAAAAAAGTGTATGTCTGTATACTTCTAGAAGTTCTTTAATATTAGTTAAATAATGTTTTCATAAAGCTGTGGTTAAAACTATAAACATACATATACAACGGTGATAGCTTAACACAAGGAGGACGTTTAAAATATGATAATGGTGCCTCTCTCTATCCATGCATATACTGGGTGTTCATTTGAAAACTTGTCACATTTGTTGCTTCAGTATAAAAAAGTTAGCAAATTTCTGTTTAACCCTTTGAGTTCCAGTTTTGCTTAGTATGCGTGCGAGAAACCCCAACCTCACCGCTATGTAGTAGAGACCATCATGATGTGAGAAAGACCAGGCCTATATTAACAGTTTTGCAGCTGTTTGGAAAAACCAATATAACTTCGTTATTTCTTGGCAGAAATTAATTTTTTTTGTTTTATTTATTGAACTATATTCTAACTAAAAATAATACTTATTTATCATAAAGATAAAATTTGTATTGTTAAATTAAGAAAACTTTTATTTACCAAAAAATTTCTAAACAATTTTTCAAGTTTGATTAACATTTAGCCCAGAAACAAATTCCTTACACTATTATCCAATTTATTTTTCAAAACAGGGCATATTTTTGTATGTAAACACAGATATAAAAACTTTTTTCTGCAAAAATAAAGATTTTCTTCCACTTTTTTCAAATTATTACAATTTTCCATTTTTCTTATTTGCCGTATAATAACTTAGTTAAAAGTAAAATATTTTCTACAATTAAGTTTTCTAGGCCCATTTTAAATAACGCTGTTCTTAGTTTCACAAAAATAAAACATTATTTACAAATACTTTTCGATTATTGTTTATATTTAGGTTAAAAAATAACAAACAAAAAATATGCTAATATAGAATGGGAATTTATTACTTATTGGCGAAATCAAAAAGAAAATACTTTCAACATATTTTCCAATTAATTATTCAAATTAATATATTTCCAAATAATTAAACTATAGGTAATGACCCCCCCCCCCATGCGTTCGGTGGTAAGGGAATTCAAAATTTTTCAATAGTAAGTTTTACTATATGCAGTGATATTTTCAAGCAATTACCAATATGTGCAGGCTATGTCTTTGTACCAATATAGCCTTTATAGTACTATATCTTGGAAATCCCAATAACAAGAGAAATTTATATTTTCGTGTCTAATCTCATCAGTTGTGTCTGGATTGTGTTTAATCATAAAGAGTTTTAAATGGTTTACAGCTTAGAAGAATGAGTTGAATTAATTTTCATTTATGGATCTCAACATAATTGTTACAAAGAAACTGCTGATGAATTCAGTGTAAGACATCCAGGAAAAGCACATCACATAACTATATCCAAAATTTAGTTAAGAAATTTGCTGAAACAGGGTCAGTAAAAAAATAGATCAGGAAATAGAGTTCAGAATTAATTGACTCAAGATGAAATTGTAAGTCAGTTAGTAGTAGACCTCAGTAATTCGAGACATCACATCACTGCTGAAACAGAACTATTAGATGGTTCTGTTCACAAAACAGTAAAAATTAATAAATGTTTCTCATTAAAATTTCAAATTTGTCACCAACTCAACGAACATGACTATGATAAAAGATATCAGTTCTGTTAAGAATGTCAACGGTAATGGTCATATTTTGAAAAATATTTGTTTCAGTGAAAAATACAAATTCCAACGAAATGGTTATGTGAACAAACATAATTGCCATTATTGGTCTGAACAAGTGATCTAAGTGGAACAAAGTGACCTAAGCCATTTTACTTTTTTTATAGGGTCATTTTAAATCTGTAGTTATAGTCATTTGAACACCCTCCAATTGACATTGAAGACTTAAAACACAGAACCGTAATTGAGTGTAAGAAGTATAACAAGGGAAACCTTCCGCAAAGTCAGGCAAGAGTTTGGAAACAGATTATACTAGTGTATGATAAATAATGGCAACCACTAAAATATGTTAGAGAAGTCATAAAACTTCCTTCACTGTTAGCTTTTAATACTTGTATCTCTACAAAATTAGAATCTTGTTTAAATTACTCTTTCAATTATAACTTCATAACACGTGCACCAATTTGAAAATGTTTATGCCCAATTACCAGCATTACTAGGGCATAAATGGTGACACAACATTGTTGTTCTATATGAACATTTTTAGTAACAGTTAAAAAAAGAACTCTAAAATTAGTGGTGGTGTTTTTATAATTGTTATGACTGTAAATGATATGTATTTCACTAAAACTATATTTGATGTGTAATAATAGTTTATTTTTACTTTTAGTAATAGTGAGTGGGTGGTAATAGTGAGTGGTTGGTTATAGTTTATTGTAAATGATTTTTAGTATATTGGAGAGATAGGACATCAACAAACTTACCTTAAAAGACAAGTTCACTAACACCAAAATAGTAGTAACAAACACAAAATAAACACAATCTCACAAATGTTCAACACCACAGACAGACAGACAGAGAGAGACAGAGAAAGACAGTGACAGAGAGAGAGAGAGAGAGAGAGAGAGAGAGAGAGAGAGAGAGAGAGAGAGAGAGAGAGAGAGAGAGAGAGAGAGAGAGGGGGGGTATTCAGGTGTTTTCTCTCTCTCTCTCTCTCTCTACTCACCTGAAGAAAATGCCAGTGGTGTTGAAAATTTGTGAGATTGTGTTTATTTTGTGTTTGTTACTAACACTCTGGTGTTAGTGAACTTGTCTTCTAAGGTAAGTTTGCTGATGTCCTATCTCTCCACTATACTAATTCCTGGCCTAGTGCCCTTTAACTTATACATGGTTTTATAATTTATTTTCATTCTATGAAATGGCAAAAAATTGGCATTAATAGGAGTCACAAATTATTCATATATTTATAATTGTATATTTAGAGTATATATATATATATATATATATATATATATATATATATATATATATATATATATATATATATATTCATAATTGTTATTTTTGAAAATATAACAAGATTAAAAGTAAAGAACTTTAATATTAACCCTCTCTCTGTTATGGTTCGTATTACGAACCATTAAAACGGCCGCGCGTATGTTAAGGTTCGTATTACGAACCATTTTGCAGCGCTACGCTAAAATGATTCTCGTGCGATTACGAAACGTCCGATCGAAATAAGAGTATACTCGTTTTAAAGATCGAAAACAGCACTACATTTTCATATATATACATGCTGTCATTGGTCGAATTTTAGTTTAGTTGTCTTTGGTCAAAGTATGCGTCAAGTTTAGTATGATTCGTGTCAGCTGTCAGTAATGAGGTTTGTTGGAGTTGTTTACATTTCTGTTTGTGTTTAGTGAAAATGGATCCTAATTTCGCATTGTTTCAATAACATTGTTTATAATAACAATAATAATAACACAAACATTGTTTCAATAAATTACAACACTTGGAGGCCAGTAAGGGTGGGAAGAAAAAGGAAGCTGACAGATGATGACACATCAGACTAAAAGTATCAATGAAAAATAATGTACATGGTTGTGTTTATTTACCTAACTTTTTTTCCTTTGATAGTATTGCTAAACATGTGTATATATTTTAAATCTACATTACATTTCTAACAACTTGGCTATCTTGAATTTTTCATTTCTTCAAAAACCATATGTGCTAACTGAGCCAGAACTTATAAAATATAAATTTATAAATATTTTTTTATGTTTACTTCTAAACACCTTCGAAACCAATCAAGGTAAGGATTTAAAATATATTTCATATTATAGAGCATGTTTTTGTGAATAAAATGGTATACAATAAGTTTTAGTTACTGCTACATTTATATATTATAGTAATTTTTATGTAAAGCCTTGCAAAATCGTAAAAACAGTGTAACATTTTAGGGTTATTAGTGCAACAGTGGGAGGGTTAAAGAAATTATTACACTTAAAAAAATTAATTCTTTGAGCCCTGCTCACAAAAAAACAGCCCACTAATCAAGACGTTAATGTGTTTACCCACCACTTATATGCATATATTCTTTTTTAGGTATTTTCACCCTTCTTGTGCCAATGATTGGAACCCATTACAAGGGCACATAATGAAATTAAATAAAACGGAAATTGTCTTTATTGTATATATAAATGGCAAGGTTAGGACAAAATAGTCATCTCTTACACCTAACCATTTAAGGATTTTATGGTAAAAATATGAAATCTTTTGATACAAGTCCCCCTAATAGATTAGTGCTTTATGAAAATTTTGTTTTATTTATGAGCATTCAAATAATTTATTTTATTTAGTTACAAGTAAATTATGAAAAAACATGAAAGGCACATTATAATACTATTCAATATTAAAACACCAATCGTAGAGATATAGGCGAATAAGTGTAGTCATTGTTACTAAGGTCAAGTGTTCCTTAGAAAGAGCCAATTATTAATTGCCCAACAGCTGGGACAAATAGGAAAGCTTTATGTGGAATCTGAACCATGTTGTATTGGTCTGATCTTCAGGAAACTGACAAATTGGATACTTCGTTGTCTTCCCTACACAATATCCGGACACTGATTACCACTCAACACAGACACTTAAAACTTCTTTAGTAGTGTCCAAGTTGATGGCAATCATTGAGCAGACGCCATGTCAGTTATAATAAAATGAAGCATAAAACCTATCGCCTACAATCTCCACAATGCTTGCCGACATAAAATTGAACCCGGTAACAAAAGGAACATTTGTTTAAAGGAATTGAATCATTATTAATTTTCACAAAATATTTTTTATTTTTAAGGTTTTAAGTCGTGAGCATTGGTAACCTGGCAATAGACACTGCCATGGACAGTTTTGTTCTGGCTGTAACAGCTCTTGATTAGCTGCTGCTATGAGCTCTCCCAATGTCGTCCCTTTCAGGCCTGTCTCTGCTTTTAACCACTCGCTGATAGCTGGAGTCAGTGTTTTACTCATGAGTTCCCTGGGTAACGTATTAAGTCTTTGACTGCAGATCTTGCTTAACATGAACTCTTCAAATGCACCATTCACTTCATCTTTGTCAAAAACACGACCCTACAAATATGAAACAAAAGTTATATCAAAGTAGGTAATTAGAAGGGTTTTGAGACAAGAAGACATACAAGTGAATATAGGAAGAGAAGAGAATTGTATTGATAAAACATAAATTAGTAAGGTATGTATATTGACTGAGAATGAAAGTGCATTACAGAACGTATCAGACTTTCCATAGATAGTTCCGTAGTTAATATCTAAATGAGAAAAAAGGACAAACAGAGACATTAGTTGATCGATACCTTTAAAATGTTGTTAGGCTCAAACAAAGAAACAATAGGAAGTGAAGTGTAACAGAAAAAGGGTGTTAGCTTTCCGCTACTACGAGAACATAGGAATAAACGACTCGTTCAGTGAGAATACCTGTAATAGCTTTAATTAATTGTACAATATATTTAATACTACAATCAATCAATCTGTACTAATAATATAAATTAATAAATAAAAATATGAACTAGTTTTTCCGACTAAAAACTATTGCAGGTTGAACACTTGAAAGTGGAAGTTAATCATGTCTGCGATGGACGGCAGCAGAGCGATAGTACAATGCTCCTCCCCTGCTGAACCCTTATATGTGCTAAATATAACATTCAGGTTGCTTATTGTCCAGCCCAATCAGAATAACATTCTATCATGTTGTCTGCTTCTGAGAAAGAATAGGATCTTAATCCAAATAATTGTTTAACTAATAAAAATTAGGCTAATGCCACTGACATGGATGCTTCATATCACCCAAACACTGGAGGCAAAAATTTTCTCAGCAATGTAGCTAAAGATTCCTGTATAAATATGGTGGTTTTTATCACCTTCTGCAGAAGGCAGGGAACTTACACCTACTTCTCATGCTCTCTTTAGATGAAATCGAGGTTGTGCAGAGAGACCTCTCCTCAATGATCACTCTTTCAGCAACTCAACTTCTTCCTACGAGAGTTAAGGATATTGTAGAGAACAACAATCATGAATTTTTACTTTATTTTAGAAATCATGAAGTTTCAAGCATATCTGGCCTTCAAAACAAAGAGATCGCCTTTGAAAAGCTGTCAATTTTGTTGATATCAGCTCAAATTGACAGGTCCAACAATAAATCCAGGACTTATTGGCAAATAATAAACAATGAAAGAAAAGCCACCTACAACTCAGACAAACAACTACTACTCAAATCAAATGGCACTTCCATTCAACATCCTGTAGAAATTGCTAATTGTTCTAACTCCTTTTTCTCCACAGTTGCACAGAGAACCCTTCAAATCAACCACACAAACACCGCATATGCCATACCACATGATCCACTATCACCAATAACAATAGTTTTCAATTTCAACCGGTAACAAAGAAAGATGTTGAAAAGTCCATAGATTCCCTAAAATTCAAAACCTTAGTCGGAATGGAAGAAATATCCACAAAATTAGTTAAAACTTGCAAATCCGATATAATAAATTTTTCAAACAAGGAACTTTCCCAAATAAACTGAAAATAGCAAAAGTTAAAAGTTGAGATAGTCATTTAGTTATCTTGTTTTAAATCAACGTGTTGGGCCTAAGCTTGTTTATCTTTCATAAACTCACTGAAATCTTACCTGTTTACCCATCTAACTGTATAATTAATTAGGAAAATCAGTTGCATTTTGACGTTAATGCTGTCAATACTTGATTAATTGATCATACAGAATCACATATCTAAATTGTCCTGTTCAAAAGTAATCGGGAAAAACTATTTAAATGGTTAATCAAATCAACATTTCCTCAAACGTTTACTGAAATAAAAGTGGACCACCTACAGATACAAACAGCTACCAACCCATCTCCCTCATTTCCTCCTTCTCAAAACAGGCTCTTTAATCACCTAGAACATCATAATCTGCTCACCAGTCATCAACATAGTTTCATAAAAGGAAGATCTACAACCAGCACCCTGATACAGCTTATAGAATACATCATTGACCGACTGGAAGAGGGTTGTATTGATAACTAGCTTGATCCTGGACTTTGGTAAAACTTTTGATTGCCTAAACCACAACCATTTACTACAAAAGCTTAAAACACTAGGTATGGAAGGAACAGCAGCAACAGTGGTTTTAGAGCTATCTAAATGATAGGAAGCAGCTAGTTGAAGTTCAGTACACTGAGGACAATTTAATACAAAAGGACCAATCACAACTTGCCAATGTGCAGAGAAGAGTACCTCAAGGATCCGTATTGAGACCAGTTCTGTTTCTTCTGCTTACAAATGATCTTCTCACACCTAACTGCTACAGTTCTGCCCCACAGTAATGTAAGCAGACGATACATCTCTCAAGGAACCTAAACACCACTTTAAACATTACTACAAAAATAGTTCTCCTCAAATGAATGAGTTCTAAATGAAAACAAAACTGTTCAAATAAACTTCTCTGCCAAACGTAAAGACATAACAACAAATTTAAAAGTAGATGACATATCAACTAAAGAAGAAACTAAACATCTTAGGATTGTAGTGGACTCAAATCTGACTTGGAAACCCAATATTGATCAGCTATGCAAAAAGTTAAGTTCAGACACCTATGTGATACGATGAATAAAACAAGTGAGTGGTGTAGAAACAGCTATGATAAACTAATTTGCTTTGTTTGAATACACCTGCGAAATGGGAGAGCGCTTTGGAGAGGACCTTCAAACACCTACCTGGAAAGAGTACTCATACAACAAAAGAGAGCCTTAAGATGCCTTGCAGGTCTTCAATTTTGGGAGAGCTACAAAGAAACTTAAAAGTTCAACATCCTCATTGTTGTATCCTTTATATCCGCGAGGTAATCCTCCATGCAGTCAGCTCAGAACAAACCAGGAACAGAGATCTACATACACATAACACCCGTAATGCATCTAATTCCATCCCATTACCTCATCATCTCAGTCTTTACAAAAAAAATCCTACAAAGGAACAATTTACTTCAACCATCTCCCAGAGCACCTGCGTAAAGAGCCTCCACAGCACTTCAAGAGGATGCTGACACAATGGCTGCTGTCATGACCCTTCTACACTGAAAAATTATTCTTCAACCCATAAAGAAGATATCCACAATAACAAATAAGTGTATTTCATTATCAACTGACGCAATGTACTGATCTCCAAAATCATGTCAATACAGAATATTGTATATTGTCTATCAACCGGTTTGGAAGTTTGTATGATCAGCAATTTTTAAGATTGCAAGAGTTAACAAAAATTATACAACAGAAAATTTTGTAAAAGAGTAAAAATTCTAGAATTTGGACAGACTACAAACAACAACCTTCTTCACATGTGGTTAAAGTTTCACTGACTTATCTTTAGTACTTTTTGTTTTAGAAGTTTTTAAGTTGAGCTTTACGACAAAATTGCTAAAATTTCATGTTTTTTTTTTGTATTCTACCTGCTATAAAAAAATTCTTAGTCTTCAAAAAAATATGCAAGTTATATGAAATTAAGTATAATTAAATAAGCTAAATTTTGGTGTACAACATAACGAAATTGGATGAGTATTTAATTTGTATCAGAGGTTCAAACTCGAGTACATTGCCTTTTGATTCTGACAATCATCATTGTTACTAACTAATGTTGAAAGTTCTTTAGGAAGAGCCATTTATTGATAGCCCAATAGCCAGGGCAACTAAGGGACTTACAGTTTTATGTGGAACCTGAACCACGTAGTATTAGTCTGATTTTCAGTTGACGAGTCTGATACTCAGTTCTCTTCTCGACAACATACAGACTCTCTAGTCTTCTCCCAACAAAGGACCCCAGACTTCTCTAGTAGTGTCCATATTGATGGCAACCATTAAGCAGATACCATGTCAGTATTGAGAGGACCGAGCATAGAACCTATTGCCTACAATCTACACAACACTTTGTCTCCAATTAGCTGGGTTACAGCACTGCGCCACTAGTGCTGTTAATGTCTATGCAGATAATGCCTCTATTTTATTATAAAGGAGCAAAAGATAATGGCAATACAGGGTAAACTGGACTTGCTATGAAGCTATTATGAAATTATTAGACACCGAAAATCATTTGAATCATGAGTTTCAATGGCTGATGACAATGTTTTACCTCTAACTAAATAACAATAGCTTTATGTTAAAAACTTACACTAACATGACTGGTACATTATGCTTGAATAAGAAAGGATACTAGCTAATAAAAACAAAAAAATATTATTATTCATTATTTTAAAATAATTATTATGTTATACTTTTTTTGATGATGAAGAAATATGATAATCTCACAATATCTGGTTGTGTTATCAGTCAACATTATTAGTATAAATTACTTTTAGCATGAAAAATATAAACAACAGCCTTAGACAAAAACAACTATCATTTATTTTAAGAAAAGATTAAATCTTATAATCATTTAAAAACACAAAAATCAATGTTCCACTTCAAAAGCAGCGGCAGTGCTTGCTACTACTGGTGCCTCTTCAAGTGCTACTACTTTAGTCTCCAAATTCAAGCTAGATTGATCAGTTTTTGTCAGATTACTAACATTGGCCATCACAGACTGGCCGAAGCGGAGACGGCGTGGGGGTGAACTTTCCCTGCCATTTTCATCATCAGCTACATAACCTAAATCTGCTTGGTTGACTGGAACTGCTACAACTCTTCTATTTCTGTTATGCATGTTTGCTCTTTGACCTCTTCTATGAGCATTCACTGCAGTGCCCATAACAATAACAGGTGTTGGAAGCACAGATAAATTGGGTTCTGCCCTTGGAATGATCCACTCTATACGCTGAGGGCTGTTGGGCTGGCCATGGAACAACCTTGCCATCCGACTCGCCCTGCGTGGGTAATAGCGACCATTTTGGTCGTTCAGACGTAAATATCCTTCACGTACTGCTCGCTGCAATGTGTACATTACACTTGTTTGCCTTATGTAACCGTAGAGCTCCCGCATGTAGGATGTGATCCTATTTAAAGTGACCCCAGCACCTCGATCTAAGCCATTCACAGCAACCAGCAACTGTCTCAGACTCCTTGTTATCATTGTGACTATAAATTTTATTAATATGTATATGCTAAATTTATGTGTGAAACTTTTCAATATGGGCTACTATGGTTATAATTTTAAACTGATTGTTGTGATCATTATGTCAATTAAACAGTTTTTAAAACATTACAAGTGAGATGGTTGTTTTATTTTTTGTCAACTTAACAATGTACCATATTTTTTATAATAAATAAAATGCTT
The DNA here is from genome assembly GCA_035578905.1 of Stictocephala bisonia. Classification (NCBI taxonomy): domain Eukaryota; kingdom Metazoa; phylum Arthropoda; class Insecta; order Hemiptera; family Membracidae; genus Stictocephala; species Stictocephala bisonia. The sequence goes on along the minus strand of JAQJVL010000991.1, from coordinate 54,162 downwards.
TTTTTAAATAATGGAGAAATAGAGTATTTGTATACATTTTTACCAAAGTTGTCATTTAATTTTTCTTTATATCTATGCTATATTTATTTAAATCTTAAACATAAGTCTATTACCTTCAGATGTTTTAAGAAACTGAGTCATTCTTAAAAATCCAAAATATATAGCTTATAACAACTAAAAATTTATAAAAAACATTATTTATTTAAAAAATGTATTAATAACTGCGTGGTTACAGAATTAAAAAACAATAAAATTTAAAGTAATAGGTAAAGCATACTTCTGGCTATTTCTATCCAAATACCAACAAAACACAAACTAGAATCTATAATAACACTAAAACAATCTAGTGAATGATGACTCACAACAATTATTGATTGGTAGCATAGTTGGTTAGAGCCCAGCTTCATAAGCTTTTAAGGTTCTCAGCTCGATCCCGATCAGTTATTACACATTTTTAAAGGGATCAGCTGATATCCATTGCCTGTTCATTTTTCATTGTGCTATTAATTCATGGCAATTTGTAGGGAATAGTTGGCCTTAGTTTGTAAAATTTGCTCATACATACATCACACTCATCCGAAATCCATATTCGACCATATCTTGATGATCGTGTCTTTATTTTTTTTTAAATTAAAAAAAAAACTTCACTCGCCAGTTCACATAGGCTTGCAAGTCTGTGCGTGAACTTTATTCAACAAGTAAGTACCAACTGTTGGCTCATTGGGGATTCGAACCTTGGAGCTTGCCCTCCACAGTCTGAAGCTAAAGCAACTAAGCCACTACGCCGGCAATATTATTTATTATTATTGTTCATTTATAATATAATATTATGCTCCAAAATAGTCCTATGATAGCTGTTGCAAATGCAGCCCCCCTCCTCACTTCTCGCCCAGTAATGTTGTCAGATACGAGGAGTGTTTTTAAAGTAAGTACAGTTTTGATATAAAAAACAAAAAGTAAATCTTTACCAAAAATAATTAATTCACTTGAAAAGCCATACTTTACTTATCTACATAATTCCCATTTATATTAAGGCACTTATCGTATCTTGGGACCAGCTTTTGTATGCTATGGTCAAAGAAGGTTGCCGCCTGATTAGACAACCGCTGCTTCACAGTCGTTTTTACTTCGTCATCATCGGAATGGCGCTGCCCCGCCAGATGCGTCTTCAAGTGCAGAAACAAATCGAAGTCGCTCGGCACTAGATCAGGACTGTATGGAGGGTGGTCCAATTGTTCCCAGCCAAAAGAAGTGATAAGGTCTTGTGTTTGATTTGCTGTGTGTGGACGGGCATTATCGTGGAGCAACGACACCTGCACTCAGCACGCCACGCCTTTTGTTTTGAATTATGCGGCGCAGTTTTTATAAGTCTCACAGTACGCAGCTGCATTGATTGTGTCACCGCGAGGCAAAAAATCGACCAGCAACACACCCTTTGTGTGCCAAAACACAGTGCACATGATTTTCTGAGCAGAAATTGTTTGTTTGAATTTCACTTTCCTAGGGGATCATGAATGCCACCATTCTATTGATTGCTGCTTCGATTCTAGTGTAACGTAGGCTACCCTTGTTTCATCGCCTGTGACAATATGGCTTAAAAAATCATCCCCCTCATTACTGTATCGCTCGAGAAAACTCAATGCACTGCCCAATCTTTTGGTTTTGTGCGCATCAGTCAACATTTTTGGCATCCAGCGTGAACACAGTTTCCGATAATTTAAACGTTCAGACACAATTTCGTAAAGAACACTTCTTGAAACAGCAGGAAATGTTTCAGCTAAGGACGAAATCGTGAATCGTCTGTTCTCTTTCACTTTGCAGTCCACTTTTTGAATCAGATCATCGGTAATGACTGAAGGTCGCCCACTTCGTTCCTCATCATGAATGTTTGTGCGACCATCTTTAAAGGCCCTAACCCATTTCCGAACCATTTCATCACTCATAATGTTTTCACCATACACCTCACTGATTTTGGCGATGAATGTCAACTGCTTTGAAGCTTTGAGCACAGAGAAACCATATTACAGCACGCACTTCGCAGTCGGCGGGATTCTCAATAGGTGGAGTCATTTTAAAATCACGCAAACAGATGTAGACTCGATCGGATGGTTCCATAATGGCGTCTGTGGCTTCCCAACAGATATGGCTAAACGGCGCGCTTGCACTAAACGACGACCGCAGCCCTGCGGCGGCATAATTTAAAAACGGTACTTACTTTAAAAACACGCCTCGTATAAATTCTGACAACAAACATAATTTGTTATTATAAACAAAGGTATGTTTTGGTTATGTTCACCCAGTGAACAAAATATGTTTTGGTTAGTTATTGTCTTTAAATTTAATTTATGTTTATTAATTAATATTTTTGAATGTTTTATAATTATAGATTTATATTTATTTATTTTTGGAATACTATTAATAACAATGGATTAACAGAAAAATTACAGTACTAACCCTCACACTGGCGATCAAATTTACCATCACTGGCAGGCCATTTTTATATTTTGTGCAAACGTTTGTTTGAAAATTACTATAAAATCAGGATTTGATCAAAATATAATGTATTATATATCAATGTATTCAAAACTTCATGTTCTACATATAAAAGCTAAAAAAAGTCAAAATTATTCTTTGTGGTTTTAAGTTAGGATTGATATATTCCGAAAAACAATTTTCTAATTAGTGGCCCTCTAGCAAACACTAAAAATGATCAATATCCAAATCCAAGATATAAAAAATGTGCAAAATGTTGAGTTAATAAAGAAAATGCTGACTGAAAAGAACTTATTTCTGTAAATTATTTGTAAAAATGGAAATTTATAGCCGACTTGAGTGTGACTGTGCCAGCTGATCTACTGAAATTTACAAGTGACCTTTTGGCAAAGGCTAATAAATAAAAATGAAAAACTATATATTATATGAAGTGAACATACGAAAAGAAAGCGCATAATTTGCCGAATAAAACAATATAATAATGATGAGTCCGATTTATTAGTTGAGTGTTCGTGAAATTACGTAATGTAAAATGATTCATAAAATACGACACGACGCTGCCAGTACACACAGGCCAAAAATGAGTCGTAGATTAGGACTTTGCAGCGCAAGGGTTAAAACATACTAGTATTAATTTACCCTTTAAAGAGGTTTTTAAATAGTACCATATAGCTGTTTTGTAAAAAAATGCCGATCAAAATTACAGTATTGAACATATGCAAACTTGTCTTTGGTGAAACATGTGTTTGGGTGCACGGTAAATATTGTAGAAAACAAGTTACCATAGTTGTCAGCAATGATATGGCAACACTGCCTAAAATGTGATCGGACTATTTTTGTGCGGTTTACACTAGTAAATTATTTAATGTAACATCATGTAAGAATAGCAAACTTTATTATTATTCATTATTAATACACCTATCATCAAAATATGGTTGAATATGAAGGGCGAATAAGTGTGATGATTGTAGATGAGTGAGGGTGTTATTGTTACTAACAAAGGTCGACTGTTCATCAGTAAGAGCTATTTATTAATAGCCCAATAGCCAGGGCAATTAAGGGACAACAGCTTTACGTGGAATTCAAACCACGTAGTTTTGGTCTGATTTTCAGCTAACTGACAAGCCTGACACTCATTTCTCTTCCCTACACAACATCTGAACCTTGACTACAATTCCATTTGTAAAAATGGTGGAAAACCACTATTACTCATTCTCCACTTTGATGTATCATTTATTTTGTAGCTGAAACCACAATAGGTGACCTAAGAAACCGTTGTTAATTAGTTTAAGTAACGATTCCTAGTATTATTATTTTATAAATTTCCCATCCACAATCTTCATTTTCTGATTGTTCCAGCACTCAATTAGCAACTTTCAAGTATAAGTATACACATTTGTTATAACTTTTATCTGTAACAATTGTAATAATGGCAAAAAACACATGATTATCCATCCACCATTTTCCTTTACAAGTTTTCTTATGTTAAAATCATAAAAAAAGAGATACTAATTTTACTTATACTCTAGATACTAATTTTCATTAAAATGTAGTGTATTAGTTGAGTTATTCCAATTGTTTACTATTTTTGTCTACTTATTGTTTACCATGTAAATGGGCTATTTCCGGACTTCACAACTGGTATATTTCTGCAGTTGAGACCCTCCTTAAAAAGTATCAAATTGATATTACCCTTGATTATATACGCATCTAGATGAGCAACCCAATGCATTTTTGTGTGATTGAAAACCATATCGAATGCCGACGTAGTATATTAACGCGCCGCTAGGAGCTCTGGTTGGCTCCTGAGAAGTACTATGCGTCGCCCCTAGATGGCTGCACGGTCGCGCGCCGTGTTCCTTCAGTAGACATTTGTATTTCAGTAAATCAAATTAATTGTTACGTCGTCAGTAGTTTTCGTGGTTTTAGTATCAAAGCCCCTTGCCACGCCTGTCACATTATACATTTCCTCTCAAACTCCTTGTCGTCAACCGAAGTGTAAAGTTGACACTGATAATTATTATAGATTTAAGTAATAAAGTCAGTTTCTAGACTTTGTATAAGTAATGTGCAAATCATCTTATTCTTGATGATTGCATATTAACATTTATTTTTCTCCACTTTGTAAACCTAATTATTTGTCACATTAAATTAAATATCTAAGGGCCACCATGCACAATACGTTAGGCCAATAATTTTTTGTTTATTGTACATATGTATTTTTGTAAACCATTTTCTTATGAATAAATTAAATTTACTTTGTAATATTCTTCCATAAGAGCTTATATTAGTTCACGTCTACAATGGAGGGGGGGGGGTGTAGAACTCATCTATAAGTAACAAAATCAAGGTATGAGAGAGAATAATGAGAATAATGATTTATTCCGTAATAATACAAATGTAAAAACAACAACTCGGAATTACACTGCCACGTTTACCAGTATTGTGACAGCGCAACTAAATATATGAAATATAAAAAACAGAGTCCAGTCCATTACTCTAACTGCCGTCATCTGTGTCGCCTTAACTAAATTTAATGCCACAATTAAACATTACAATTAATAAAAAATACTATTCATAAAAAAGAACAAAAAAGCTTTCTTTTTAATACTAATTATTATGTAAAAATATATGAAGTGACATAAGTTATATTCTAAACAAACAACAAAAATATGGTTTTTTTAAAAATAATTAAGTTATTTATTAAATTTAAAACAACAAGTTACTAAGATAAAACACTGTTTAGGAAATTAATATCCTTTAATATACTAAACACATAAATTATAAAAATTTTAGTAATTTCTTCAATCCATCTTTGAACGTTTGAATCAAATCATTGGTCAGAGCTCGAGATGCGGTAGTGCTCGGGCAGTCAACTCAACTCAGTTGGCGATCCCTGTGTGTGACCTTGAACCTCCTATCCTGGGGCGGAAATAACAAATTACCAGGGCGTCGACTTTCCTTATCTTACATCACGTGATCAGATTGTCAAAATATACTATCCTTACAAATAAATAATAATTTCTACGACGTAATATTTACATTTGAAAGCAACAAATAAATTTCCATTTTTTCGTCACACTATGGAAATGTAAATAAATTACTTATATGTAAACAAGTAAGTCAATTATATTGCTTTGTTTTGAGTGGTAGACCAACTAATTAGAATCAATAATTACTTTCATACCGAGCAATAAATTGGAACTCAGGGGTAGGGGTATTATAATTTACGGCCATATTCCATGAAAACAAAGATGGAAACGAAGAGTATTCTAAATCAATTATTGCCTTTTATAGGATTCTGAGTGTTATAAACGTCCATATTTTTGTTATGCGCTCGCTTACGTGGGTATATTGACGTTCACTGTCAAGGCAAGGGGCTAAAAAGTTAGTAATTTATTAATACAGTACTGAGACTATTTCACCAATGTATCTTAGAAGGATGATTTGTAGTAATTAATTAAATGATTTGATGTTCAGGTCTGTAAATATAAAATCGAGGAAATTCTTTTTACATTATAATACAATTCTAAGTATTATTTGCTGAATTATTTAGCTTTGCTTTGTTTATTTAAGTTACATAAAACTTTGATCATTTCACAGTGAATATATCGTATGGTTTTGGCAGTAACCAAACAGACTCTATAAATATTGCACCTATTTTAAAATAAAAATGTTTACAGTTAAAATACTACACTGTATAAAATAGGTAAATTTCAAAACCAATTTTATATCTATGATATATATGTTACTATTCATAATACTTGTCTATTCATGTGTATTTTATTGTAACAAGTAATCAAATATCACGGATGAAGCGTAATAAATAAAAACGATTACAACGCGTGACGTAAGTCAACCATTACTTTTCCTTGACTTCAAACAGTCGATCATATTCCACATACATTACTACAGGCGCAGCGCCAGCGCGGTCGGTAATGAGCCCGAGTACAGCCAATTTCAGCTGTTGTCTACTTGAAGCAGTACTGCGCATAGACCAATTCTGCCATAGTCCCAACACGTTCCGCTAGAGACCGCTAGCGCAGTCTGATCATGCAAAGCCGTATCTCGTTGCTCATCTAGGTGCGTATATAATCAAGGATATTACCTTTGTAATTAATCAGAAATTTGCCATAAAAGTTTACATGGTTTCTTGTAATAACTGTAAATACTAGTATATGAAATCAAATTTATCATAAAACAATATTTTAAACACAACATAACCAAATCGCTCATTCTACAGACTGTACATTTGGTCAAGAATATCTAAAACATGTTAGTAAGATTGTAAAAAGTCGCAATGTCTGGATTATAATCCTCTTGTTAGCTGACATTAATACTTCATGTGTCATGTATGGTTGACAGCAGTAGTACAACTAACTTTAATAGTGAATTTACAAATTAGATTATACCTTTTTTTGGCGAAGAAATTATAGTAAAAGATTTCAACTAACATTCTAGATATATTTTTTGAATTACCATACAATTCTAGATTCATACATCATATCTTTAAACTCACCACTTCATATAGGTTGGAGTTGGTGTTCATGTGGCCCAAAGTGAGAGCTGTCAACAAAACAGCTGTTACTTCATCGCTGGCCTCGGTCTGACAAACTTGGTCCACTGCCGCTGGCCACTGACTACTTGCATTCAACTCAATGTACATCTTGTAAACTTGTAACCCTGAAAGCAAACAGTCTTTATAAACTTAGGTAAAATACTGTTACGGATCATGGCAACTACTGTTGGAACCACCAACAGTAATTGTGCCCCCTCCCTACGAGTGTAATTCCGTACTTCCGTTTCTCTGAGCCATTCCTGTTACTTCCAGAATGTGCTATTATGGCAAATAATCTGCCTGTAGGTGGAGCAGAACCTCCCCAAAATGGTCCCAAGAAAAACCTAAAATCCAATAAAAAGGTTGGAAATAGATGTTGATAAAGTTGTTTTTAATAATAACCGTTTAGTTATACTTTTTTTAAATGTAAATAATCTTGAGTAATTTATTTTAGAACACAGTACCAACAGACCAACTGAATTGAAATCAATGAACATGAATCATTAAAAATGCAACGAGTTTGAATTTATAAAAGAAAAGTTAAGTCCGTATTTTGATTAGGAAATATTTTGTTAAAAAAATGGACTGTAGAAGCCAACTATCAGACAGGAAGTGATAACAAAAGTCACAATAAGGAATAGACTAGTGTTATCAGCAATATTGGAAAACACAGTACAAGATCTAATTTATTTCACTATTCCAATTAACTATGCAACAATTTGTATTATTTGTTATCAAATACGGATTACAAAATAATTTCCGACCAACTGAATTAGATGGCCAGTCTGTATGAGAATGTTATATTGATTTGTGGTACGCTACACGCACATAAATTACAATACCCATACGCATTGCTTAATTGCTGTATATCATGTTAATATCAGTACGAGTTATCTCCCGGTAGAACCCTGAATTCCTTATCGTGATATAATCAGGTTTGTGTCCCATCGCATTCATCCCTGTCCACTGGGGAGAAAAATAAACTTGAGTAATAATTGTTTATAACTATTTTACTGTAAAATATTTTATTAGTAGTTCTAAAAAACGCACTAATAAATATTATAGACTAGAAAGGCGTTTTTTATTAAAATTCGTCATTTTGGTACATCAGAATAATTCTGAGACATTGATATTACTTATGTATTGTGGCACTAACGATGCTTCATGTTACTTGCACTGCATCAACGTTTTTACTAGCCCTGAATTGAATTGTATCGAAAAATCGCACATCCTTAAATAAAATACTTCAATAAAGAATTCAAACGAAAAAATCAAATATCTACATAGTAGGTATCTAAATCCTAAATCTGCTTTAAAAGCTGGTACTTAATGTGCACGTTTAATTCATGTATTTATTCTTTATTTTTAAGATGCTGATTGTCAAGTTATGGGAAAATAAGGATTTTGAATGAGCGTGATGAGTGTAGATAAGCAAATGTAGTCATTATTACAAACTAAGGCTTTCTTTTTCAGCTAAAGTCTTTTAACGCTAGTGGCATTTTTTTGTTCACTATTTTTTTTTTTCATTTTTTTGCAGCATTGTTATGGAACAACGATTGGCACCCGTCAAAATTTAGTTGGACCTCCCCAGGATTTGAACCTGTGACCCCCTGTATTTAAGTCATGACTGATAACCATTAGGCTAATAAGAGTCCATTAGAAATTAGAATATTTAGCCTAAAACCTTTACACTATTTCTTCGAAAATGTCATTAATTAATAGCCCAATGACAAACAAACAGTCGATAGCTATGAGCTGATCCCTTTCAGAACTTTTTATGATTCTGATTGGGATCTACCCCAAAACCTTAAGCTTATCAAGCTGGGCTTTAATAATCTATGCTACCTAAAAATTCATTGAAAACGTGTATAAAGTTCAAACTCACATGTGCAAATAAGGAAATTCCAAAGCATATATCAAATAAGTGAACATATTAGGGGTGTGCGAGTACTCGAAACTTCGAGTATTTGATCAAGTATTTTACTACTCCAACTCGGCTTGAAGCTTCCGAAACTACTCGAAGTTCGATCGAGTATTTCACGAAATATCAGATTTAGATCTTAATTTAGTTTTAAGATTATACAGTTTTATAAGTTATGAATAAAAAAGTGCGCTTTCTTGAGTTTTATTTTACCCTTAATCATACTGAGACCCATCCCCCCCCACCAAAGCTGGAAAGCGTGCCAACTGGAGGATGGCTCAAAACAAGTCAAGCGACGTTGGGATCACGGGTGGCAGTTGGAGGGTCAAAATAAAACTCGGCAGCTGAGCAAAACTACTTTATTACCAAGAAAGCAAATATCAATTAATCCAAACGGCAGAAGGCCACAATATTAAACGGCAGAAAGCCCCAATATTCATTCGCACTTAAATAAATAACAATAAACACTAAAATTAACACGATAAAACAAAAGCTACAAAAACAACCAACTCTACAAATACCAAAATTAACAACTACATGGCCTATCTGCAGTTTAGCCTGAGACCCCCAAAACGTAAGACAAATTTATTAACAATTTAAAAGGTGACAAATTAGAAACAATTTTGATAACCCCAAATAACCCGGCAATTTAGCCCCACCATCCCATAATTCCACCGAGGCCAGGGAGTAAGCCGGAATCCCTGGGCAGCTCCGAATTAGAAGTTAAGCAAAAGAACAATAATCCCCTTTTGGTGAAGAATTTTAAAAAAGAAGTAATTAAAAATAAAATATAACCCGGTACCGTTTTAGTAAAAAGTCACTTCACGACCTCCATAATACAATGAACGAAAAATATAAATAACCATCACTAGGCCTAAACATATAAATAAATAACATACTTAACCATAGGGACCTAACAAATATAAAAATTTAAACAAATGTAACAAGAAATAAACTAATTAAACTAAATAACAATAAATATTAACACAAGTTTTGTTCCCTTTTTTTCTCTTAAATTTTTTTTTAAATATATAAGTAGCAATGTCCCCATGGCTGTTTCCTCACTTTGTCCCATCAGTTTTAGGCCTAGGCCAAATTAAATCGTTCCACAAAATTTTTTTCTTCTTTTGTTTTATCTTTCACTTCCATTTTTTTCTTTGGTTTATTTATTTTTTTTTTATATATATAAACAGCAAAACCCCCAGCTCAGCCGCCGGGAAAAACAACATGGAACGCACTGACCTGAGGCTGAAGACTTCTACCCAAAGATGTAGGGAGGGCAGAGAGGGCACAGCTCGCTCAATCACATGGTCCCCAGGCCAGGCTCGCAGTGTGGTAGGTGGAACTTTGCCCGGACGACGGGCTGAGGGTTGAAACGTCCTACTCAAGGACCCTGGAGTTTTAGAGTCTCTAGCTGATCATGGTAATCTCAGCAGGCAGAGCCAAAGACAAAATGACGACCAACCTGACAGACAAAGGCTGGAACACGGAACGACCGAGTCCGAGCCAACGGCCACCAAAGTAAGCGAATCGCCGGGCACAAGCAGTCTCAGGCAGCCCGGCAGATCACGAAGAAAAAAAACCAAATGTACCGGTCAAAAGACCCGGTACAATACGTTATCATTTAATTTGGTACGCGTTATTATAAACTAAACAATACGCCTAAGAATAGGTAGTACACGACAGTAAAATGAACTAGTTGACATAGTGAACGAGTTCGTTCATTATGATTTGAACTAGTTCAATTCAAAGTGAACAACAGAGCTGGGAAGGTAGGGATCACAACAAATAGTTACCGTAGTAGCGATTACACATGTTGGTTATCCGAGTCTACTAGTCACTTGTAACCTAACCTAAAATAGTGTGAATAAAACAGAAGTGCTGGTTAGTATCTTTATGGCCCAAGAAAGGGGACGAGAGATCCAGTTCAAGATGCTAAAAAAGACCTGTTACCGATACAAATCTAATGGTCTGTACGCCGTGGAAATTATGCATATTTTCCTTCATATCAATAATATCGCTCAATCAAAAGGGTCCCGAGAACGGATCACTTTACATCCCAAGAATCAAACTTCCCCTAGGCGAAAGACCATCTCGCTTTTGGTATACGTACTTGCAAGGAACCGTTCAGCTCCTTTTTGGAACTAAAATTATCGTATATTTCTTGCGAGCCGATTGAGGTCTATTCTGTTTTTAATCTGAGCAGGGAATCGTCCTGGTTGACTTAAGAAAATACCGTATTGTATCATATAAAATATGGTAATGACGTTGTGTCAGCGTGTGGCACTACATTATTGATTTATTTTCCGTCAAATAAAAAATAGATATATATATCTGTGGCGAACGTCTATTAATTATTATACTGTAAACTCCTTAGATCGCCAAAACTGTGTGTAACATTTGCACATACATTATTTTTTCCTGTCACATTGTTGAACGGTTTTCTGACTATGTTAGACAATAACACAGTTGGAGTGTAAAAGGTGGTAAAGTACTTTAATTTTGATTCATAAACTCACTGAACGGTTCCCTGTTCACATTGACTTCGATGTCGATGTAAACTATTGTAAAAAATCAACCCAAGTGAGGGAGAAACATGTCGGAAGACCTTTTCTAAACAAAATATGACGAATTTTAAAGACTCGGAAAATAATTTTTATTGAACCGAAGCCATATCACACGTCTCGTTTTTTATTCATAAATTTATAATTTAGCTGCCCACAATCTTCACTGTGTCACTAGTTGGCACTTAGCTGATATTTCAGACTGAATCTCGTCGCCAATATCGGCTAGACCTATTATATTAGCCGACTACGTCTATGGTTTTCATTCGAATACGCCAGGTTTTCATGAATTTCTCATTATGAAATGATTATTTATCTGTTGTTCAGTGTATCCTCATGTATCGAAGTAGTTTCTAGTTGCACACATTTCATTACCGATCATAATATAAAAACTAATTCATCCTAAGCGACTTAAAAATTTATTTTTAGTAAACCTGCTTAGTTATTATTATCAATCGATTGAACTACAGTCTTTGTCATTCAACTTTTCAAATTTGATTATATAATTCACAGCTTATTTCCAGTTAGTTGTAATATTGCTATTACTGAATTAAATACTGACTCTTCTTGGCGTTTACATAATCAATTTTTTTTAGAGGAGGCAATTCTGAAAGCAAATTACTGCATTTGATGATGACACCTGAATTTTAGCATCAGTTTGGTTGAATGTAGCTTTTGCCATCAAGCTTCGCTACGTTTTCTCGATACACTTTGAACTGAACCTCCAGATTAATATATAAACATATCGGCCGGCTGTGAAACAGTATAATTGGCTTGCATAGAAAGAAAATCTGATCTGTGATATGAGTGAACAGATTAAATCTTTATAATCCACGTTGTTTCAGTTAATAATATACTTTCTTAGTTTCTTACATCATATTAGCTATGAAAAAAGGAAGAAGGTTAAACAAAACTATACCACATAAAAATATCAGAAGGCAGAAAGTAAGTTTTATTTATCAAATGTTACAGTTGCAAATAAATCAAAATTATTGTGTTCAATTTAGATGTATATATTTACGAATCTGGCAAAACTTAACATAGGCTTAGGATGGTCTGCCATGGTTGTCTTGGGTGAACAGGAAATCCTTCTGTAAATACTCGATACTCGAAAAAAATTCCAAGGACTCGACTCAACTCGAAAAAATCACTACTCGCACACCCCTAGAATATATAAATAACATTTTTTTTAAATATATACTTTTCTTACTGTTAGTTGGAGTTTGGGATTGTTGAAGAGCATCAAAATGTTCCGATACAAGATCATGAGCCAAATCAGTAAAGGCCTCGCTCATTTCTGGTTGATATAAATATGTCAGGAGTTGACATACTGCTGACAAGTCTTCTTCCGGCCATTGAAACCCTTGCTATAAATGAGCAGATTAAAATTTTTATAAAATAACCAATAAAATTTAAATGTACAACATGAACTGACAGTTCAAATATTCTTTTGGAATTCAAATGATTTTCACACACCCACCGCTGAATAAGGTCCATCAAACACAGTTAATTGTATGATGGGTGAATGGAGGGTCTACGGTATTTGTATCTCATAATATTTTCAAACAAATTGAATGATGGTGAAAATTAGGATATTGGTCTACTTAACAAATCAACAATTCAAGATTCTTTAGTAGTGCCAATTACTTTGGATTAAACTTCATTTAATTAATGTTCTGACTTGACAAGAGCAAACTTTGTGGCATTTGAGTGCAACTCTGATGCGCGGTACTACGTTTGACAAACAACTCAATAACTACTTGTTGATGTCGAAATTCACTTGAAGATTTTTAATTGGTTCCAAAATAGAAATAATTGGTTGTAATAAAATAGAACAATATACAGGATGTTGAAAAAGTATGGAACCACCTTCATTTCTCTAAAATGGATCAAGATAAATAATTGAGATTTAGTATAACTCTGAAGAAAGTTTTTTTTATCTTTTGATGCAGTTAGTAATTTTTTTTAACCTGGAGGGGAGGGCCCATGGAGGATATTGTAAAAAGTTTACATGAAAAGTTATGATGAGTTGCCCATCATTCCCCATCGGGCAAGTTTTTGTTTTTCGAGGGACAACTTCCACAAACCATGTCTCTTCCAAAATACGATGGTATATTCAGATTTAGGAGATAAATACTTGTAGTTTGATACCCCACTTTGGTGTTTTATTTTAGTACTACCCTTTTATTTTTTGTTTTCTAAGAGATTTTTGGTTTTGGAACATATACCCTTTAAACATTTGTCCTTTTACAAAAATCTGATTGTATATTTGGATTCAGGAAAAAATACTTTTAATTTGATACCCAAATTGACTGGATAACGTTAGTATTAACAAATATTACATTACAGAAAATTGTGGTTTTTGGGGCCCCCATACCCATTTTTATGTTTTTAAGATGCAATTCAGATATGCGCAACTGCTATATGTGTATACCTGTCTATTTTTGAAATTTTTATTCAAGTTAGGTCATTAAAACAATTTTTTTGTGATTTTCCCATAAGAATAACATTGAAACTTTAATGGGAGCCCTGAGCTCAGAGGGCAAAAACTTTGAGTGAGTGAATCTATATAGATATAGATTAAACATGAAATTTTCCCTACTTACAAGGACTGTCTAGAAAGTAAATATTTTGAAAATTAAGTGAAAAAATTTAGTGTGAGTGTTTGATGTACAGACTCTTAACCTTTTTTTCTCAATATATCTCCATCACCATTCAAATTAAGACAATTATCATAGAATTGCACAAATTAATTTTTGTTAAGAAGAATATTCCACCTGAGATTTTAACCATTATTTCATACTAACATGGAGTTTGGCATTACTAATAAAGCACTGAGTTGCAAGCAATTTCTTTTTAGATAGAAAGAAGTAACAGTCAATCGGTGTCAGTCAGGATCAACATTGCAGGCAATAATCTACTTATTATTGTCTTCTTATAGATTTTAAAACACCTGACATTAAATTTGAGACAGCCGTACTTCACATAGCAATTTCATGCATCAAAACTCATGAAATAAAGGGGATACGTACTGAACTCTTAAAACAATATGCGTAAAATTATTTTTTCATTAAATGTTTATTTGATTTTCTCCACACATATATTAGTCACAAGACTAAAATAATCTCTGTAGAGCACAAAATGAACATTGGAACTACCATTTTTAAAATTAATGCACAGTTATATTACTCTCCATTCAAGCATTATTTCTCTCTATACCAATTGTTTTGTGCTTTTGCAAAAAAAAAAAAAAAAAAAAAAAAAAAAAAAAAAAAAAAAAAAAAAAAAAAAAACTTCAGAGAAAACAACAGTGTTGGCATCATGATGGCTCAGTGGCTAAGGTTTCAGACAGCGTAGTCCAAGGTTCATATCCCCAACTGAGCTAATGGTCCATACTTGACTTAGTATTACTTAATTACCTATTACTAATAAAGTAATAAGTAATAAAGTATGAATAAAGTTCATGCACAGGCCTATAGAGCAGTCTTTCTCGAAGTGGGCGATAACGCCCCCTTGTGGGCGCTGGAGGCCTATAGGGGGCGGTAAAGGGCACAGAGAAGATTGGGGGGCTTTGAAATGGTTTAGGGGGGGCGATGGCTAATTAAAAAATTTTTTTGCTTTTAACACAAACTTCACCGCTCCTATACGCATAATGCACGTTTCCTCGTGTAACGCCATCTAGGCCCATAAACGTTCAACAATACTTTGAAAAACAATAAATAAATTCATAAATGTATAGAACATTGTAAATAATGTGCATTAAAATATAATAATAAAATATTACTAAAGGAAATAATTTACATAGCTTCATACATTTAAAGGGACAATATTTGGGAAGATATAATGTAGCAGGGGATAGTTGTTAAACGGAGTGGTACTGCTGCTGTACCATAGATGGCGTTAAGCTCCTATGCGAAGCGAGAAGTGACTGGAACATTCTCGAAAGCACTAGGCCCGCCCGCTGCCTCATATAAAATCTTGCACGCCATCTAGTCAGTCAGTGTCATTCGACGATATTACAAAAACAAGTGAATTTAGTGATGAGATAAAGTGCAGTACGTACGGTGCCTAATTTGCTCAGTAAGAATACTGTGAGTGGTGTCATTTACAAGTTTTTAATACTCGATTCTTTACTTCGGCATTTTTTAAGACAAAATTATGTCGGAAGCAAAAAAGAAGAAACGGCAGTATAGCGCGGAATATATTAAATATGGATTTATTGAAAATCCCACAAATCCATCTTTACCTTTATGCCTTCTTTGTCAAAAAACATTTTCGAATGAAGCGATGAAACCCTCAAAGCTACAAGATCATTTGAATAAAATGCATTCAGATAAAAAAGACAAAAATGTGACTTATTTTCAAGACCTGAAAAGAAGCACGCAGCTCAGCCAACTGTGTCAAAACTTTTTGCAGCGGCTTCTAAGCAAGACGATGACAGACTCCGAGCTTCCTACAATATCTCCTTGCTAATTGCTCAAGCAGGTAAACCTCACACTGTTAAGTGGTAAAATTAAATCACCTCATTGGAAATGATTTAATTTTACCGACAATAAAAGAAGTTATAACTACTGTGCTCCATAAACCAGCGGCAGACATTATCCGAAAAATTCCTTTGAGCAATAGTTCCGTGCAAAGACGAATTGATGAGATGTCTGAAAACATTGAAGAGTCATTGTGCAATCATCTGAAGACTTATAAATTCTCAATTCAGTTAGATGAGTTCACTTTACCAACCAATGAAGCATTATTGTTATCGTACGTGAGGTTTATTAAAAATGAGAAAATATGTCAAGAACTACTATTTGGTAGAAAGTTAGAGACGAATACAAAAAGAGTAACCATATTTAATACACTGGAACAATTTTGTGATGACAAAGAAATTCTACTGAAGAATATTATATCACCTGCTACGGATTACAGGATGTCACAAAGGCTTCGTAGCGTACTTCAAAAATAAAATCCAGATGTGCTCCCTGTACATTGTGTCTCATTCATAGACAACATTTTGCTGCGAGAAATTTGAGTGAGTGACACTCTCTCTCTCAATCACTGCAATGTGTCATCAAAGCAGTCATCAAAATCCGAAACAGCTCTTTAAATGACTGATTATTTAATCAGCTTTGTGTTGCTAATGATGAAGATTTCAACCGATTGATATTTCACATACAAGTGCGTTGGTTATCAAGAGGTAAATGTCTGACACAATTTTACAAACTGTTTGACTCTGTGATGGAGTTCTTGGAAAACAAAAACAAAGAATTGCACGACAACCTCATCACTTCAAATAATGATATTGCGTACTTGACAGACCTATATAAATTATTTAATGATGTCAATCTCCAACTTCAAGGTGATGACTTGAATTTGATTAAAACAAAAAATGTCATTGCTGCTTTTGTAGCCAAACTGCTCTTATACAATAATAATATCGGCAGATGTGAGTTTCACAATTTCACTAATTTGTCAGCAGTATGCTTCAACATCAACAACGACGACTTGCTTGTTTACTGCCATCATTTAGAGAACCTCCACAGTGATTTCACAGAACGATTCCAGGACATTTTAAAATTGGAAATACCGGACTGGGTGTTGGATCCTTTTTCAAATGTCAACACAGTAGGAACACCCTAGCTGGAAGAAGAACTCATAGAACTGATAACTAACGAGGAAATAAAAATAAAATTAAAAAATGGATACCAAGAATTTTGGCTACAAAAGCCAATCCCGCAATTGTACCCTGGATTGTGGTCCATCGTTCAACAATTTTTGATAGCATTCCCATCATCGTATTTGTGTGAACGTGGATTTAGTACTGTGGCAAAAAAAAACTGCTAGAACTGAAAAGAGAAATCGGTTGCAGAATACCGAACGCGGTGACTTATGGCTGTTTTTGAGTAAATTCAAGCCTGATATTAACAAACTTATTAAAAATCATGAGATTCATCCTTCACATTAGATTAGTTTTAAAATTAAAATGTTGTTTTAATAACATGAATAAAGGTTGTTCTAATATTACAAAATGGTGTTTTAAATTACTCTCATCAGAAAGTCTTATTTTCACATGACAAATATAATTTAATTATTAAAATAATGACTGCGATTGTGATTCTGAAGATATAGCAAAGTAAAAACTTTGGGGGGCGCTAGAAAATAATTAATTCTCGAAGTGGGCGGTAGACAAAAGAAGTTTGAGAACCTCTGCTATAGAGCCATGTGAACTAGCAATGAAAGTTAAAAAATAAAAGATAAAAACTCTTAAGTGGTAGAATCTATTTTTAGTACAGAACAAATTTTCATACCTGATAGTCAGCAAGTAGGGACACAGACACTAACAAAGCTCGATGCATGCATAAGTGGAAATTTTTTAACATCAAGATAATGGCTCAAACCCCATTAGTCTACAAACTTCACTTTCTATACAGCCCTTGTAGTGGCTTGCTAGACTAAAGCCAAAATGCAAAGACATGAAATTTATTTAGGTAAGGTATTTTGTATATTGCCCATAACTGTTAGATTACTTTTATTTTAAGATATTAGACAATAGACAATTTTTATTTACCATTCAGCAATATACAATCAGCAATAGGTTCCGTCATAATATAAAATGTTAACATGCTAATAAATAAATTAAGCTAACATGCCAAGGCTTATAAACTAGTATGTGTCCAGGGCTTACATGTACAAGGATTACAAAATAACACATTATTTGGGCTAACATGCACAAGGCTTACAACTAATAAATGAATAATTGTGCTTAGATGCAAAAAATAGCAATCAGTAAAGTTAAATAAATATATGATATTATTAGACTGTATATAGAATTTATCGAGAACATTTGAGACAGTTACTGATGTAACTGAGGCACTTACCTTAATATTTGAGACAGTTACTGATGTAACTGAGGCACTTACCTTAATATTTGAGACAGTTACTGAGGCACTTACATTAATATTTGAGACAGTTACTGATGTAACTGAGGCACTTACCTTAATATTTGAGACAGTTACTGAGGCACTTACCTTAATATTTGAGAGTTTACTGATGTAACTGAGGCACTTACCTTAATATTTGAGACAGTTACTGAGGCACTTACCTTAATATTTGAGACAGTTACTGATGTAACTGTGGCACTTACCTTAATATTTGAGACAGTTACTGAGGCACTTACCTTAATATTTGAGACAGTTACTGATGTAACTGAGGCACTTACCTTAATATTTGAGACAGTTACTGAGGCACTTACATTAATATTTGAGACAGTTACTGATGTAACTGAGGCACTTACCTTAATATTTGAGACAGTTACTGAGGCACTTACCTTAATATTTGAGAGTTTACTGATGTAACTGAGGCACTTACCTTAATATTTGAGACAGTTACTGAGGCACTTACCTTAATATTTGAGACAGTTACTGATGTAACTGTGGCACTTACCTTAATATTTGAGACAGTTACTGAGGCACTTACCTTAATATTTGAGACAGTTACTGAGGCACTTACCTTAATATTTGAGACAGTTACTGATGTAACTGAGGCACTTACCTTAATATTTGAGACAGTTACTGAGGCACTTACCTTAATATTTGAGACAGTTACTGAGGCACTTACCTTAATACTCATATACTCTGATAAACAGTGTATAGCATTTAGAGCAACATCTTCATTAGAATCTCTACAAAGATCAATGAGGAAAAACAGATGATCTAATTCTGAATGAACACTGGAGTGCTCTAATATCTTTCTAAAAGCTCTTCTCCATTTCCAAAGAACCAGCAAAATCTTTGCTTTATCTTCAGAGTGGTAACATTGTTTCGAATTCAAAAATAACATGTCCAAAACAATTTTTACAAATATTGACATAACATTGGACTCTTGGAGAACAGCAGTTTTGCAATAATCAGTAACACTTGATGGGAGGTTACTGTATGTCTGAGAACAGTCTATATCCGATAGCAAGCAGGTAATGAAATCCAATACAGTGTGTTTTACTTCCCACATCTTGTCTTCAAATATTTCACAGCATAAAGAAGGCAATTCAATATCACTTCTAAAAACAGCTACTTTTAACAATAACTCATATATTCTTGGACGGAGTAAGCAGTTTGCTATCTTATTAGAGTCTTCAGTAGCTTTTAAAATGCTTTTTGACAATTTAACAACATACATCCATAATTCATCTGGCACAAGACTAAAATACTTTCCAATAAAACTGTTTAGCATTTGAAACATAGCTTCTAATTCAATACAACTCGGATTAGTTTGAACAGTTGCCTGAAGTAACTTTGCAATCCAAATTTCTGCCTTGCTTCTTAATATGTTCTTGTCTGTTTTAGGTTCTGAGCTTTTAAAATAGAAAGCCACCTGAAATAATAAAACATTATTACTTCAATGTATACAATGTGATAAATAACACAAAACATAACTCAACACAACTTAGTACAGCTAAAAAAACCAATGCAAAACACATGCACACACCTAAATGTAACAATACACATTAAAAAAATTATACTAAAACTGTAATCTGTATTATAAACATTGAAATTATACAAAAAATCAGACCTTCAAAAAGTTGTAAATGAATCTCGTTGTCAAAAAATGTCAACTGCCTTAAGATTAACATAAAACATTTATAATAAGCAAGCCACTCTCTAAGCATGGGAAACTCAGATATTACAGTGCAGTTAATGCATCTATAAGGCAGGAAACAGTTTTAAATAGAAAATTTAGCATCAAACAAATCCAAAAATGACGAAGATGATCAGGAAAATACTAGATCCTTTCAACAATGACTTTAAAACTTACAGATTTTGCAGTGATTAAAAATTGGGAGAATAAACTCATAGCATCTGACATGAGAAAATGAAGACTTAGGATCAAAAGTTAAGCATATCAGCAAGTTGAAGTTAGATTTCAAGAAAATAAAATTGAGGCCAAAATAAAACAATTACGCAGACAGATGCAATAAAATAAGACTTAAATCAACAGGGACAACTCAAACTGATATTTAAATCAGGAACACATTCCAGCAAGAGATTTTTATTGAAAAACTAATCGAAGGATGACAGGAAAAATAACTAAAATAAACTGGATCGGTGGAAGAGAGCGCTAATTCCGAAAGAATGAGAAAAATACATCTTTGGATACATTATGGCCGCTTTGTTGATTTCTGGATACTGACCTCCTGTTTATGTTGGTTGTTTGTTGCTTTGAAGTGTTTGTAACTAGTTATATTTTTGCTAGAGGCTGCTTTAATGTCGTGAGTTTCTGTGTAATAAATATCATTAAACGTCTTCCATCTAATTTCCTAATTATTCATAATAACCTGTCCTCCCTGCTCGCTGTGACATCACTAACAACTGTCAACAAGTGATTTGGCTGTAAACGTTTCCACGCCGTTATTTCTCCAGCCACAGCCTTCTGTATCAGCATTGGTGTATAACTGAATCACTACTACAGCAAATACCCACTGGTGGTGGATTGAGTAGCTACTAGTGGGTTTTTGACAAACGTCGCAAACTGATTGATTCATTGATGCATTGCACTCAAGCGCACTATATTAAGCACCATGTCGAAGTATATCTTTCCGGTATGTATCATAGCTGTCTTGTAGGAGGACAAGGGCATTCAGTGTGATGGGCACTGCGCTAGATTGTTTCACGCAGAGTGCGTTAAGTTATCAAACACTGAATATTCTCGGTTGGAAAATCCTCGCACTAATGATAATCGGAAATGGGTCTGCAGACGAGATGATTGTATTGATGGTGGCAAGCAGCCTACGACTATTTTGTTGGACCAACTGTCTGAGCTTACTTTGAAGATTACAGACTTAAATTCAAAAATGGATACGCTTATATCTTTTCCGACTAAGATCGACGAGGTGATGGCCTAAGTGAACGTTCTCAACAGCAATTTGATAATGCTGGAACAGAGAATCTCATCGAACAAAGAAAAAGTTGAGCAGCTGGAGAATCAAGTTGCCATGATTTCAATGGTTGACAATCCAGAGGAAACTATTGCCGAGATTAATGAGCGTGCACGCTGTGCACTAATATTATGGTCTACAATCTCATCGAGTCCACTGATTCCTCAGTTGAAATTAGAAGGGTACATGATCTTGACAGTATCACAAATCTATTTAAAATATATAATTCCAGTTTTGATCCAACAGGCGTAAAGACCTTCCGAGTGGGGGGAAAAAAAAACCACAATGGCCCCTAAACCTCTGAAAGTCATTCTAGACCGCGAGCATGATGTACGTCTAATTTTCAATAACTTCTCATCAGAGTCTGCAGCCCAGGTAAATGGGCTGAAGCTTCTCCTCTATCACGGTCTCCAGGGACAGAACACCTTGTGAGCAGAAATATCTACCAGAGCTGAAGTTGTTGTTGCAGGAACGAGTCTCTAGTGGAGAGAGGGACCTTACTTTCATTGTCAAACATAAAAAAAAACAAATAAATTCCAATGGCCCACTGTATAATCTGTATTGTTATTTTCAGAACGTTAATGGCATGAGAAGCAAACTTGATACCTTGTCTCGGTCTGTGGCTACCTGCACGTATGATATTTTAGCCCTGGTTGAGACCTATCCCCTCAGGTTAATGATTTGAATCTTGGTCTTGCGGGGTTCAGTGTATATAGATGTGACAGGTCTGAATTAACCAGTGGTAAGTTGAGCAGGGGCGGTGTCCTTATCGCAGTTCGTGACACTATCCCTATTCTAGTTGTAGATTAACAACTATTATTAACAATGTAGAGTGTGTATTCGTCTCCTGCAATTTACCTTCTTCTAAGATGCTTCTAGGTAACGTCTATATACCGCCCAGCCAGCGTTCAATTTACATAGACTTTTGTAAAGGATTTGAAGAGGCTGTCGTTGCTGCTAACAGCTCGGATCTACTATTAGGTCACTTTAATTTGCCAATCTTGGACTGGAACCATATTGATTTCTCTCAATCGAATAATGCCTCTCGTATTGTCACCTATATGGCAATCTCACACGATTTGAAGCAGATTAACTCTGTCCTCAACTACCATGGAGTGTGCCTTGACCTCGTTCTGTCATCAGTAACATCTACTGAAGTTTCTGCTGCTGGAGAGGATACCATTTTGGCGGAGGATAGACATCACCCAGCCCTATCAATCTCGATCGATGTCGATGAGTTTTGCTCTCGCCCCAGACCAAGACTTTTTATGGATTTTCGGAACTGTGATCTCAACTCTGTTTTTGGTCAACTTAAAAAAAAATGGAGTACCCTGTCTTTGATGATCTAGTAGACCCAGAATCGGCTTTTAACAGATTCAGTGATTACTTGGGAGAAACTGTCAAGTCCTTCACTCCTGTGAAAGTGGTTGGTGCCTCCACATTTCCTAACTGGTTATCAGGAAGAAAATGCTCCACAAACGTTACAAACAAACATTGAGTCTTACTGACTATGATGCATTTCGGAAAGTTCGGGAAGAATGCAAGAGGGTTGCTCAGCAATGTCAAGTCGAATACAAATTGAAGCTAGCATCCCCTTAACATAAAAGCATTTTGGTCTCATATAAACAGCCTCAAGTGCACTCCCAATATCCCGCAAAGAATGTTTCACCGAAGTGCTGGACTCACCAAGTAAATCTGAATTATTTATCTATCATTTCGCATCCGTATTTTCTAATGTGGATGTTCCTGTGCAGTCCTATAACTTTGGATGCAATTTTTCTATTTCTGACTGCCATATTTCTGCCACAGACATCCAGCAGAGACTCCAAGCTGTTGATTCTCGAAAGGGGACTGGCACAGACGGCATACCTCCCATAGTTATCAATTTTTGTGCTTCTATCCTTGCTCCGCATCTAGCTATTTGTTCAGAGCTCTATTGTCTGCAGGAATCTTCCCATCTGCCCTGAAGAAAAGTTACATTGTACCCATTTTCAAATCTGGAGATAGAGAGAATGTCAAAAACTACAGACCAATAGCTATACAGCCAACAATCACTAAGGTCTTTGAAAGTATAGTTCTTGAACACCTGAACTTGCATTTCAAGCCTTTATTATCTGTAGAACAACATGGCTTTCTTCAGGGACGCTCAACTGTGACCAATCTTCTACAGTTGGAGGAATTCATCGCAGCTGCCTTTATCGATGGGTGTCAGTCAACTGTGTATATCTCGATTTCGCAAAGGCCTTTGACAGGGTCAACCACAGAATTATGGTTGCAAAGCTGGAGGGATATGGAGTTTGCGGTTCACTGCTGAAGTGGTTGAAAGGCTACCTTGAGAACAGATGATATGTTATCAAATGCGATGGTTCGACTTGATTATCCTGTTGATGGTGCTATATTGAAGAGGGTGAATAGCATTCGAGACCTGGGAGTTATTTTCACTTCAACACTGAGTCCATTTGAACATATATCCAACATAACATCCAAGGCTAATGCACTTATAGGCTTTATTATGCGATCTACCAGACAATTTCAATCACAGCAGACACTCTTACCCTGTACAAGTCTCTTGTCCGTCCCCTACTGGAGTTTGCTCAGTTGTGTGGACACCCCACCAGCTTGGCCATCAGGAATTATTGAATGGAGTTCAGACTAGGTTTGTCAGATTACTTGGTACCAGTATACGGTTCTCATACCTCGGCACTCCAGTCGCTATTGTTGAAAGTGAGTTCGGATTGGATCGGCTTTCTCTGAGAAGGAAATACGCTGACCTAGTAATTCTTTTCAAGCTCGTCAATGGAATATTGGATTGTCCTTCTCTACTTTCTTGCGTGGACCTCACCGCTCCCAGGGGGACACGATCAAGGGCTGTTTTTCAACGCAGATTTATGCTGGCTGACTACTCCTACAACATTGGTATCACCCGACTTTTTCGGACTGGAAGCGTTGTAGCTTCACAAGTGGATTTCTTCGATATTGGAGTATCCTCTTTTAAAATCCAAATTGCCAAGGCCTTAGCGAGTGTGACTTAATCTAAGTTATGGTGGCTTAACTAGATTCTTGTAGTTACTATTGCCTCATTAGATTGTCTTGATTAATCTAGTTCCATTATAACTTAGGTTCATTTAGTTATCTCTTTCTTATTTTCAAAGAAGTGCTGTTCAAAATATCCGCAACATATAACTTATGTTAAGTATCCATTGTATTAAACTGTGTTTTGTTATTTATTATTATTTGTTTGTTCGTTCTGTATGTTATTCTAGATTAGTTAGTTAAATTTATTACTATTGTGTCTTATTTTGCCATATTGCATTTATTGTTTTCCATTTAAAATGCTGGTTGCAGTTGGAAATAAATAAATATAGGCACAATGAAACACCAGCATAACAGAAAAAGGACTCTGCTGTAGTTGGGCCCATATGTGAATAATGGTTTTAAATACTGAAAAATGTCAGCACACACAATTTCAAGGTATGATAATATTAAAATCCATATTTTCTAGCCCCTGAGCTGCTTATAAGACTAAATTAAATAATTACCTTCGTCAATCAGCTCATAAGTTCGTAACAAATGTTACAGCCGTTTCGACATCAAAGTGCCATCTTCAGACATTGAAGTTCAGCCATAAGGCGTCGTTAAAATGTAAAATAAAAAACTGACACAAACAACACGCATATTACGAAAACAGTACACTTTTATTTACAAAAACACTGTTTAGTAAAATTTGTTTTCGTAATGTGTGTAATGTGTGTGTTGTTTGTGTCAGTTTTTTATTTTACATTTTAACGACGCCTTATGGCTGAACTTCAATGTCTGAAGATGGCACTTTGATGTCGAAACGGCCGTAACATTTGTTACGAACTTATGAGCTGATTGACGAAGGTAATTATTTAATGTAGTATGATAATAGACAATAATCTTGACTTTGAGAAGGATATACCAATAACAAATACCAACAAGAAAATTAAATCCTGAATATGAGATTGGAAGGATGTTGTACCAATGTAGAATTTCAGCAAAAAACTCATTTCCCAATATTCATTCACATAAAAATCTTTATGTTTAGTGTGCTTCTGAAACATACTTTTTGATAGGATAAAATCCAGAGAAACAGCCATAACCATATTTTTAAAATTGGATAAGAGAGGTTCCATAAAACAATATTTTCTGGAATTAAAAATATTAATAAGTTTTCAGTTTTTGCAACAATAACCAAACCACTAAATTAAATGTTTTGTTTATAATAACCCATATATGCTCAATTTTTTTACGATTTCATATCTCAATGATTATATACTTTTTTGACAAATTCTTTTTTATATTTTCAAATCATTAAATAATAGTTTTAGTTAAAAACCTGCAGTAGAAGTCCATGTCTGCAGTTTCTGGAAAGTCTACCATCTGTGAGTTTGTTTATCAGGATGTCTAAGTGTTTTGCTGACATAAGAGCCATACAAGCGCTAGCTGCTAACACTCGTGTTTTGTATATATTGCTACCAGCACAAACTTGAATGTCTGGAATGAATTGAATCAGCTGAAAAACAATTCTTTAAGTTAGTAACAATATCAGTGAATACATGATATCAAAGAGCAAAAAGAAACAGAGATCACTTTTTAATGGCTGCAGCGAACGCCTTGGCCATTGACATAGATTACAACTATTCTAAATCTCAAAACCCAACCTTGCATGAAACTAAACACTACCAGGTGGCTAGCCGAGAGATCGCAAAACTGTGCTATAGCACAAACTTTGTTAATCTGTAGTAATAAGTAATAAATTTATCCTTGAGGATTTGGGGGAATAAAGGGAGGTATGTACAAGGTACTGGCCATACCATGCACATGCCAAACGGGAGAAATAACTACTCGACACAGATTAAGCGCACTATTGGATGCAACCTCTGTTTCTTTCTTCTCTATCATGACATCAGTTAACTAATCAAAATTGTTATGTAATCAAGAATAGAAAATGTTCCTTATCAAATAAATTAAACAAGAGCGTTAGTAAACATATTTCAATCAATCTATTAAACATTAATCATATAAAGCAAGTACAATCAACTTGCTGAGAAGTTTATTGATTAGTTGTGCAGTATTTTGAATTGAATAAGTTACCAATAGAAAAACATAATTTGATATCACAGTTTAAATAACAAGATTACATCAATCTATGATCAAATGCATTTTACTTTTTAAATAAACAAAAACATAGACATAAACTGTTAACCTTACTATTTTTAAATGCCTAATATTATTTATACAAATTTAAATGTTTAATATAGCTACAGGTGTTGGTAAACTTATCTTCTCTTATAATAATAGATTAAAATTGTTTTTCTTTTTTGATTGAACTGATTTTTTTAACTAACATATATATATATACAGGGTGTCCCAAAAGTCGACGTCCAAACTTCACAGGCTTGTTATATGGATCATTTCCAACATAAAATGTTCTTTATATATTTATCGTATTGTTAATAGTTACCGAGCTATTGACTTTTTAAATATTATTAAAAATATGTGTACTGCAACTGAAAAAATAATTTTTATGCAAGAAATAATGCACACAGAGCCTTAAAACTTATACAATATAATTTTAATCAGTGTATTTGCATAAGTATACAGTTTTAAGGCATTTCGGGATGTCAAAAACATAAATTAATAGTGTTTAAACTTAATTTTTTTAACTTAAAATAAAGTTACCACTACAATCAAACGGTGTATTTTTACCCTATGCAAATGTATTTTTACCCTAAGCTGATGCCCAAATATCTTAAAAACTTCCCTAATTAATGCAGAATTCAAAAATAATAACACATTAAAAAATTTGTTAACTTCTTTAGAGAATTGGTGAATTTTTCTAAACAAGTACATGTTTTTGCGGGCTGGCCACTTTGTCCACCCTCGCGTGGTGGCGCTTCTTCGCGGAAGTTTTATGCATGGACAAAGCTAACAAGTCATTTCAAAATGGCTATAGCAATAATGTAACTGCTATTTAAACACACATTTTGTGCTGACGTTATAATTTTATTATGTAAATAATTGTTAAACCCTTTACATTGATTTATTAAACTTGTTTAGTCTCCTGCAGTACATTACAAATAATCCCACTAATATCAGAGCCCTACAAATAAAATCAGCTATTAATAACACACAAAACAAATCAGCTGTTGTTGTTGGATTAGATGTTTTATTGCTGACCAGATGGGTATTAATAAACATTGAATATTTGATATCAGTGCAACGTTGAAAATTTTCATTAACAGTATTTTGTGTGTTGTTTGCTGAAATAATCTATTTTTTTATATTTCACGTTTGTTTTCTAAGTGTTTCAGTTTGTATTATGACATGTGTTACACTGTTAGGGTTTTCCCCTATGAGGAATATTTTTCAAAGGCGTGCATTTTTGTATGGTCTTTGTAACGGAAATGCCCATGCTGTTGTAAGGGAATATAAAGTTAGGTATCTTAACAGAGAACGATTTCCTGATCATATAGTATTTCTGTATCTGCATAGATCTTATCAGGAGGGTAAGATTCCCGGACATTCTGAGAGGTTAGGCAGAACCCATATTAACAATAACTATGATCAAATAATTGTAAATATGATAGAAGAAGATCCAACTACAAGTGTCCACCGTTTATCCAAACAGACTGCCATACCAAGTTCATCAGTTCACCAGAGCCTTAAAAGTTACCAGTTATATCCTTATCATATGCAGCGAGTTCAATCTCATCTACCCACAGATTATGCTAGAAGAGCGCGCTTTTGTAGAGAGATGCTTAGAATAAATTAAGTTCATCCTGGGGTTTTCAATAACATTTTGTGCACTGACGAAAGTTTTGTCAAAAGAACAAAAATTTACAGTGATCACAACACACATTATTTGTCATATGAAAACCCTAAACTAATAAGAAATGATAACTTTCAGCTCTAGTTTGGAATAAACATGTGGGCTGGTGTATCAGGGAAGAAGGTCGGAATTTTGAACTTTTATTTCAAATTCCAACCTTCTTCCCTGACAGGTAATAGGTATATTTCAAAAAATGGTACTGTAATTTATTTAATCTATTTCCTTACCACTGTACGGGTGGGCCATTATCCTTATTGCTTTGTTTGCTTGTAACAATTAATATTACTTAAAAATTCACCAACTTTAATGTTACTGTATTAAACTAAATATTTATAAAACTATTTACTTAATAAAATTATAACGTCAGCACAAAATGTGTGTTTAAATAGCAGTTACATTATTGCTCTAGCCTTTTTGAAATTACTTGTTAGCTTTGTACATGCATAAAACTTCTGCGAAGAAGCGCCGCCAAGCGAGGGTGGACAAGTGGTCAGCCCGCAAAAACGTGTACTTATTTAGAAATATTCACCAATTCTCTAAAGAAGTTAACGAATTTTTTAATGTGTTAGTATTTTTGAATTCTGCTTTAATTAGGGAAGTTTTTAAGATATTTGGGCATTAGCTTAGGGTAAAAATACATTTGCAGTCACTGTTTGAATGTAATAGTAACTTTGTTGTAAGTTAAAAAAATAAAGTTTAAACACTATTAATTTATATTTTTAACATCCCGAAATGCCTTAAAACTGTATAATTATGCAAATACACTGATTAAAATTATATTGTATAAGTTTTAAGGCTCTGTGTGCATTATTTCTTGCATAAAATTGATTTTTTTCTGTTGCAATACACATATTTTTAAAAATATTTAAAAAGTCAATAGCTCGGTAACTATTAACAATACGATAAATACACAAAGGACATTTTTTGTTGGAAATGATCCATATAACAAGCTTTGAAGTTTGGACGTCGACTTTTGGGACACCCTATATATATATAAAAAGAACCACACTTAGCAATCTTTTCTTTATGTTTTTAATGTTTAAAATCGATTTCGGTCTCGAAAGACCATCATCAGTTTAACATAGAATACAAATAGGGTTATAAATATATCTTTAGAATAATTAATTTAACAGCTGACACTATAAAAATTTAAATAAAAATGTAGATGGATAAGTTGTAGATCTTGTTAAATTTTATAATTTTGCATCTTCATGGTAGAATCAAACATAATATTTAAATATTATGTTTGATTCTATATTTAATCAAACAATATATAATAATAATCAAACATAAATCAAATAACCCTTCTTGATAAAATATACAAAATTCAAGGGTCTAGAGGTTTTCAGATAGAAACAACAAAACAAAAAACTTAACCACTTTTACAAATAATTTATTCATGAAAACAACTAAGTTTTATTGGGGTCATTTTCACAGACAACCCTGAGTTGTAGACCTTAATAAAATAAGATACGCCTACAATATATGAATTTTACAATGACAGCTAACATTGACAAATAGTACCTGTACATTGGAATCAGTTCCTTCAAGTGAAGATGGGTATAGACGTCCCAGAATAAGCAGCACGGGGTACAGTGTTGGATGTATATTACCTCTGGTAGACTCAGAGGTCTTCTTCAGCTCCTCTTGGAAAAAAACAAACAGCTTTGGATACCTCTGAAAGAAGATTCTTCCTGTCATCTTGTTCTTCCAGCCAAGATTGTCTTGGCTCTTGGAACGTGGGACTCCAAATACTCTGGTCATCAGGGCACTCAAGAGCAGTGTGGCGGAGTTACGTTCCTGTACAAGATGTATAAAATA
The DNA here is from genome assembly GCA_035578905.1 of Stictocephala bisonia. NCBI lineage: Eukaryota > Metazoa > Arthropoda > Insecta > Hemiptera > Membracidae > Stictocephala > Stictocephala bisonia. The sequence goes on along the minus strand of JAQJVL010000991.1, from coordinate 24,027 downwards.
AGATAAAACTATTCTATATATTACTTTATTTTCTACAGCTATTTAAAAGTAGCAGTATATACAGTTTGCATGGTTTCTTCTCTTTTCCGTATTATTAGCTCGGATTTTAGTGAGGGAGTTACTGCTTTTACTTCTGCACCCATTACACTGAAAGCAGTTTTGACCATTTGAGTTTTGAGGAACGTAATTGCAAAATAATAACATACATAACATATATACATTAAAAATATAACATTTTAAAACTAATTAAAAAAAATCATATAACTTTGAATAAGTCTTTCAGCAATAACTTGAAAAATCAAACACGAAATTAAAGGAAATAATGTCTGTAGGTTCATTCAAGTATATAGTATAATTTTAACTAAACATTTCCAAGTATCCTTGAGGCTGTTTAAAGCTTTATGCGCTATACATGAACACAATAATACTATTTATATCAACCTATGATCTATTAAGAAAATGTAATTTAAATGCACATTTTGCAAGTGACTTACCATCCAAGAAGCAGAGGCAAAGGCAGTAATGGTAACTATGATGGCTTGTTCTACAAACATACCAACAGCCTCACCCAGCTGAGTGCTTCGGAACAGCGCTCGCAGAATGTTAAAAGAGTGAGTTCGTGCTATGTAGGACGCAGTAGAACTCTCTGCAATGTCCAGTATACATGTTACCCACGGCTCCAATGACGAGGGACCTCTAACCTCCAGTTGAGTGGTTATTAGTGCCTACAATGAAACAAAAGTTCAGTCCTAAATTTTGTATCATACGATATGTCAGCTTTAAATATATTTGTAAGTAATAAGGAATTGTTGGGTTGTTTTTGAAAGTTATATTACACAGGATTCTAATGGGAACCAAATCAAGACAGCATCTAAATTGTTAAAGTTACATGCTTAGTAACTTAACCATACATAACTTCCTATTCAAAATGATGAATGGTAAATCCCTTTATTTACTTACATCGTTAAATGTCCAATTATTTACTTTATTTTGTGTGCTACGTTAATTTTTTTAATTAAAAAATCCTATCAAGCAAATAAAATAAGTTTTATTAAAAACGGATAAGAAATGAGACATTAATAAAACAGGTGTATTAGGCTCCTATATCCATAAATCTAAAAATAACTAATGTCACAAAAAATAAATAATATGCAGTTTAAATGGAAAGACAAATAAATCAACATTAAAACAAGAGGTCTGTACATGCTTACAAAAGTGAATATTTTGTGTGTATTCATAAACCAGAAGATTTTAAATGTGTCTAACCTCGATTTCTATCTGTTGTTTGTGATCACAACTCTATTGTAGGTGTTTCGTGAGAAGATAAAAAAATACTTTTAGTTAAACTTTTTTCTATACATGCAAACAGCAGAGAGGTTACAACTAAATCTAAAACAAAATCATAAAAACAAAACTCTCTAATAAATTTTTTTTATTTTTTATAAACTCATTTGTTTGTTGTTTTAACTCTTAAAATTAGCAGCTATGGCAATATTGCAGATTTTTTGGGGTATACTGAAATATAAAATGAAATGATATCAATGTAGCTCAATCCAAACATTAATAAATTTATACTTCAGTCCCTAATTACTTGTGATTTGTTACTGTTTACAAAGCATTATGACACGATTCATTAATATTTGAAAGATCAATTGTTTATTAAGTGATTTGATTTGAGTTTATTTTGAACTACTTATTAAGATTAGAAAAGTTGCAGTGGTATGTATAAAACACTAAAACCATTAATTATATTTTGGACAATTGTCTAACCTGAATCATAAATGGTATACCAGCACTACGCCTGGTTGCACACAGATTTTCATTGCCTATCTCTTGCATCGTTTCTTCCAGCCATTTCTGAGGCAAATCCTTCAGGTAACCACTTGGTAATCTACGACATTACAAAATACACTTATTATCGTTCAATCTTACTTTAGGCTAGACTGAAATTGAGTATGCTAATCAATAAAATAAAATGATAAAGTAATAAATTGTAAAGAGAATAAATTTCAGTTGAGGTAAAAAAGTTAAGACACAATATAGGCATCGGTCATAATCCACGGGTTTAACGATCTACATTGTAATTTTTTGTGCTGGGACTCTTCCATGTCTTTTCAGCATGATGGGACTTGAGCTTGCCTTCCTTTCTGTTTGCAACTCATTTCCCACACAACCAAGATTGATATTGTGTTTAACCCGTCAACTGCTGACTTTTTTACTGTATGATGCCAAGAGTTTTTAGTTCTTCACGCTCATCCTCATGATTTTTTTAGTATTACACAATTGTAATGGTTCAACACCAAAATGTGAGTTTTGTCAAGCTAAAAACTGTTATATAGTTAATTTTTTTAACAAATTGTATGTTGGAGCAAGCGTATATTTTTACTAGCTACTACCATACAAATTTTTTTAAATGTAAAAACATGAAATTGTCAATTCCAAACAAAAAATTACTTTTATTTAGGTGTATATAAAGTTGCAGAATCTGAAAAAGATCACTGAATCAGGTAATCTTAAACTCCACCAACATAGAATATTATGGAGCAAAATATTGAAAAAGTAGTCATTTTAACAAAACTTTAATCTTCATCTTACATTTTCTTCCATTTGGAACTATATACGCATATCTCTAGAGCCAAAGTTCTTATTTGTTTTCATGTTTCAAAATGTGCTAAATATAGCAAGCTAACAATACTGCATAATCACAAAATGTGAACAAATCTAGTGAAGCTAAACTGGGAGTTTTGCATTAGCCAGTTTGTAGAGGCCAGTAAAATAAATTTAAAAAAGTCATATTGTTGGGAATGGCATTTAATGCAGAATAAACTGTTATATAATATGGACCTAAACAAACGAAAATTACAGGGTAGTAGCACGTAAAGCTGAGAACGTAAGACGAGGCATCACTGAAACCACCAGAGTGACAGGGATTTGTAAACCCAATGCCGGACTTCTACCAATAGCTCCCACCTCTGATCCACCCCCAGACCACTGCTATGTTCTGCTTGGAGGAACTAATGATGTTGATGCTGGTAAACAGAACATCATCTTTGACCACTTGGAGGATGTATTAAAACAATGTGGTAAAAAATCCAGAGTTCTTGTCTGTCCTCTTCCTCCACGGTATGACCTACCTGCCAGCAGCCCCATCCATGGGACCATCGCCAGAGCAAACAGATTCATCTCCAATCTTTGCTCTCGAGATGACAGAGCTGAGGTGTTGGACATCAGTGGCATTAACCGGCGGTATTTCACGACCCACGGTCTCCATCTCCGGGCCAGCGGGAAGCGGCTTCTTTCTAATATTATCGTGGAATGTCTGTCTCGTCTTACACCAGTTCCTTTGTGTGAAGAAGAAGCCTCTTTGGACCTCAAACTGCGGACTCATTCGATCCAGCCATCGTCTCCGATGCCAAGTCCCATAACTCTTCCTTATGACAGCTATGCTGATGCTGCTGCCCGACCTCCCTCTAATAAAAACTCTCCTAAAGTTCTATCACCTGTGAAACATATTGTAACTGATACATGCAGTAGTAGTAGTAATAAGCAGTCTTTTTTAGTGTAAGAAATAAGGAATCTGTCAGTTACTCAGATTTTAGTCGTATTATACCTAACAGTCCCCCAAACACCTCTGGTTCTCTAAGTAAGGTCCCTCCTGAAATTGATTGCTTAAATTTAGATTCTGATAGCACTACTGACAACACAAGGCTTAATCGACTTTTCAAAACTTCAAATTCCTTAAACATTTTGCAGGTTAATATACAGTGTATCCGAAATAAAATTTTGGAAATAGACCATTTTTGTGATTTAGAAAATATTGACATAATTTGTGTTTCGGAACACTGGTTAAAAGAGGATCAAGTAACCTGCTTTGTACCCCTTAATTTTAAACCTGCAAATGTTGTTTGTAGGCAAAATAGAAAAAATGGCGGAGTTGGCATTTACACCAACTCTAGACTACAGTTTACATTAATAAACTTAGACAATTTTTATTCGGAATTTCACTTTGAACTTTGTGGAATAAAAATAGTCAGGCATTGTGGTGATCTAAATATTTTAAGCATATACAGGTCACCTGAAGGTGACATTAACACTTTTTTTCATTTGTTTGAGCTAGCCACAAAAATGTTAGTAAAAAATTCAGAACAACTTATCATTTGTGGAGATTTTAACATCAATTTCTTGGATAGTAATGATAGAGTCACAAAACAGTTTCTAAACTTAGTTAGGACTTTAAACTTAACTTACACAAATAGAGAACCTACAAGAGGGACTCGTTGTCTTGATAACTTTCTGGTAAATTTCTCCTCTAATTTATGTAAAAGTAAAGTCATAGGTGGCTATTTTGCGGACCACGACCCTCTTGTATTAACTATGTACACCAAACACTTTCCATCGCAGCCCAAAAAATCCAATAGGCAGCCAAAAAGAACTCAAAATGAACAACAAATTTTACAGTTTATTCAATGCCTTAATGAGGAAAAATGGTCTGTCATAGAAGATTATAAACTAAACAAAATTAGTGTCACAGATTTATTTGATAGCTTTTATAAAACATACATTAGCTTGTGGCACTATTGTTCACCATTAGTTTCTAAGTCACGCAAGGCACAGAAGAAAAAGTTGTTTAATTGGTACACAGAAGATCTAGCTACTTTAAGGAAAGATATGTTGATCTGTCATGATATTTACAAAAACTTGTACAGGAGTGGTTCTTCGCAGGCACAATCTGCCTTTAATGCCTATAAGAAAGTAAAAAAACTTTATAAGATAGAATTAATTAAAGCCAAAAGGAAAGCATCTGGTAACTATATTGAAAACTCCTCAAACAGATGCAAAGCTGCATGGAACATCATCTCACAGGAAAACTCTTCATCACACACACATGACATTGAACTTGAACCTGACAGACTAAACTCATATTTCATAGAATCCCCCAAGGAAATCGGAAACAAGATTCCTGATGTGATTCCTGATTCTCTCAACCAACAAATCTTTGGACAAATAAGACACTCTGAATTCACGTGGCGAGAAGTCACTGAATTGGAAGTAACAGACCTTGTTTCTAAATTTTCAAATTCCAAAAGTTTTGATCATTACTGGATTTCTAACTACATCGTAAAACAAACCATTCACTGCATTAGTAAACCACTTTCTTTTGTCCTATCACAGTGCCTTCTACATGGATATTTTTCAAATTTACTTAAGATCTCTAAAATAATTCCAGTTTTTAAGAAAGGCGATAAAAAACAACCTCAAAATTACCGGCCAATTTCCATAGTCCCTATTTTTTCAAAGATTCTTGAATCTGTAATGCACAAACAGTTAAACTCATATTTCAACCAAAACAGCCTTATTTCAAGTAGTCAGTTTGGTTTTAGAGAAGGCTGTTCAACAACAACTGCTCTCTTAAAGTTAGTTGATACTTCTCTAAAAGCTTTTGAAGAAAAAGAATCTGTAGGTGTTGTGATGTGCGACTTAAGTAAGGCATTTGATTGTGTCCCGTACGACATCCTGATAGATAAACTCCTATGCTATGGAGTAAGAAATCAATCTATTGATATTATCAAATCATACCTCACTGACAGAAAGCAGTATGTCTCTGTTAAAGGGCAGGCTTCAACTGTGATGGACGTAAGCTTGGGAATCCCACAGGGCTCCGTCCTTGGGCCGTTCTTTTTTCTAGTAATAATTAATGATTTACTATTACATGTTAATACGCAGGCCATTATGTATGCAGATGATGTGACGTTGATAGTTTCACATAAGAACTTGAACAATCTCCATACATTAATGGAAGATTCTCAAAACAGAGCTATCAATTGGTTTTCATCTAATAAACTTCTTTGCAATAGAGGAAAAACACAAAATATTACTTTAAGTCTTGCTCAAAACAAAGATTCTCAAACGGTAAAATTTTTAGGTTTTCAAATTGACAGCAAATTGAACTGGCAAGTACACATTGACACTATATGTAAGAAAATAAGCCGTGTTAACTACTTAATTTGGAAACTTAGAGACATTTTAGATGACAGTTATTTAAGAACGGCATACTTCAGTTTTTTCCAGTCACACATCGCTTATGGATTGTTGATATGGGGACATTCCCATCATGTAAACGAAGTCTTGCTTTTACAAAAGAAAGTTATTAGAACCATGTGTAGAGTTGGACCATTGGAACATTGTCGACCACTTTTTAAAAGGTTAAAAATTCTCACTGTTTACAATCTATACATATACCACATTTTACTGTACACAAAAACTAACTTAAACAATTACAGCACAAGACAAGACATCCATAACCACAACACCCGTTCCAAATCCATGATTGATGTTCCACAGCATAGACTCAGTAAAACCTCTCACTCTTCTCAAATAAATGCCATAAAATTTTTCAATAAACTACCACCTTCTGCTCGAACCATTCCTTTCAAAAACTTCAAATCTAAAATATATGACTGGCTAGTTTGTAACCCTTTTTATTCAATTCAAGAGTTTTTACTGTGTGACGCTTCAGTTATTGTATTATCTTTATAACTCAACGGAAACTTAGCATAGCTTTATATCTTTATTAATAAGAAAAATTAGGTTTAATGTAACACAAGTGACAATGCCTATTTCATGTATACTTATGATCAATGGCAATAAAGATTTTGAATTTGAATTTAAAGTAGTAACTGGTTTGCGAGCCTTAAGTAATGACTTTGGAGTTGATATAGGTGTACAACAGTCACAAATCATGACTTAGGATTACAACAGTCATAAATCACAACCCTTGACCTATCTCCGTGTAGGTTTTGATTATACAAATTATAACTCTTAAAATAAGTTGTCTAAGGCGTGAGGACTTTTAACTGGGTTAGAGATAGCGCAGTTCTAATACTGGCCTTGACTGATAGTTTTTATCAGTAATATTCACCTTCTACTCTACTGGTTCTTCCTCTTACTCTACCTGATAAGTTCCTTGTGTGGATCAATAGTTTATAAGGAACTTGTAGTGAAAGGTTAAAAAGGAGATCAGCCTCTCCTTACATAAAAAAAAAAAAACTGTAGAAATTTGTTTTTCCTCAACATTACACTTTTAACGTAGCACATTTATACTTCTATCAGAAATCAGAAATTCTTTATTTATACATTCTTTAAGAAGTATAATGGCATCATTGTTAAAAAGTTATGCTTGTTTTACAAAAAAGTTTTTGTTAGTTGATAGTATTCTCCTACTGTGTATAGGGGTCGTTCTTCTAGCCAGTCTTGTAGCCCTTTCTTGAGCTTCTTCCCACTGAGGTTTTTCAGATGCTTCGGCAGAGAGTTGTATATCTTGCGCCCTGCGTATGAAGGTTTTTTACTGTATTGGGTAGTGTGGTGTTGTGGAAGTATAAAGTCTATGGCTCTATATTAAGAAACAACTATACTGACCCACCCATACATCTACGGTGGTACTTAACCTACCCACCCATACACATACAGTGGTACTGACCCATCCTTATATGTACAGTGTTCCTTTAAGTCCTGTATCGGAGAAACCAGCTACCATGGGTAGACTTAACCAAAGTTAAAGGGATCTGTCAGTAAATTTCTAATCAAATAAAAGTACATTAGTAAAATTTAAAAATATATATTGCCAGCATGATGGCTTATTGGTTAAGGCTTCAGATTACAGAGGGCAAGATCCCAGTTTTCAATCTCAAACTAAGCTAATGGTACTTTACTTTGAATAAAATTTATGCAAAGGCCTGCAGGTTCACATAAACTGGCAAGTGAAGTTAAAAATTAAAAAAAATATTCCCTGTTAGATATTATCAAAATATGATTCTGCATCATACAGACCTCCACAAGCGAGAAACCAGTTTACAGAAGCCGACGTAGGCTTGTTCGAAAGCCCCACGGTGCTTTGTCTCTGCTAGCAAGGTAGTCAGATGATCACCAATTCTCAGAATATCTTCAGCAGCCAACAATCCTTCATCTAATTTTAAAGCACAACTTAATATTCTTTCTTTTATAAAACTTGTATATGACATGAGTACAGACAGCAGAAAATTTTTTTTTAAGAAGACTAGAGAAGATTAGCAAAAGAGATAAAAAAATGAGGAATGAAATAACCAGATAAAGGTTGAAAGTGATACCTCTACAAGAGACAATGGAAAGAAGAAGGATACAGTGGATGGGGCATGTGAAGAGGATGGGAAATAGAATAGATAAATTGCTGAGGATAGCCCTGGAGAAAAAGGAAAGAGGAAGATGAAAGGACCAAGTGTGGAAGGATGTGGAAGGAAGAGGAATGCAGAAAAGACAACTGGAGGAAGAAGAAACCTTAAGATATAGACGAAAATGGAAGAGGCTGTGTAGGACGACTTGTGAAAACAGAAACGTGAACATGACATGAGTGGTGAACATGAACAGAAATGGTGATGATCACATGAGTCTAATCACCATAATTTTAGGCTTTCTAAATTAATTGGATAACAATAAAATATGGCTAGATACATCTATAATCAGAATAATTTATCAAATAAAAAATTAATGTCATTTTATAATTTTATGGTTTTATTAAGTAAGTATTAAATGACGTCATGTCCCTTAATAGTCAGAATGTCAAATGTAATCGATAGATAAGTAACTGAAGCTCAAAGGATTTTTCATTTTTCCTTGAAGCACTAATCATGATATATTGAATCTTTTTATTTTACACCAACCATTCTATATTTTTATTTATTTTGTAGTCATTAATGACATTTATTTATTAACCTATGTCGTTATTTTTTTAATTATTTAATAAAAGTTGTTATGTTTGTCAATTTTTATTAACACTTGACTGCAGTTAATAAAAATTTTGTTAAATAGACTATTGAGTATTAATACGGAGTCTGGTACTCTAAATGGTCTAGTGATGTTAGTGAGCCGTTTCACCGCTAGAATGCGCACACTGTACTGTTTTTAGGCAGAATGATTGAGTTGTATCCGTTAGAATGCACTGCTTTTGTCTGCACATTTCAGAACCATTGTTTGGACTCTACTTCAATGTGTAAATAGAGCATGTAAATTATTATTACTTATTTCACTTAGTTTTGTAAGAATAGGGCAATAAAATCATGTTCAAAATTATTGTGTATGCTCAATTGCCCTTGGTTTGATTTTTTTTACACTATTACTAAAACACTGATATTATGAGATAAAAAAATGTGATTTTTAATTGTTTACTGATAAAAAAAGAAGATATATAGAATCCAGACATATAAGTAGAACTTTTCTATGTTTAATAGTTGAAATGAAATGAAACTATCTTTATTCCATCTTAAACAATACACTTTAAGTACAATATAATTTGGTAGGAATAACCTCGACCATCCTACACAGTTGCGATGGCCGGCAAACAAAACAAAGAACACTTATCAGTCACTAAGTCCATGACACTGAGAATTGGTTGTAAATCTATGAATTTTTTAAAAATACCACAAATGGTTTTTGTATTTAGGACCAGCACTCCTAAATACAAGTGTTAAATCTCATATTCTAACATTGTAAATAATTCTACTTCCCTTATTTCCTTTATATAACTATTTGGATTATTTATTTTGGTTTTAACCATTAACTATCATTATTTAATACATATATAATGTATATGATACAATTTATAAATAAGTGAATGATTTACAAAAATCAATTTATTTTTTATTTTACATTTGACAACACCATTTTACAGGTTTTTGACCCAATTAAAAATAGCCTTAGTATAAATAATAATTGTAAGTTGAGAAGTGTCCAGTTCTAGTATGATCTACTTATAAACACATCACCAATATAAGATATAGAAATAATACACTGATTGTACCAACAATATATAAATAAAAAGAAGTCAAGAATATACATGCAAACAGAAATAATAATAAAGTAACAGACAATATATAATATATTTTGAATTAATACATTTATATATACTAATAATAACACTAAATAATTTTATAGGACCATAAACTTTTATCATATGTAACACTTTCTAAATTAACTTCTAACTATAACACAGATTTAACTTTATTTTTAAAACATTGTGCTGATCAATTGAACGGATCAATGTTAGGTGGTAAATTATTATTAAACCATTTAAACATTAAATTAACTGAGGAATTTGCACCCAAATTGGTTTGTGATAAGTATGGAGTGAAATGCAAACGTAAACGCACATTTTTACATGGAACGTTAAATTGAATTTTTGACCAAAGAGTTGAGTCGTCCAGCACCCCACAAACCAGACCTTGCAGATACACCAGCATTGCCACCCGTCTTCTATTGATAAGGGAGTCTATTTAAGAAATGTTGAGAAGTTCTGAATAAGGTACAGAGTTTGTGTAGTGCTCAAAAGATTTAAAATAAAGAAATCGTAGATATTTTCAGAACATTTTCTATTAAGTCAGAGAGATAGATGATATTGGGATTCCAAACAATACAACTAAATTCTAACTTTGACCGAACCAATGAGTAATAAAGAATGTTTAAGATGTTGAGGTCAGTTAAAAAATTACTTGATCTCCTAATGAATCTTAGTGTTGAAAAGGCAAATTTACAGATTCCGACTATATGAGACTAAAAAGAAAAGGTTTTGTCAAATGTTACACCTAAATCTTTGATGGAAGACTTTGTAGTAAGACAACATTGTCCCATTATATAGTTAAATTTCACCAAACCGGTCTTGGACTTTTTTGAGAAGGACATAAACAGCACACTTATCAACATGGAATTTTAGATGATCATTACTCCAAATAAAATCATGCTTGTATGAACATTTCATGGAAAAACAAAATTTGCCTGATCTCATTCCGAAACTTAAAATACACTCTCACATACCCATACAAAATGTATGCAAACTAATTTGGCATTAACCCATTGCAGATCACTGACGAGCTCAGCTCGCATGTAGTGGCTGGGCCTAGCGGCACAATGACGAGCTCAGCTTGCATAAGCGATCTGCTTTTACTTTTACCTCCAAATAGTTACAATATACTCTATTAGGTTGCTTAAGCATCTCTATTCATCAACTGGGTATTTTTACAAACAGGTTTTGTTTATAAAAACTTTGATTAATATCCAATAGATTGTAGTAGTATGTTGAAGTTGAAGAAGCAGTTTATATTTTGTTCAGTAATATAATACTGTATTTTGTTTAGATATAGTGCGTTTCTGTCCACGTCGTTGCACCGGTATAGTAAGATTTCTTTGTCTGAACTGCGTGCAAGATATTTAGAGATTATGACTCCAACATCGTCCCCGCCACCCTATAATCTGGCTCGCCACTAGTTGCCACTGCTATATCGCCGGTACCTCAGTAGGCCACTGTTACATCTAAGCAATTACCTGCAGTTTTATTGCAGCGCGCTGATACTGTTTTGCCCGTGCGAAAATTAATTCGTACCCGCTGGAGCGCACACGTCTAAATCCGCAATGGATTAAGAGAAGGAAAAGGGCTGTAAGACACAGACTATTACTGTATAACTCCAGCCCATATTTTGTACAAAAACTATCTTTAGCTCTCTTAATTATTATATAAAAACGATTAAATAACTTTCAAACGTGAGAACATTTCAAAAGCGGTTTTCTGCTCAAAAAAATGTTTTGAGGATAGATGGGATATCTAATGTAAGATTAATATGATTTTAATTAAATAGCAATATTGGAATTTATTAATGCCACAACTATTACAAGTTAAGTAGAATATCTTTGTATACACCATTTCTTAGAAAAAAAGGAATCAGCTTTTATAATATTCAAGCAGTTGGTCATTTTCTAATTAATTATTTCTATGTGTTTTCTTTGTTTTCAATTAAAGTAGGCAGTAAAACGTTTTCTAATATACTGCATTTATCAAAGAACTAGAAATACTTCCCGACATTTTTTACAACTCTAAAAGTTAAGAAACCAATTTCAAAGTCAAAATTTAAAAAATTTTTTAATAGTTTGCAGAGGGAAACAAAACCATATGATCAAGAATATTTTTGCGAATAGTTTTTAAAATGTTTGAATTAAAAAAGTATACATGAATTAGAATTCATCAGTGTACATCAATTATTGGATATAATTTGTGTATGTTTGTATCTGGGCAAAAAACGCAGCATGTTGTGTTTTTTGTGCACTACGACAAATATGCCATGTTACCTTATGCAGGTGGCCATTCTGGCCATTCTTGTCGCAAATTTCGGACCCCACTGCCACTCTTCAGTTAATGTTCTGCAAAGAAGTGACAAGTAATTTTGTTACTGTAAATAATTATGTTTTAAAACTGTATACGTTTAACATCTTGAATAACTGCCATCCCAGAGCTCCATTAGAACCCATAATTCACTCTATCACTAACAGTACGGATGTAACAAAGTTATCCAAAAACGATTGTGTAATTGTAATGGGAGGGACCAATAACCTTACAAAAAATACCACTGCTAACCCTAAACAGTTTCTAACATCGTTTAAAGAGTTCCTAAATGGGCAGCTACAGTTTTTGTCACACTAATCTGATACTGTCCACTATACCTTATAGGTATGACTTAAAATCTGAGAGTCCTGAGAACCAGTTGATTAAGGAGGTGAATGTATTAATCAGAGAGCTGACCTATAACCACTTAGATGTTGAACTATTAGATTTGTACACTCTAGAGAGACATTACCACACAAGGCATGGCTTGCACATAAAGACAAGGTAAGAGGTTCATAAGCAAGGAAATATTAAACATTATAAATAAACTTATCAGTAAACATAATTCTATATCATCTATCTCAAATGCACTCTTTCCGTCATCATCTAGAAATGAAGAATGTGTCGCCAAATTATTACAGTTAAACAGTAATGCTAACTATAAACCAATTCCTGACGAGAGCCTCACAAACACCATCCAGGTGATTGAAGGAGATATGCTTGATGTTGTAAAGCATTTTCGAAACGATTCAACTGTCGCCTTTAGCCACTGTATTTCAGCGGACTTTGAAGATCGGAGGCATATGAGCAGAGGCGTGGCAGTGGTTTTTAGGAAGGAGTTTGGGCGGCCCAATTACTCGGACCTCGTGAGGAGTAACCTTACCCATCAACACAGAGAACTTGGTGCTGCAGCCTATGGACTTGTCACGAAGAAAAGTTACTCCAGTAAGCCTAGAATAGAGGACTATAATCAAGCTTTTAAAGAACTCATTTCCGAAATAAAAGACAAGAAATATGAAAAGCTTATATGCTCCCCTATGGGCTGTATGCGAGACCAGATCACCCCTCAGTTATTCTCTAAAAACATTGTGCATCTACAACGAAGTACTGGTGTCTCAGTTGAAATTGTCGTGCGGGATGAAAGAGCTACTAGAACTTTATGAAACGGACTTAAACACCATGAATTCGTAGCTCTACTAAGAAGCTGTATAGCCCATGAGTTAACCCTTGGAGATGTACAACCTTCACCAGCTTGGACTGCAAGTGTAGAGGAGCAGCGGGACTTGCAGCCTACTTCGGAGAGAGATGACATCCCAATCAGAGGTTCTGAGGTGTCTGCGAGTCTTGACGTTGTGGAAATGTCTGACACATTAGACGGCTCAACCCACTCAAGATTGTTTACAAAAGCAATAAACTCTAATGTTACTCAGATAAAACTTCCTAGAGCCACACAAAACACTAATTTAAACTCCCCACATACACTTACAAAGCAGTCGACTTAAATAGTTCTCTTTTACACCCTCACCCGAACAGTATAATCACTACAGTACAGAAAAAACAAAAAAAATTACAACATTTACAAAGCAGTTTAAACACCAAGGACATTACACTTGACATATTGTTTTTAAATATTCAGGGACTGGATGGCAAAATCCTTATATTGGAAAGTCTCTTGGTCGACTTATCTTGTGTGCGGGTAATCTGTCTCTCTGAGCACTGGCTGAGTAAAGAGGAGCCTGCCACAACTAGTCCTCAGAACTTCCATTGTGCCACTTCCTATAGTAGGACCCAGTATATAAGGGGAGGCACTTTAATATTCACACATAACAACCTAAATGTAAATGACTTTAATATTAGCTCCTTTTGCCAAGAACTTCATTTTGAAGCCTCTGCCACTATTAGTGAAAAAAACAAACTCATAATTGTATCATTATATCATTCTCCCTCAGGTGATGCAAATGTATTCCTGCAGTCTCTTGATTCGCTTCTAACATTCTTGTGTACATGGTCCAGCTACACTATAATTGTAGGAGGAGACTTAAACTCTAAATTTGACATAAACACAAGCAAAAAAACAGTTAATATTTTTCAAAATATTCTCAGACAGCACAACTTGTATTGTTTAAATAAATTTTCAACCAGAGGCAATAATTGCCTGGATAATGTGTTTATTAACGCCTCAGTTTATCAAGCATTTTGTAAAATTATCCCTTTCCCCTATTCAGACCATGATGGCATTCTCGTTACTCTCACCAAACACTGTAAAGAACAATATCATGCATGTAACTCCTCTAACAATAATTCTAAACTCGTCATTCCCAAATCCCTTTTTAATAATATTTCCCAAAATTTAAATTCCTATGATTGGGACCACCTTTTATTACAGAACCACGGCAAAGGGGCTGACCGGAACTTTCAATGTTTATTTACAATCATTTTAAACAATATTCGTTATTTTCAAAAATTAAAACCACTTAGGTCAAAAAGTGCTAATTCCAATATTTCAAATTGGTACACACAAGACCTTTTTAAAATGAAGGACAAATTATTTTTTTTATTTAAAGCCTAAAAAAATACAGAAAATAAAGCTATAAAAGAAAGTCTTATTACTTATAAAAAGCAATACAAACAAGCCATTAAGGAAGCGAAAATAGCCTACAATATGAAATACATAGAAACTAGTAAAAATAAATGTAAAGCTGCATGGAATGCCCATAAAGAGTAGTGGGGGGTCTAAACAACAAGAACTAATAAGTTTCTCTCCAAATGATTTTAATAATATCTGCAAAAAATCAATTTCGGATTTGAAAATTACAGTAAATAACTCTGCCTCTAATATCCATAGCTGCAATGCATTTTTAAATCGCACTAAAATTAGTCCGGCAACCTTTAGTTTTACTTCAGTAACTCCCATTCAAGTCCTTGGCGCTGCTTAACGACTTAGCAGCTCGGACAGCAATGATGTTTACTACATGACAAACAATTTCATCAAACATGTGATACCAAGCGTAGTAAACCCTCTCACTACCTGTTTTAACTTTTGCTTAGATGAAGGATTCTTTCCTGACGCTCTAAAGATCTCAAGGATCTGTCCAATATTTAAGAAAGGTCCAAGAGACAAGATGGAAAGTTATCGACCAGTGGCTATAATTCCGGTTCTGTCCAAATTGTTAGAAATTTTAGTTTTCGATCAGATTTACAATTTTTTTGAAATTAATAATTTTATCAGCACATCCCAATTTGGTTTTATAAGAAACAAATCAACATCAAACGCCATTGATAAACTTACTAGAATAATTCTCCAAACATTTGAAGATAAAGGTTTAGCTCAGGCTACCTTTTGCGACCTAAGCAAAGCGTTCAATTGCGTGGAACATAATGATCTTTTAAATAAATTATCTTATTATGGTGTGAAAGGTTATCACTTTAAATCGTATCTAAACAATCGGAAACAAAAAGTTTTTATCAATGGCGAATGGTCCCATGAAATTACCGTGCAATATGGCATTCCACAGGGGTCCGTTCTTGGACCTTTCTTATTCCTAGTCTGCATTAACGACTTACCTTCAAGTATATCAACCACAACCATATTATATGCAGACGACTCTACCTTTGTTAATACAGGTAAACATCTTGCTGACATTACATTATTAGCACAAAATACCATCCTAGATGCGTCTAAGTGGTTTCAAGCGAATGGGTTTCTTTTAAATAATGACAAAACCAAAAATGTATTGTTTAGCTTAAGGTCCAATTCCGTTGATACATGTATCAATAATAACGATTTTTCTTCTTGTGTAAAATTTCTGGGTGTTTTCATTGATGAAAACCTTAAATGGAATCAACACATTGATTATATTGCATGCCGACTATCTAGAGTAATATTTCTTTTGAAACGTTTGACACATTGCGTTAAAATTAGTTATGTAAAAACAGCATACTACGCATATTTTCAGTCCATCTTTAGATATGGCCTAATTTTCTTTGGGAACTCTAAACGAATCCGAGACATTTTAATCTTACAAAAGAAAGCGGTTAAAGTAGTTTCTGAATCTAGCTTAACAGAACACTGTAAACCACTCTTCAGATCCTTAAAAATACCAACCGTTATTAATTTATATTTGTTTGATTTAGTAAATTATGTTTATAAAAACCCTCACCTACTTAATATCACATCTTACACACATAGCCACAATACTAGACAGAAAAATAATGCAAAAATAGAATTTTACAGACTTACAAAAACACTTGATAGCCATGTCGTTCAAAGACTTTCTCTTGCCTTTAATCAATAAATACGACCAAAAACTATTTTTAAACAAATTTTATTGTTGCAGTTTAGAAAATCCATTTTACACTTTAGAGGAATTTTGTATGCTTGACAATATTAACTTTTAGCCGTATTTTATTGTAATTGATTTATGTATTTGTTTTTGGGTAACATGTTAACAATATACAACCTGAAGCTTATTTTTTTTAATTTTGATTCACTGTTAATCTAACTTTTTAATGACTTGGCCTGTTGCTGTATATTTGACATTGTCTATGATTGTATTTATCCATTGGCAAATAAAGATGTATTATTATTATTATTATTATTATGTTGAACATGGAGCAATCATTGACGAGGTCATCCTTAAACCAGCACTTTGGGATTTTAGCTTAAAAGACTACTTATACTGCAACAGAGATGTAAATTCAAATTTATAAATTGACGTTATAATGATTATGGTTTGAAACTGCGAGCAGCTGTCAAGAGAACATAAAAACAAAGAAAGTAAATTAAATTATAAATATTTATTAAATCAAATTGTTTTATAATAATGTAAAACTGAGAGAAAACATAACTTTCAAAGTTCCAAGCTTGATTTCCACCAGCACAAATCTATTCTCCATTAGACCAATGTTAATGACACAAAGTTCATAAGTTGAACACCAAACCTCTTCTTTTTTTTAATAACTTCGGACAACAAGAGTGAGTAATAAGGTGTCACAAGTCGAAGACATCGTTCAAACTGCAAATCTGTTAGGTGTATATGGCCATATCCTTAATGAACAGTTATTAATTTTTTTAATCATGTTTATATCAAGATCTTAATAAGAATTATAGTCTTAAAAGGGATAGATTTGACATACACTTTGAGGAAACGACGAAGTTTTCATTTTAAGCCTGACTGCAACTGTTATTTTTGCAATCAACCAGCACTTGTATATCAACCAGCACTATGCATAATTATGGTTACACTATAAGTAATACCAATGACTACTTTGTTCAGTTTTGTATGAATAAAGATTATTCTTATTACTAGAAAGTTTTTCCCGGCATATATTCTGTCAATGTTTAAGTAATTACATTTCTTAAGCTAATAAATAGGTAAGTACCTTCAGGGGTCAATGCTATTGTAGCCTCCTCTGCCAGGAAACCCAGCAAAAGTGAAACTTCCTTGACTGTGCGCCATGAGCACAGAAGGACCATCTGAGAGGTGACTCCATGAGTTCCTTCATCATCTCCAGCTTCTTCTTCTCCATAAAGTTCCATTGGATCTATTGCCACATTAAAATTAAAAAAATATTCATTATGAAGTTTGTTTTATTATACAATCTATTACAATGTTGCATAATATTGTACAAGTCATATAGAAAGCTAGTTTTCTATATCTAGATTATTAGCTAACTACGGAGTGGCCGTAGCTAAGGGGCTAAGGCAGTGGTTCACCACACAAGCAGTCTGGGTTCGTAACCATAACAGTTTTTACCCCTGCGCTGCTCCTGTGGCTCAGAAGTCACTTTAAACTGGTGGTCTTTAGATTAAGTGTTAGTGATGGCTTCTTAGCCCTAACCAAGCCTAGTAAAAATAAAACATTCTTATTACGCAGTGAGGGTTATTTAATGAAACATGGATTGGTAGCAAAATGATTCCAGATTTATTAGCATATTAATATGAGATGTATATTAACATCTTTTCATTGACTTAATTACAACTACTAATTGACGCAGCTGATTGACAGATAAGTAACTTGGAGTCTATTGCTTAGTTCTTAGCTTAGAATTGTTGGGAGTGTAGATGCATATTATGTTTGAGGAACAGTGCCAATTTTGACACTTGCTAAAATATATGGCAAAGTAAGAGCAATTTTAGACAGTCCCAAAATGCCAAGAAATAAAATACTGTCAATAACCAATTCTTTCTATTGAAAATAATATCTCATTTTACTATCAAACATACAGTAACTTATTAAAATTTACACAATGTACAGTAGGCATATTGACAACATCGCAAGTAAAGAAAAACATTATTATCCCAATATATTTTAACAGCCTTGCTTAACAGATCTAGAGATAGATAGATACAGAAACTGATAGCTGCCATCAATGAATTCATTTTTTAAATTATAAATTTGCAAGAATGCAATATCTAAAAAATTGACTGTAACAAAAATCACAGTTAATTGTTTAGTATTGCAAGTAAACATTTGTCAACTTTAGGTTGTGGGAATTTGTATCTCACCAAAATCAAAATCCATTGGCAAGTGTCCCTCTGGAGAATCGCTGTTGACGACTGATGACACAGCATTACTGCACTGGAAACTCACGTCTACAAGTTCCTTGATAAGTTGCCTCCAGGCTGGGCCGTTACACTGTCTGACCAATAATTATAGTTTATAACATATATATAAACAAAAAATACTATTTATCAAACTTTAGAGTTGTAACCTATAAGAATAAACAAAGAGTAGAACAATATAAAAAATCAGTGATGCATATAATCCTTCATCTTGCCTTTGAGTAGTTGGCAATGAAAAGAAGTGATTTGAGAAATGACGAAACAATCAAATAGAATAAAGCACAAGCAATATCAGTTGTTAGTCTTGTTGCATGCATTTTACTTTTCTTCTAGATTTACTTGAACTACACTACTGTAGATTTACTAACAAATATAGACTTCTAGGACCATTGTTTCAAGTCTCAATTCAGGATTTACTATTTAAATAGTCGTTGAAAAAGGTTGATGGTTCTTTCTCTCATCTACTTCTTCTGACTTATGTTCCTCTAAAACTATATATTACGTCTGTCAACTCCTTTCTCTATATTAACCCTAGAACTGGCAGTTATATTTTCTGTGGCAGCGAACCTTTTTTAGGCGCTTTATAAGGGGTTTTTTAAATCTAAAAAATATAAATATTATCAAAATGAAATAATTTAACTACTGATGTATTCACTAAACCTCATATAACATTTATGTTTAGTAATTAATAATTAATATGCATAAATTTATTTTTATTTTCATCCAAAATAGTTTTTTGTGTTTAAGTTTAGAAATGATGATGAAGAATCCAGCTGCGGCTGGTACTTTTTAATGGTCAGTGGCATAGCGCTGTTAGGCCCACCTTAAATAAATGGTGTTCGGCATGTGGGGTGCAAGTTAACAGAATCAGTGTTTTTATTAAAGTTGCATAGAACAACACTGGTTTTGCTACTTTTTAGCAATTATAAGAGCGTGAGGACACGTTTTTCTTGTTTTTTTTTTTTTTCATCTGGCTGCTTTAGTCGGCACTGGTGGCGCAGTGCTGTAACCCAGCTACATGGGGACGAAGTGTTTGGGAGATTGTAGGCGATAGGTTGGATGCTCGGTCCTCTTAATACCGACATGGCGTCCACTTAATGGTTGCTATCGGCGTGGACACTACTAGAGAAGTCTGGGGTGTCATTGTTGGGTGGTAATCATTGTGCGGATGTTGTGTGGGGGAGATAACTGAGTATCAGGCTTGTCAATTAGCTGAAAATCAGACCAGCACTACGTGGTTCGGATTCCACGTAAAGCTGTAGGTCTCTTAGTTGCCCTGGCTGTTGGGCTATTAATAAATTGCCCTTTCTGAGGAACAGTTGAACTCAGATAGTAACCAGACTACCTCATCCACACTCATCCTACACTCATATAACCATTCATATTCGCCTTAAAATACCAACAACGTTGTGTCGGCGTCTCATATGTAAGAATGTAAGAATATCTAGTCTTTGAATAAAGGAAAAAGATAAAGGGGCATAATGATAACTCAACATACTTTAAAAACTCAAGATTAAAAAAAAAAAAAAAAACACGAACCATTAAAATTATATAATAAATATTAGGACATATAAAAATTACTTCAGCTCTGAAGGTTTAATCTAAAATGTTGCTAGCAAATATGAAAAATGATATAAGTTTACCTGAGGTTTATTTGGGATAACAGTAGCTTGGCAGTGAACAACAAGCCGTAGAGAGGAGCGGAACTGGCTGCCTTCAGCACGCTGACTTTGGCCACTTCCAACTGTTGTACCAGCCGCTGTAGTACTATCAATATGCAATAGTACAATGTCTTGTGTTCACTGCAAGGGATACGTTGTAATTAGTCTTTACTGTTTAAAATATTTATTATTTAAAAATTTTCTAGGCAAACAGTGCTGTCATCAGTTGGGAATAATCCTATCTCATCTATTGAAAGTTGCGTCAATCAAAGGTCATGTGTGCTTGGTGGCTGGGGGGAACCTAAAGTATCAAGTGGTCATTGTCATAAATCTTTATTTACATATTTATTGAAAACAGAGTTGTATCATCTTAACCTAAAGTAAACAATATTTTGTTTTTAAAGTCCATCAAGTATCTTGTGTTAACAATCAACGTCAGCCAAAGAAGTGGAAGAGTCTGGATTTAAAATCCCTCTTACCCGATCAGCTAATAGATATTGAAACATGTACGAAAGTACAAAGTCTGAGAATTATCAGTTCATTTGAACTTTAACAAATCCAATTTTCCTGCTTTATTTAGATTCATTCAAAGGAGTCACTCTTTGTTTTGTAAAATTTGAACTAAACAAGAGGTCAACTTTTTGCTACTTTTAAATATACAAAATTACATATGCCTGGTCACATCAATTATACAAATGACTTGGAGATAAATTAAGTGTCTCGGAATATTGTTTTTATTAGTGATGGGTTGGTTCCATTTTTTCAGTTCTGGTTTGGTTCTTTACTGAAATCGGTTCTCGGTTCCAGGTTCTGAGTACTTTTTGAGAAAGTCTCAGAACATTTTTCTAATACCTTTATGCCAGTGAATCAATAAATTATGTGGAATCAGTCAGTAAATACAGTGCATAGTATTTTGTCAATTTCTCCACTATTAAGTATAATACACTATAAAAATCTATAAAATGACATACAATCTGTATTTCCAATAACTAGAGAATTGGCAACACTTTATTTATTCTCAGGGAATGATTGTTTACATTTTTTGCACAAAGAAAGTATTTACTTTAAATTTAAAAAGTATACAATTTAGCTAAATGGAATATAATGCTCAAATTAGTATGAAATTTAAATTTACCTTGAGGAAATTACAAAACTTGTAAGCCTAGAGAAAATTAAAAAAATAACCTGCCATTTTAGGCTTGGTTTACTAATCAACTTATTCAAAAACAAATCACAACAATTGATTGGAATTACCACAACTAAATCTAAGAGGTTGATGTAATTGTAGTACGTCAAAAATAAACAGCAAAAACAAATAATATAATTAATTTAAAAAAACTGTTTTTATTAACTAATGAAAAAAAAACAATTTTACTAACTATTGGTTCTTTTCTCAATTGGTGATAATACTGAATTAAGAAAATATAAATACTACTCACATTCATACAAAAATAGACAGACAATAATATCATAAATGTTTTTATAAATAACAGTATGCATTTTGTTTTAAATTTAAAAAATAATAAACTATTTTTGGGTCAGTAAATGTTAAGTCAATGCAATTAAAACATTAATCCTTTAAACAATTTAAACATTAATCCAATTTAAGACTTTGTACAAAGAAAAAAAATAATTAAAACACAATGTAACTATTTTAAAATAAAAAATACTAGACTCATTTTGTTTACTTTTGACACAATATTAATCTTGAACATTTATTTTTCAATCCAATTCCCTTGGTTTTGTATGCATTGTTTTTTTATTATGAGTCTAATTAAATTAACTCTTATTTTTAATAGGCTAAATAAATATCTTAAGTGCATCATAAAAACCTTTTATTTTTCAAAATAAACAAAAACTAGAAGCATAATTTATTTCAGAATGTTAGATGAGTTTTAAACAGAATGGAATGTTTCCACAAGTGTTTTTAATCAGGCAGTAAGTGATAAGAATGGGTGGAGATAAACAAGGGTGGAGCTCAGGTGGAAAGGAAGACAGGACTCTTGAACAAAAACTGTATGACTTTAATAAACTGCCTTTGCGTGTGAATTCCTATTCATTAATGTTATCTGTCTCTTTTCACATACTGATAAGGAAGTGGCCAGACTATGGGTGAATATTTTCTGACTTAGATATTTTGTTTATGTACTGATAATGAAGTGAAATGGGCAGATATTTTCTGATAAAGATATTTTGTTTATCTTGTGGCCAGATGTTGTTTGATTGTTGTTTATCAGCTCTTTTCACACCTGAAACATTTCTTATATGAAAGCTATCACCCCATTTGTTTTTCAAGAACCGGAACCGCAGAACCGATATTTTCCAATGGGTTCTCTGTTCCGTTCTTTTGTCAATAACTGATAGAACCGAGAACCAACTTTAGGGATCGATTCATCCCTAGTTTTTATACTGTACATGATAAAAATATAAAATTAAGCTTTCTTAAAAACAAAGTTTCTTCAAAATATACAGTTTGATTTTTACCTAGGTGGAAGGATTAAATAGTAGTATGATAAAAGTGTGCTTGTGCACGAGTCTATATGAACGTGCATGCAGGTATGAGTTGGGGGTAGAGTGTGGGGATTAATCAGTATGGATGTTACACAATAATAAATTAAAAAGTTCATTTTTTATTAAGTAGTCCCAGTAAAAAAATAATAATATGTTTTTATAAATATAGTTTGAAACTATAATAATTTGCTATCAGTCCCTCTATAGAGCAATTGTAAAAACTTCAAACATTATGTCTGAATACTGGGACTGAAGATTAAATATATCTGATCAATGTGAAATATCACTCACTGTTATTGTTGCCTGAAGACTGTGTAGCGATGAGGAAATCATCTAAATCTTCTCTACAAAAACTTATTAGACACATAGGGCAAACTGATTTTTAGTAAAATTACGTACAGGGATATCAATCGATGCAATGTAGCTCAGTTATTTTTAAATTTTTTCAATATTGAAAGGTCATATAATAAAAAGTGTTTGTTGATTCAGCAGGTATCACATAAATTTAATATGCATAGCTGACAAATACTTAGCTAGTGAGGCATCAGCCACTAGCTAAAGATTTTTTGTAATATAGTACACTATTTAAATATATTGTATGGCATTCATAGGGCAACTACCAAACTAACAGAAGATTTAAAAAATTACACAGATAAAAAATATCTAAATAACATAAAAGTTACAGTACAAAGTACTTGTGTCTTAGTCTTTAAATATTGATTTCCTGTCACAGAGCTAAATCCAGGTTTCTTAATCATTCAATACCTGCTTCTCCGATTGAATGAAGACAAGCTAATCCTCCTGAAAAGAATGCAATGTACGCTAATTAACTATGTGATCCATAGTTTAAACTTTGACTCACAATCACACGACTGATCATTTGCCATTGCCCACTTAAATTTCCAGTAGTTGCATCTTGCATCTTTCCACCCCAGTGCAAAAGCGACTCAACTTAGGCCATTCCTTACAAGGAAGGTTCTTTCAACCGTCAAACATATTCCAAGTTAACGCCCAGTTGGTTTTTGGTGAAAATTCTTTTGAGAATAACTGGGAAGCAGTCGAAGAGGTTTTTTTTCTAGATTTGAGTTGCCTTGCACGTTGTGGGATAGCTT